>WHVE01001038.1:0-35626 GCA_015178995.1 Trichophaea hybrida
CGTTCCAATCAGAACTCAAATTCTTAATTGGAGCAGAAAAGCTGTGATTATTGGGGCCAATGAAAAATGAGACTCTGCTGCAGGTGAAACCCGCCAAAACCCGGCGGGTTTCGGTGTGGTTCCAGGTTGGAACCGCTTGTGATTGGGTGGTTTGGTTCCTTGGTAGTTCCAGAACCGGACCCGGGGCTCCGGTCCGGGTTTGGAACCGCTTGTGATTGGGCGGTTCGGTTCCTTGGCGGTTCCAGAACCGACCCGGGGGCACGGTTCCGGTTCCAACCTGGACCGCGGCCGGGTAACCCGGAACCGTTGCTAACACTAATCACCAGGATTGATCCAGCCCAGAGACACTCAAACCCTCCGTGTGCCTACATTTCAGTGGTAAATGAATCATCTCAACAATTGTTTTCATTGCTGATACTGTGTATCAGGCCCTCACAAAGATTCCTTGCTCCCATGCAGCAATGGTATACCGCTGCAAGACTTCAATCGACGCTATTTACAGATTTCGAACGAAGTCGCCTACAGAGATCTGGAAAATGGTAGCCTGGGTTCTGGCCAAGGACAGGTTTACATGCCCCACAAACGTTCGTGAGGTATGTTCAAAGCTCCCTTCATGTTTAATCATCGTCTTGACAATCAATTTAGGAGTGCTAGTTTCAATTTGCAGCAACTGAAATTGTGGATCTCATTTACCAGACATACTTCTATGGCATATGACAAATGGGAATGAAAGATAGATCATGGATTGATAAAATCAACCCAACGTTCATTGCCCTCACCACGACAGCCATCCACCATTGTCTGTCGGCCTGGAAAACAGGCGAGTTTTGGGTCCCACCAGAGTTTGGTCCAGGAGGTGGAGCACAATATAAGTGTGATACAAGACACATGGATCATACAGTTAATAATGCATGCACAGATGTATTTTGTTGTCTCGACACATATTTTCGTTCTTCCTCACCAGAGGTTCAAGCCAAAAAGTTAGGCAATATCCACAGCATGATTTGCCAAAGGATCGACTCAACTGGTATGAACCCAGCGATGGCACAACATTACAATGATCAGGGTATCTTTTACAAGGACATCCTTGATTAAGTCCCGGAGGAGGTGATCGAGCAGCCCAACGATTCTTATAATCGTCTCAGCAGCTTCATTGCTGCTACTAAAGTTGCATGCGATTCTCAGCTATTTTGCCTATGGGCTGGTCTGCCATCGCCAGTAGGAGCCAGCCCGTCCCCTGCAGCAACAGCAACAGCAACAACATCACCAACATCACCAGCATTGAGAATACGAGATTAGACATTGGAAGTACGATTGTACAGGATACGATATCACTTGGAGGTTATGATTGGTGTCAGTGATTAGATTTGGGATTTTCTTTGTGTGCTATTTTGTTCTAGATTTTGTTGATATATTATAATAGTAGTAAATGTAATGGAACTGGTGGTTTACTGAATTCTGATCTCAAATGTATGAAATCATAATTGCGATGATGCAAAAACCTCCTGCGACAGTTGAACAACTGCAAGCTACTGAACAATCTTGTATCAACAAATGAAATATTATTAACCACTTCTGCATGGTAACTATCATTGATTATATTAAGCCATGAGGAATCTCTAAAACAAGAACTACACGCTTGATTAAATGTATGAAGTGAGTATTATTATCATCGCGTTGACAAATTGAATTGGGCGATGGAACAGTATGCCAAGAGATGAGTTGTGATGTTCCCAAATGAAGTGTAAATCATTTGTCAAGTACTTGTTATCACATTTGCAAAAGTGAGTAAACCGGTCACGATGCTTAAAAATAGCATCGCGACAACTGACTGTGCACCCAGGAACGTTAAAGCAATGACATATTCTAGAAAAACCTCGATTTCATTTTTTTGAGTTTGTGGGTACAATAATCTGAGTAATTTAATGAAGAAAATTTGGTTTTTGCTGATAAATGTCACCGTTCGTTGCAAACTTTGGGTGTGATCCTCGAACGAATGGGCCCATTGAAGCAGAAGCAAAGAATCTGGCATCTAGAAACTATGTTCACTGGATGACTAGCATGCATACACTCTGCCGTAAAGGCTGAGAACCAGCACAGAAGACAATGGGACAGTACCATAACCGGCATACTGAGGAACCTCTGAAGTAATCAGTTGGTAAGTTAGTTATGCTGAATGGAAAGAACCTCAAAACTCGAAGACCATCTAGAAATCTACATGCAAAGCTTCATAGACTGTGCAAGGTTATGAAGGTACTCTCACCCACCGCTATTACACTTGAGTAACCGAATCCATGGCCTATTCGCAAGGCCTTCCGTGTATCACTCATCGAACCTTATCGACTTGCCACCAACCCTACTAGACCTACACCCGAGCTTGTTCCAGCCAGTGAGCAAAATGAGCTTGGTTACAATGTTGATGGTTACGAGTACAAAATACGCTATAAACTTGAGAAAGTGATGCACAGCCAGTACCGCAAAGAACGGAAACGGGTTTCATATCTGGTCAAGTGGAAGGAATATCTGGAAGATGCGGATTGGACTGAGGAACCTTATGAGAACTTCGATGACAGGAGACTGTTAATGGAGTATCTCAGACAGAATCCTCAGGCCGCGAAGGATAACAGAATTAAATAAACGGTTGGGCTAGTACCTTTTCCCCACGCAAAGTCTTCAACAGCTAGCAAGACACCAGATGAAGGATTTGGTTTTAAGGGTACAAGAGGCCACGATTTTTGAGATCAAAAGAAAGCAGGATAGGATTTGGTTTTTAAGGGTACACGGAGTCAAGATTTTTCCAAATCAAAGAAAGAAAAAGAAAGCAAAGTGTCTTAGATGGATGCAATCTGATTGATCAATTCTGCTTGCTGCCATATGCTTCATTTGGATGTAAGCAAACCGATTGGCCAATTATGCTTGCATATTGCAAAGCAAATGGTCAAAGCGAATTGGTCCATGTGGATTCACTAGGTTGAGGATTTCAAATAATCCATATTAGCACGCTGAATCTCAATTCGCCAAAGCCAATAAAGAGCAGATTAGTATGGAGTATGGTCATTCAGAGACAAACTCTCTAAGAAAGGGGGTAGTATTACACCTAGCAAGTTAGCAGTGGGGTCATATACAATCACCTGTGATTGCCCTGATTAGATGTCATCGGCTATCACTTGTCTTGAATGCCAGAGCCAGTCTTTTTGGATGGCTAGCAAACGAACACCCACACCATCGATCAGTAACGATGGCGCGTTAATAGCCACAGTGGCTTCTGCTCCAAATCGCCAATAATCAACGGACAGCCAACAAACAGCTGAATGGCAGTGGCCAAGAAGCTAACACTCGCCAACAACAAACGGACAGCCTGCAAACAATTGAATGGTATCATCCATGAGCCGACGACTGCTGAAGGTCTAAGAAAGTGTGCTGACTCTGAACAGCGAAGCTGCTCTCTATCGAAAGAGGTCTATTCGTCTGAAGGTCCTGAGATCGACAGGATACAACTGGTCCGGAGGCCCATACCTGCGAGCTTGATGTGATCAAGGATACCGATCGTCTGATTATAATCAAACGACGATAAAGATGATAGAGGATTGGGAAATGGAGGCTGAAGTAGTTGCGAAGGAGCAGGCATTGGTTCCAATGTGGTTACGGTACTGGATCTCTAGAAAAATCATAGATGGAAGTATTTATTAGAGCGAAGATGAAGGTATAAAGACCTTGGGTTCTTTCAGGGTCGAAAGACATCAACCTTCTCAGCGACAAGATCAAGCCTTGACAATATACGTATTGAAAAGCTATTCTTTTCGTGCAGAATCTTTTAGTGATTTCACATCCTGAGCGAACCTTCTAACATACCTTCGATGCAAGTTCGGAATTAAGTACAGATACTACTTTGACTAGGTAAAACTGAAGCAAAGCTCCCACTTTTACAAAGTTGTATATAATTCATATCTCAAGGAATTTAATAGTTAAGAATATTTGTAAAATCAATAAAATAGTTCAAAAAACCATTGACACATTTAAAACCTAGAGGACCAATATGAAACAAGTAGAGTAAATTAATTTGAATAACTAAACAAGTTTTGAAATGTTGTAATGATGTGGTCATATCATTGAATACTTTGAAGCATGGTAGAACAATGCAAACAAGTCACTCAAATTATTTGTGAAGAATGTGGAGAAGGATCAGTGCATGGGGTCCATTTTTGGAAACCAATTTCGCTTTTTGCTGATGTTGGAACAGTTCCAGGGGTGCTGGGAGGAGGTGAAGAGGAAGGGTAGTGGAGGGTGGAAAAGATGTGTATTTAGTGTGCTGGTGGAGAAAGGGAGAAGGAGATTAGGAGGGTACAACTTGGATCTAAGAGGACTGAGGGGACACCCAAGGTTCACACTGGAGATGTACCGGGAAAGGATTTAGATATGCCATGGCCGCAAGCGGCCGAATGCAATATGATTAAAACAAAACAAAGCACACTGACAACTCTCTTAAGTTCCGGATCCTTTGGCCACGGCGCAAGCGGCTGCTTGTAGGCATTCATCTGGATGTCCCCAAACCTGGCATATATTTAGATTAGACTTGCTCAAACTTCGGGGGAATAATAATACAAACCCAGCCTTCTTAAGACTACCCCTCAAAGTTTCCCCCGTAACATGCGGGGGACGTCCAAGCTTCACCATTCCCTCGCTGAGAAGACCCAAGTACCGTGTGATTCAAGGGGGAAGCGTGTTATCGTCGCTGTCTGCAACTAGTCCCAGCTCCGCGAGCTCAATATATCCTCCAAGCTTGCAGCAGCGGTTCGCTTGAGCGAGTACTCCCGGCCAATCCGTAACGCCTTGAGAGAGGTTACGTATATGGATGAAGTCGAAAGAGTCCTGAGATTTTATTAAAGAACGTTTGTAGGAAGTTAGGGCAAGACGCACATCGGGATATGTCCGCTCCAGCTCAGCGTCGTCAACCTCGAATCAGCAATTAGGGGGGGGCATGGCATCATCATTCATCGCAGATACATATATTGGGGATTATCAGCTTACCACGTTGGCTGAATCGGGCTACAGATCCGTCAGTACTCAGAAAAACATGAGTAAGATGCCTAATACTTGAGATCTGTGCCAATGACTTCCGACGATGGATGTTTATTGGCCATATCCACCGCCCAGATACCAGTTCCGGTGCCAACATCGAGAATCCTCTACGGTTAATCTCCGATTGGCGCCTTATAGAGCTGGCGACTCATCAACATGAGCAGGATTTCATGGTGTAGGTCGAGCCTATCCTGTTCTGTCTCGTCCGTTGGGTGAGGGTTCTTGTCAGGACCCCAATAGGTGTGGTACCGGCGGCCTGTTCGGTCAGTTCGTCGTCCGTAGTAGATCAAAGATGGATTAGCACCGTTCTCGACGATGTTTCATTTACGGACGAGGATAAGCAGGCGGTGCTTGTGTCATATCCAGATGAAGCGTAAGACTCTTGCCCTAGGTCCTGCAACTACAATAGAAATTGGCGTCAGTTTGGTATATATATACACATAAACTCTGGAGATGGTTCTTGGGGATGGCATACCACAGCTGGGTCGACTTTGATTAATCCTTGCGCATGTGCCATTTTGAAGTCACAAGCAGTTGTGGAGTTTCAAGAGCTCCCAAATCACCGCCTTCTGAAGGTGTTTTATCTTACTAAGCGCGGTATATGAACTTGTCGACGCCGGGACGATTCCTTTGGCTTTTCCACCTGGCAAAACTTGCTTTCGATGCACGACGAATAAGCAAAATCTACACCTTCTATGCACTTTTATCGCGCCATACACCGCGTGTAGGTTATTTCTGGTTCCCTTAAATACACAGAACCTAACATACCCGCATAAGTAAAGCCGCTTCGTTCACACGCTTAATCCTCCTAATATCCTAAGAAATTCAAAATACGCTACAGCGAAACCCCGTTCTATGTTATGCAGGCGAACTTTCGCGGGTGTAACCGACTGAGCCCACGACACGTTCCGTATGTCTCCTGCTATTGTGCGCACTGCTGCTTCTCACCACTACTCGCTATTAACTCTCTCCACTCTCTCCAGCCAAAGTGCCCTGAATTGCGCACTGAAATCGTAGCCAGGCTACCAGTAGTTGTAATACATGAAGAATAGATGCGACAAAGCAACGGCGGATTATCAGGCTTGATTGGTAGAGCTCATCCCACGACTTCTACCTCCGCATTCGGCAGATGTTAGCTAATACCACACTGAGAGGGCAGGAGCTGATCTTCAGTTACCAAACTTGCCGTTTGTTTGAATCATACTGTATTCGGCCGCTTGCGGCCATGACATAATCTAACCTTTTCCAAGATACTTCTCCAGTGTGACCGTCAGGTGTCCCTTCTTGTCTCTTTGAGCAAAGTCGTATCATCCCTTTCTCCTTCTCCCCTTCTTCAACTAAATACCTCACCAAACTTGCCGTGGCACACTATAAGTTCTTGGACACACCTGTTCTAGCAGGTAGTCTCAAGGCGCAGTTTCGGTATAACACGGCCAAATAACAGAAAAAAGCATAAATGGCAAAAACTGATGAATATCAACTAATATCCATTCCTTGCTCTTTCAACCAGAATCTTCAGTGCACAGAACAGGTGGTCGAGTTACTTATCCTCGTAGTACCCGAATAAGATTCACAATCGATCTGATGAACATAACCATCAAGACTTTTGAATAAGTTACAAATATAGCATTCTTACCAGATGCATAACGGCTTTTTGGGTGCCATCTGGATTTATCCCTAAATTTTGACCGTCGATGGTATGTTGAATTTATCCGAGACGTCAGTTTCTTGTATGATTGAAGTCATTGCAATCGCTTCACACTTATCACACCGCAGGGTTAGCTTATATCAAACGCAGTGCACTCTTTCCTCTGGTGCTCAGCGAGGTATACTTTGGAAACAGAAGGCGCACCTTTATCACCAGCGGCCAATTACAATCTATCAAAACCGCGATCACTCGAGGTTTACGAATTTGGAGTCAATACCGTTTCAGATGTAATCTCTCACCCAGGGCCGATTTTTCATTGATCGATCCAACCAATAATAACACTTAAAGGTAACTGCTTTCCTCCACTGGAAGGTCAAAAGGAACTAACGCAAAACTACAGTACCGGGGATTCCCGCATGGTCACCCACTGCGGTACTAACCCGGCGATATCATGCTTAAATATGGCTGAGCGGACGGGAAGCCTTGTATTTCATGATTCTATGACCGTAGCTGTGATGTTTATTCTTGACGAAGCTGTATTCGTGTACAAATACATGCTTGGCCGAGAAGCATCTCTAGCTCGAGGGTTCAAGGGCAGTATCGCTATCGCTAGTTGAGTGATTTCTTATAGCTATGGCATATGGTCTTTCATCTCCACAGTTACTACTTTGCTTATTCAAGTTGGCATGAATGTGAGCTATGAATAGATCTAGAGTATCAGACAATTTGTTCTAAAAGTTGCACAGTTAAATGCTTGTTGGCGGATATCCAACAAGCAAATCATTGACGTGTCAATCGATAAAAACCATTTATTGAAGCCACTGTACGAAGCAATCCGAAAGCTCCGACTTCATATTTCATAATATGCATATATGGAGGAAGGGAGCTCTGTCCGAAACCCCGAATTAAACCCCAACAATACGTCAAGGGCATTGGTGACAGCTATCTCTTATTAACCTCCGACTGCTACACGTATGGTAGAACGGAACTTAGGATTGATCGGTAAGGATACTTAAATTGATATTTCTGCATTGCATGCAGCAACCGCTACTTCAAATCATGTACTGATCCAGTCCCGAAAAAGGGTCGTCAGCATCAGGATTGTAGGTAGCGGTGGCAGCTTTTTCATGCCAACCTGTGGCGTAATCCTTCTCCAGCGATCCTTCAGAACTGTAGCGCCTTCTGTATGCAGTTGCGAGCAAGTCAAGGAGAAGCTCAACTTCGTCAATGCATCCATTGATCTGTTCGGCTGCCATTATTAGATCTGACTGACTCGAGAACGACGCCACAAGTTTACGCAAACAATTGCTCGAGACGATATAGCCCCCGAGTTTTGATGTTGTTGTGTCGTCGATTTTGTCGCTCCACAGACCGAGACCCTTGAGGTTGGACTTCAGATTCGCCCTCGTTTCTTCAATGTAAAGCTCCCGAGCCTGGTCGTCATCACACTCCTCATCCTCCTTGACGTTTAAAATATGCTGATCTGACTTTGAACGGACGATGAATGCGGGAATTTCGAAGCCCCGACATTGCTCAAGAATTTCGCCATCAATTTCTGTAAAGCTCTGAAAGAGATATTAGCAAATGACTTGCAAAAAAAACATGGAGTATGCACGTACACCGTCATATACCAAAATAATAAAATCAAACAGAAACAAGCCTTGTTGATTAAAATATTGAGAAGCTGGTATTTCCCTAGTTCCCGCACCAGGGATGTCATACCAAGCAACTCGTGGGAATCTTTCGCCACCAGGGTACCTCGCAACGGAAGTCGTAGTTTCGGTATGTCCCACCTTAGCAGCATTGGGTCCCCTATTCTTTATTCCACGAAGGGCATTGATGAGAGACGACTTGCCACTACATGACTGACCACTGACGGCAAAGTGCAAGTAGTCTTCTTGGTATTGAACTCGTATCAATGCGTTGGTAATCTGCTCGTCTGTGGGCCAGACGATTACTGGCTTAGGTTTCTCAACAAAAGAGTTCGCGCTTTCGCCAGGTTGACACTCGAGTAGCACCTGCTCTGGCACCACTTTCCGCTGTTCCTCCGCAACACTCCTCCTTACCCTCCCCGCTTCCATTTGTCCCACTCGCCTTCTCCTGCACGATTCTGCACGATCATTCGTTGCAGCTTCCTCGTCTGTTTGTGTAACTGACATGAAGGCCATCTTAATGACATCTGGTGCTGGCTGTCCCACTGCCGCCTCCTGCTCTGCACCCTCTTCCTCATCAATCTGCCGTTCAACCTCTTGCTCTATCTGCGCAATGCTCATGGCTCGATCAACTGTTGGATTGTATGGCCGTGGTGTAGATTTCAAAAGCATCACGAGATTTACAATAGAGGCGGCCATATGACGAAGGGCTACGACGGCGGTTGAAACAGCATTCGCGCTGTGAGAAATGGCGCCGGCGGCCACTGCAACTGTGCCTGCGACGGCGGCTATTGCTACTGCGATTTCTTGTATATCCATTAAAGGGTGTAAGGGATGTTCGGATCTACGCAAACGTCAGGAAGAGTGGAAGTATGGATGAGACAGGGGTGGGATTAACACAACACTGCGGTGCTGAAGTCTGACGGAGGTGTGGAAGCGAGGTAACAGGTAGCAATAAAAGAAGGGGGGAGTATGGTGGTATAAGAGTAAGTTCGGTGGGAAACAGAGGTTAATAGCTAGCTAGCAAGTGTAGGTGAGACGGAACAGGCGAGGCAGGTGCTGCTTTGGACAATGTCAGCCCCAGATGTAAACAAACTGCCTCAGGCACCTGCAACATTGTTATGCCGTTCCACTGGCGCTTGCCACGTCAGTGGATCGCGAAAGATCAATTTGTCAATTACAAGTAGAGTATACCTAGGGGTATTTGACGTAATGTAACTTTGACCAATGATACTTAAGAGACGTATATTTAATGTATTGTACATGAGTATTGTATCGTACTTCAGTATGCATGTACATACCACAATCTACCTACTAAGTACTTAAGTACTTATAAGTGTGTAGGTAACTAATCAGGTTAGCAATTGTTTTCTTACCAGCCTCTACTACCAAAACGGAAATTATTCAGCACTCTACTTTAAATAAATTCTTGAACCATACCGCGTTGAGATAATTTAATTAGTAGCAGAAGGTAACTACAGACTCCAAATCCCAAACCCTAGCAAAGCAATTGCAAACTCCATATGCTCCCAAAGTCTGAATCAACAAACCATCAACGACACAAGATCCCGCTTTCCCGCCTCTCCTAAGTAGTTCTGGTTCAACCAATTCCGTCACCGCGTCCCTGTAATTTAGATTACCGAAATACTTCTGAACAGTAATCGTTTTCAAGTATTCGGGTTCATCATTTCCGCGAAACGAATCTTCGATTTCCTGGCGACTACAGAGAATTAATATAGCTCAACTGCGGGAATGACAAACCGAAACAAACAGGAGATGGCACGAGTTCTCAACTAGCAGCCTCACGACATGCAGCTGAGCGGTTCTATTGATGAAGGATGGTAGTGAGATGACGTAACAAGCTGATAGTAATTCTCGCTCGCAATGCAGACAGAAGTTTGCTGACTGCTTTTTCCTCATCTTTGGGCTTTGGTTTCGGACGCAGCTGTAGTGCCGTCCTGTTTGGTAAGTACCATGAAGAACAATTATTCGCATCTTTCTTGGTGTTGTTTGTGAAACCAGGGTACTCGGGTGGTTTTTGGTGTAGTCACTCGGTTTTTGGGAAGAAAATGGAGGATGGCGCAAGTATCTCGCTAGCTGCAGATATCTTTACATCGATGTAGATTTACATGATGCTCGTGCTTAGGTGTCGGTGGTGGTAGCTTTTCTTCATGGCAAAGATGAAAAACTAAGATATATGTGTTAAATGCAAACGCTCATCAACTACGGTCATAGAATTATGAAAAACAAGGCTTCCCGTCCGCTCAGCCATATTTAAGCATGATATCGCCGGGTTAGTACTGCAGTGGGTGACCATGCGGGAATCCCCGGTACTGTAGTTTTACTTCTGTTTTATCACTGAGACTCGAGAACTGTACTGGTCAAAGTATGCTGGTGGGAGAGAAAATATTACCCAAGATCTTAAGATCTGCTCTGGACTTTCATTCATTCCCACTCTAGCCATTCCTTTTCTATATTTCAATAGACCCCCCATACAGCCACACCTCTCAATCTATATTCAGTCCTCGTACCCATACAGAGTTCCACCCTTCAATATGTACTGTATTCACCTCATCCCCCCTCCTCTCCCATCTCCTCCCCCCTCCCCCCACCCCCACCTACGCTTTCGGCACCTTAAACCCCCCCTTCACCAGTTTCTCCCACACCCCATCCGGATCATAACCCCCCGCCACCCTCCTCAACAACTCCATATTCTCCCCCCCATAACTCCCAATCGGATCCTGTTCCGCCCACGCATAATTCATATACCTATCCCCTTCCATTAGCGCCCTCTTTCTCCCCTCCGTCATCCCGGGAAAGGGAACTCACGTCCACTCAGCCCAATGGTTATTGCTCTTCAAATACACTTCCGCCTTTTGTTTTCCGCTCCTGATGGCGGAATAGACAACCTCATCGTCTTCCTCCTTCCCCAGCATCAAGTTCCAGGAGACAGAAAGGTACCGCCGTCCTTCTTCTAGACCTAGGATATTCCTTTTCCCCGCACTGACGGCGGAGAGACCGATTGGGACGAGGGTTAAGACGATCACAAACTCCGGCACCGTAAACACTATTTCCGCCACCTCCTTTGTGATCTTCTCCATTTCCTGCACTACCTCCGGGGTTGGGTTGAGGACCGTCCACTGTACCATGAACTGGCGGTACCCAGAACCTTGCGCAACGATCTCGTCGGTGATGCTTTCAATTGACCGATTTCCGACGGTACTGTGGAGGAGGTGCGTGTTGTGTGCATCTACCAGCGGGTGGAGTGCAACTGGGGTAGAGGAGAGGGGGGAAGGGTAGAAGACGTAATTCGTGATCATAGTCGTGATTGAGGTTTGAGCGGCGTCAAGCATGTGGATGACTACCGTTAATACGTGGGTCTTCGTATCTTGCACGCCCTCACCTGCCGCGAATTCTGCCACACTGTTTAAAACCAGGGTGACCGAAGCCTCGCTAGAGGTTATTGATCCGCCCCAGACTATTCCTGACGCATCCTCCAGCTTGATGAGTTTGTATGTGAAGCTCAACACAACCACAAACGGCGCTCCACTCCCCTTCAAACTCCTCCATAACTCCCCATGCTCCCCGTCTTCCGTCACCGTCAACACCTCTCCCTTTGCCGTCGCAACTGTATACGCCACAATCTCATCACAACTAAGCCCCCTCTCGTGCAAAAAAAACGAGAACCCCCCTCCGAGAGAGTATCCTCCCACACCTACAGAGCTTCCTCTTCCCCCCGCCACTGTTAGGCCAAAGGGAGAGAGATGCCGGTATACGCGGCCCCATGTGTTGCCGGCGCCGATTGTTACCGTACCCGCTGGGATATCGTGCGAAATCTGGTCGAGGTGTTTTAGGCTCACCAGTACGCCGGAGGAGGTGGAAGAAAAGCCAGGGTTCATGGAGTGCCCGCCGGAGCGGATGGCGAAGGGCGTGTTGTGTTTTGCGAGAGCATGCAAACCATAAGCGGCAGAGGAGGATGTGGGGGGCGTGAAGATGCAATGGGGACGGTGGAAGGTGTTGTTTGCTGTGGTTTGTTAGCGGAGCAATGAGGAGGGAGGGAGGGGGAAGGAACCCCAGTATATGTTTAGGGCAAGGTAGGAGGGGTGGTGAGGGAGGTGTGTGGAGTTGGGGTATGTCTCTGCGAGCAGTTTGCACTGGTGAAGTGAACAGGCGAGGCGGGGTTAGCAATTAATTCCCGAGTTTTCTCCATTCCCCCAGGCCGACTGGGGTATACGTACAGAATCTACCGCCGCCAATCTCAATCCAAAATATGCCAACGCCGCTGCGAGGGCTGAGAGGATAGTCGTGATCATTGTTTTCCTCTCTCTCAAAACTGCGAAGGGTGGTGAGAGAGAGGAAAGGGGAATTGTGGAGGTTTTTGTTTCTCAGACACTCACCGGGAGAATACGCTAGGAGAAGACCTGAGTGGGGGCGGAAGGGAATCGCCTAAGAGGACTCTGGGGGGTCGGGAGGATCCGCTGTTGTTTTAACATTGACGTTGGGGAGTTTATTACATCAGTATCAATATCAATATTAATCCTACTCTCGCCCCATGAACAACACCCCTCTATGCCCGACTCCTGATATTTTGGAGATGCCATGGCCACACTTTGAAATTACACGTCAAGCTCCCGGTCAGTCTGCACTGCACTACATGGTAATGTATAATGTCTTACAAACTCACCAGCAGAGTACTTCGGCAAGCACGGCCCGATATCTAGCGTGACACCAATCAGCGCTACGGTTTAGGGTTCGGCCGGGCCGGGGTTGTTGTCTTGTCTTGTTCTGTTTCTGTTCTTCTCGAATTGCGATCGAAGGCTATGGACGACGGGTTTTACCGTTCGAATCGCCACGACCAACATACGAGCTGAAAACCAACAGTCATCGCAGTTTCGCTTGGCCTGCAGGAAATCGCTTGATACCGAGATTATAAAACACAAAAGATAGTCTAATCATACACTGTGTGATCATCTAAGCGACATTCAATAGGAGCCACTTCATATCATTTTCGGTTCGATCTCGACAAGCAAGAGTGGTTGGGGTAAAATTTCACTCAAGGATCTGAATTACGACATCCCATTGACGCAGGTTCCGGATTGCAAGATTGTAGATGTGAGAAGATGGGGGGATTGTATTGAGTTGGCATGGGATGATTTAGTTGTGCTCTATGAGACTGGGGAGTGACGGGAAGGGCATCACTCGTTTATTTCGGTTGGTGGGATAGTGGCTACATGTCTCACCCCAAGATAGAAAAACCATAACTTCCGCTCTGGTTCGGTCGATACCCGAGCTGACTGTCGGTGCTGAGTTGGCTTACAGTATCTCTCCTCCCTGCAAGATTGATAGATTCAGTCTGAATACGGGGGTCTAAAGATAGATCCAGATTTGTACATCGATCCCAACCGTGTATGCGAAAATGTTTGGAATTGGGCTAGCAAGATTAATTGATTTATTTAAAGTTGGCAGTGGAGGAGATCACTAAACGCTTGGGACCAACCATGAGCTTCTTCACCACCTTCCAGAATCAAGGCTTCTTCAAGCAATCGATCTCCTCCAAATCACATTGCCAGTGATCCTAATTCCAACACCTCTCTTGCCTCGCCGCCTCTTCCTACGCAATCGTTCTCTCCTCGAAATTCACCAATTCGTCGGAAACCGCTTCCTCCTGGCGCAAGCCCTCTATCTCCTCTCGCTCTCGGTTCTAGGATATTCGACCAATTTCCCAAACCTCCATCACACAAACCATTTACTTCAGCAGCCCGAGAGCCTTTTGAGCCATTAGTAAAGCTCCCCTACGGGTACTCCGCACTAGATTCGCCTCACCTTCCAACGCCGGAGAAATCTGTGACTGGAGACCAGAACAGGTGTGGGATGACTTAAATTATATGTTCTCCCGACACGCAGTTCCTCTGACACACATTTTACTTTCCAGATTGTATCGCGAGAATCACAATCCTGGCCAGCATTGGACTACACAATCCATCACTTCTCGAATACAGCTGTCTGCCTCCCGCGCATATTCCAAGGGTCCTGATTCACCGAATCATGCGAGGTTCATTAGCGAGTCAAGCTTGAACATATCACGAAGAATTGCCCAACCACCTGATCCATGCAGTGCCTCCACTTCCACCATGGCTACAGTAATGCAACCCAATATATCACTCCTAGACGGCGCTTCAGACGGGGACCATAACTCCTTTGATCAGTTGGACGATACGAGCAAGCCAAAATCACCAAGCAACAGATTCACATCGTTTTTCCGCTGGGGAAGCACATCTGAGCAAGGAAATGGGCCAGAGTCGACATTAATGGCCCAGGGAGACCGAGACATGTCGCCTTCGTTGTCACCAAAATAAATGAATCTCCCTTCATTAGCTCCCACAAACGCCAAATACATACCACTTGCGATTGATGTACCGTTAGCGAATGCCGGTCCACCAACTCCACTGGACGGAATGTTTCTGGATTCTGACAATCTATTCCCGCCATTGACACCTATGTCTTCATCAGTCGAGGCCAGTGCGGGCTGTTTCTGCAGATCTGGCAGCATCTATTCGGAGAGAAATGGATTTGGAAGATCTCATTGAACGCCTGCAGGCCGAAGCGGCAGAGCGTGGGGGTAATGGGAGGCGAACTAGTGACTGTTTTTCAGATGTTAGAACGCCGGTACGGATTTTGGATCTATGCGTAGAGCGGATACCTCCTTGTCACGGCCTTGTTTTCGGAGACTTAGATTTAATGCACGCTAGCGTTCCGATTCCAGCGTCTTTATTCATTCCTTCAACTTCTTAGCCTCGATTTGCTGCATGCGTGAGTGCTCATACATGAGCTTCTGTAAGTCAGATGCTTCGGTCTCAAGTCCTTCCACACGAGCCCTCAACTGCGGGACGACCTCATCTCGGAGGTTATCTCGTTCATTCCGATTGGCTTCGAGTTCCTCCTTTAAAGCCGTGAGCAAGTCCTCGAAGTTTTCTTTCGTCAAACGTTCCTCCGCAAGCTTCCGTTTGGCTTCTTCGAGGGCCATTTCGAGGTCCTTTATTCGAGGTCCTTTATTCGAGCTAGAGACTCTGGAAGTGAGAGGTGTTGGTCGGCGGAAGACTGTTCGTTTAGTAAATCGGGTGTTGACATATTACAATAGAAGAGTGTACCTTAGCAACTAGCTCCTCCAATTCCTTCACCTGTGATTCCACAACCCTCCTCTTTTCTCTTTCTTCCTGAACTTTTCCGAGCATGTCCAGTCTCAACTGAGCTTTCTCTTGTTCCACCTTTCTCACTAGCTTTTCCACGTCAAAATCCTTATTACTAAAACAACGAGCGGATGAACTGGAGCAAAAGTTTGTCTGCGAAAGAAGCCTTGGTACATTGAAAATGGACATCGAAAAAGCCGAGCAGGAGACGAGCACATTGAGAGTACTGCTCCAGGAACATGTAGTATAAGTACAAAAGGACATTTTTACTGGCGATCACACAAGCGGCCCACTTTCCCCAATATGATCCTTCAGACAAAGTTCCATTCTACCGATAATCTCAGCGTACGCTGCTCCTCTATAGCTCAATAGCCCCTTTGACTTCAACCAAGCCAATGCCTAAGACAGTTTGGAAGGGTCTCTAAGCCACCGGGAGGATGGTGCCATGTTGTAAAGGTTGGTCCGATGAAGTGGCAGAACGGTTGCTATTGCAATTCTCGAGTGATATGATATGTATGGGTGTGGTTAACAAGATTCTCGCTGCCGACCTTCGCTGGTGCGACGGTCGTCTGTATACTCGACAGGCTACCCAGTCGTCCTAAACGACTCTAACTCTAAGTCTGAGTCTGAGCCGCTTGCCATAACAGGAGCTGTTGAGCAGTAGCGGGGCGATGGGAGCTCGAGGTGCGGTTGGGGCGACGAGGCGATCGATAGAGGGGAACTTCTTTGTCTGAAAGATCACATTGCAGAAAGTGGACCGTATTTAGGACTGTCGGTGCAAAAGCTATTTTTACCCTTTTACACTGACACTATTTTACACTGACGATTGTAACACGATCGTCGCGGGCAGGACATATTTCGAGTCACGGCGACCATAAATTCGACTTCCATGCGCCAAAAAGAGGTACCAGTTACCAGTTTTGTGGGCGCCATTTTTAGGTAATCTGTAGACGGTTATTTTTTTCGCTGTGTACGCAGCACCGCCGTATCTAAAGCCATCTACAGACTAAACTGCAAGTTTTCGCTTTATTCACCACAACATTTCGAGCTGAAGTCGCAACTTTTTTTGGCCACCCTACACCTCAAATCATTTAACAACTAAATCAAATGGAATGCTGTATGGGTCGAAATACGGAACCGGCCCCGCCGAAGTGCAGATGCATGAATCAATCACCAACGCCACGTCCAGTACGCGAGAATCATGGTTGGATTTGCAATTGATCTGCACACGTACGATTAATTGCTATATCTTGCAGCGAGATATAATCAAGGAACGTCACTAGCAATTGAATATGCATACAAATTGGAGAGTATCATTGGGTTCGGCTCGCTAGTAAAGGGTTCGATAATCTTGTCGTTCGAGAGAAGGTTGGCTTTGCAGGAGAGCTAGCTTGCGAGATGATAACTCTACTACCACCACCACCACCGCTGCAGGTGTATCCTTTAAGTATATTCCATCGCTTACATATGCAGCTTGTCTCTGGTTCGTTTTCAAATTTGTCATTTGGCTTCGTTCGCTGACGAAATCCGTGGTTTTCAGATGGCTTTTCTTTGATCTTCTTGCAATACAGCATGGTTGACCCAAGCCAAAAACTAAGCCATCGCAGCTTCACATGGCGTATATCTACAGGTTTCTCCCATACCAGCTCTGTTCAGGCCAAGTTGAAATTTAACTAACTGATTTCTCTTCACAAAATCGACAAGGGAATGTCACAAGAATCTGTATACCGGTGGAATGAGAAAGGATTTGACTTGAAGATCTGAATCACGACACTTGGTCTACGCATATACCGGATAATGGATCGTAGGATTGTGCATATGAGAAGAACCTTTTTGCAGAGATCGGGGGTTGGTACGGGATGATTAAGGTATATGAGACTAGGGAGTAAAGGACAAATATCACTGGTTTATTTCCGCTGGCAGAAGAGCTTCCCCCTTCAACAGCGAAAAATTATTACCTCCTGTCGGTAAAAATTACAGACAGCTGGATTAAATGACGCTATAAGATCATTAACTGGGTTTCTCCAATAAAAGTCTATGTACATCAGCATTGGACTCGAGAACCCGAACTCAAACGCGAGTTCGGATAGTGGAAACTTTACGTGAGATTCAAGTTAGATTTAGATTTGGATTCTTATCTCATGTAACCTACCAATCTATAACGACCCACATTGCCTCCATTCAGCTGAAAATAATCGTGCAGGTTTAGCTCATCGTTTAATTCGCTTGCCATAGGCACTTTAGTATCTTGCTCTGTTCCATGTGGCAACCTATATGCTGCCAAGCTACGAACCGGAAGTAGCCGCCAGGAACAGACTTGCTTCCAGGTAACGGTAGTGCACCCTACGAACCTTCCAACCTCCTTTTGATACCGACATTACATTCTCTCGGACCGTTAGGCGGCGGTCAAGATTTTGGCAATTGCTCATTTATCATGTCAGTAAACTGTAAAACAACCGCTGTACTAATACTGGATATTTAAAGACTTTTATCAGAGCCCCATGTCACGGTTGTTGTCACGATTGTGCTGAGTGCGGATCTATGGCGGAGTGATGATCGGTGAGGAATAGAGGAGTTATGCACTATGAGAATGAAATAAGGTTTCAAGTGGAAAGAAACAGGTTTTGAATGGAAGGAATCAGATTTCCAATGGAAAGAATCAGGTTTCATGGGGAAAGTAAGATTTGTGCAAAAGTAGTATACAAAGATAGTAGGAGTTTGGATATATTATGGAAGAAGTGGATTATGAATGAAATAACTGCATATAAACCAGGTATTTGTGGAGGATAAATTTCTTTTTTTACTTGTTTTCTAGTCTATAAAATAATCAAATAGCTTTAGATTTTTCTTCTTTCATACTGGGTGATTCCAGATTGAGTCTCTTGTATACAATTCCCACTCTTTAGTGTAAAGGTTTCAGGGCTTGGATTTCCAGGGGTTATAAAAACCAGACTAAAATTCAGAATTGCAAGTATTGCAAACAAGACAAGAATCTCAAAATCTGGAATCACTGAAGTGAACAGAAGTTGATGCCAAAGCTTATTGGTTGTTTTGTAGACTAGAGAAGAAGTAAAGAACAAACCTATCCTCCGCCAATCCATTGGCCTTATATACAATTATTGCATCCATTATCACCTTTACTTACTTGTTTCAAAATTTATTTCGGCCTCACGCAACTATGTATACAACACTTTCAACCCTATGGCCATAAGGAAAAAATTTATGCCTACGTAGATACCATACTTGCGAACATAAGCAACTTTTGCGGTGGGTATGTTGGGAGTATATGTAGGTGGCAACCATGCTGATAGTTCTATTCATAGCAACGCTTGGAGTTATTAGGACAACTGTAAGCCAGGTCAGCCTTAGTTTCAACACCATATCATAATTACATACCTATTGACTTTATCTATAGATTACTCATAGTCGCTCAAGCCCTAGATTATGGTAATTCAATCAATGTATTTCATTGGCAAGTTATATAACATTGCGCATGCATCTTGCACTATTGTTACAACAACCATGTACCTTGGTATTCAATGTACTGTTACTATCCTTATATGTAGTGTAAATTACATCATCAATTGACTTATATCACAACTCATCCAGAGTTGCTTTGGCAACTCAGAGTGAAGTCTTTGGTATATATAAATGGCACATGAATATATTCTATTTGGCAAACAAATGTACAACTTGTGAAATTGTCTAAATAACTATGTATGCTGCTGAAGCCTATTTCCTCCACGAGCAAGTGCCTTGTTCAACTCCTCCTCCATTACATGATTAATTGTATTCCATGTCTTCAAATCACTATAACTATTTAGAATCCAACCCGAGTTAGTTACCTTTGAAGTGGATAGAACCTTGGGTATGAAATGAACAGCACTGCAGATATGGTCTGCAGTAAGCACCTTGCAGCCATTCTCTCACGATGCTGGAACATTTTTGACTATTGAAGAGATTGCATTTGGAAATCCTCCATGGAATGGTTTCATCACTGGTACAAATGCCAAAAATAATATGTGACTGGGAATTTGCAGTTTGAAAACATGAAGAAATTGATGTGGTAAATACTCTTACAATCCTTTATGAGCAGGTTCAGGAAATCTCAGATATTGTCTGGCTATCTTCATCCATATCCAATCATTTCTCAGTGGTTCTGTATTCCATTTTTTTTTTCCAGTATCTCTTTTTTTTTCATGTCAATCAGTCATTGAATTCTTTGATATTGATTTCAATGGGATGAAATGGGGTGGCCTGGCACGTTCACAGGTTATTGATGTCAAAGTATATCTTTGAGACATTGAAATATTCTAACATCTAGTTGCCTAGACAACTCTGAACAATTTTGTTATAGCTATAACGCCACAGTTATACTGAGTGACGCTCGATGGAGGAGTGATGATCTGTGATTGATATAAAAGATAAAGCTCAATGAAAATGAAATCAGGTTTCAAATGGAAGCTAAAGCATGATAAGAATGAAATCAGGTTTCGAATGAAGGCTAAAGCACGAAATGAGGTTTCAATCAGAAAACAACAGAATCATGCCAAAATAATATTAAAAGAAAGCTGGAGTTTGGAGGTATTATCGAATGAGTGAATTACTGTATATAAATCAGGCTTTTGGTAGAGGATAAGTTTCTTTCTTCACTTGTTCTCTCGTCTGAAAAACTATCAATTAGCTTCATTTTTCACTTCTTTCATACTCAGTGATTCTGGATCAAGTCTCTTGCATTCAGTCCTCATTTCCGTAGTAACAGGCTAGCCTCGGACCCCTGAGCCATCTGGCTTTCGGTTTTGATAACCCCTGGAACTCCGAACCCTGAACCCATAACAGAAGAACAAGTTTACAATCGATTCTATGGGTTATATTCTTGTTTATGTTCCATTATTCTCAGCATTTAGACTGCTATTACTGTCACTACACTTGCAATGCGTCCTGCAAAGGTTTTCAATCAGCAAGCAATTTTGAAAACAAATTGGTCATCCAATCCTCCTGGAGATACATTTGTTTATCTGGTTTGTAAATTTTTCAAAGACCTACAAATCCAGATATTTTCAGCAACAGGTACCACTTCTAAATATATGAGTCAGGACGAAAGGACCTGCAACTGTATTGATTTTTGTCATTGTGCAGCAGAAGAAGGAGATCTAGATCACGATTGTCTAAACCCAACCATTTACTGCAACAGTGGAGCAATTCAGGATTGGGCCATAGCATTTACTTATTACCATGGCATAGAGCAATTCGATACTTTTTTCCATTGCATTGAGGAACAAGACTGTATACTCTGCTCACTTTGGACTATTTACCTTGAATTCCTGGTGCCTTGGTACATAACCCAACGGTAAGCAAGTACACATTTATAGCCAAAATTGGGGCAATTGAAGAGTGTTATTTAGTTTATAAAAATGATCGGCAGTGATTCACCATCAGGTATTAATGTGTTGGAATTCCAATATGTGTATCTGGTGTGAAATTTTTTATGGAATCGATTACTGAATTTATTGGAAAAGTGACCCCTGGAGATATATGTGTGATGAGTGTCTTGAAGTAGTACAAACCTTTGGCTGGAAGATCAACAAATATCTATATCGTTCACCTTTCAAAAATTGCAAAGTTGGAAGGCAGTTCCTCAGCACATGTAGCTGGGTATATAAAGCTGTCAAGAATGAGTCAAGAAATCATAGGGAGACAGATACTGGTGGATTTCACCAAGCTGGACCTAGGACAAGCCCTGGAAGTGGCGAATGCAATCAATAATACCTCAAATCAACTACTATCGACACCTCTATCTGAAGTAAAGAATCAAGTAATCTGACTAAACGAGCAAATCATCGCCCAGGTAACAACCATCGACACAATCCAGAAAAAGAATTCTGCCCTGCTAAAGGATGGACAGGACCTCCTAGCAAACAAAGAAAGCACCAATCATAAGCTGGCATTAACACCACAAAAAGTCAAGAACTTGAAAGCAAGAGTACCAGTCTGTACCCATGGAGACTTGCAAGCCAAGGTTACCGATCGAGAACAACGATTGGAAAATCATGCACCCACAGGCACAGAAGAACTGAAGCAAGATCTCAAAAATGCACAAGAACAGCTGAGGGTAGAAGGAGAAGAAAGAGACAAATGTTGGGATCAGGTCACAAGAATTCTGGCACTGGCAGGAACAGGAGGAGGTATCAGCAATGGTGGAGGCAAAACACACAAAGGCAGCAAAATTCTCCTATTTTCAGGAACAGACAGCAGAGCGCTCCGACAATGAATAGTACAATTAGCCATGAAAATTGAATATGAACCAACACAATTTTTCAACTAGCAATCCAAGATGTAGTATACAGCAAAACAACTGGAAGACATGGCATTGAATCAGATCCAGCCATACATCAGCAGGGTTACTGGTAACCTTGACCTCCCATTGTTGGAAAAATTGTTGGACCTATTACACCTAGTCTTCGGAAATCAAGACATATGAGCCACCCCCAATCGATAACTCCTTAAAGTTCGACCAAAAGACCAAGAATTCTCTCATTATTACATAGAATTTCAACGATGTATGTCGGATGCCAACTGGAACGATGCAGCCTAAATAATCATATTACCACAAAGCTTATTTGAAGAATTGAAAGATTCACTACAACATTGCAACATTCCAGATGACTTTACAGAATTTGTCAAACTCTGTTGAAAAAGAGATTCACAGATCTGCGCTCGAGCTGCTGAAAAAAAATGAGGATGATAGTCAGTGGGATTAATGAAGCCTGAAACCTCGAACAACAGCATATCCTCCCCATTGACCCTGGAGACAGTACCTGCAGGGACCGTGACAGGATCTCATGGCCCCACTCCGATGAATTTCTCGGTGATCAATGGAAAGAAAATTACTCCTCAGGAATTCAAGTGTCAACGGGAAGGGGGTCTATGTATGTACTTCAGAGATTGCAGGCACTTCGCAGCATTGTGTTTAAGGATGTTGAAAGCAGCGTGAAGACAGGTGAAAGTCACACCATTGAGGGATTCAGGAAAAGAGAAGGAAGTGGAAAATGAAGTCAAGTCGGAAAAAGTTTAAACCACTGCAATAAGGATGGCCATTGAACTGGGCACAAATCTCCTTTGTCCACAGTTGTTGAGTCTCATTTTGGAATTTTGCAGTGTTGAATTAGTAGTACCGGAATTGAGCAGTGTCTAATCAATAGCAAGTATTTTGTTGTGATATGTACACTGAAAATTGGAGACTGGTTAATCAATATGCATACTTTGATTTCCTGTGGAGCCACGGGAATAGCATTTGTCAACAAAGATTTTGTTTACCATCATCAATTAGATGGAAAGGAATTACGGGAGTCAAGAAAGTTAGAGGTTATCGATGGATGGTCTATTAAATCAAGAACCATTATGACCATGGCCAAGTTCAATATAGAAATACTATCACATCAGGAGCAACTAGCAGCATTCATAACATAGTTGGGGCATTATTTCATTGTACCAGGATTAGTGTTGGCAATGAAGCGGATTGGTTCGAGTCGAACCGAACCAAGCAGGGGTTCGAAAATGGTTCGATCCGAGTTTTGGCGAAGTTCCGAAGTTCGACTCGAACTTCGAACCGAATCCCAAAAATCGCGATCGATAATAACTAAGCGAGTTCTTGTCCGATCTGCTTGATTTTTGGTTTATCTTGTAGCGCCTCAAGTTAGCTACAAGATAAACCAAAAATCGAGCCGATCGGACAAGAACTCGCTTACTTATTTTTGTTTCAAGTTGTGAGTCGAAATGGTGGGGTTCGAGTGAAAAAGTCTTGGCAAGGATTCGCTTCGCTCGAACCGAATTGGTTCGTCAATTGTACGAACCCCGGGCGGTTCGTTGCCAACACTAACCAGGATTGCCATGGTTACAACTTCACGACATAATGGTTAAATTCCAGGCTCAAAGAATCAGCTTTGAATGCTGCTACTGTCAACGGCATTGCCAACATCATTCAAGTTTATGGGTATGGAGCAATCACCTGGAACCAATAGCAGCAGATTTGGAAAGGCCAAAATTGAACATCTGCACAGTAGCTGCATCCCCCTTTGTAACAAGAATAAGCAGGGAGAAACACAAAGTTTACACCATGACACTGTACGAAATCATTAAGGTCTGGAGAATACAGGATCTACACAGAATATCTTTCAAAGATGTCGTCCCCAAGAAATACCACGTGTTTCTACCCCAGTTCAGCAAGGTAATGACTAAAACGCAACCACTGCACCGACCCGACCATCACATGATTCCATTACAGGAGGGCTTTACACCACCATTTGGACCTATTCACAGCCTGTCATGAGAAGAGTTGCAGTCCTAAAAGACTGGATAGAGAAGAACTTGTCCAAGGAATTCATACAATCATGTGCATCGCTTTGTGGAGCCCCAGAACATTTTCTTCTTAAGCCAGGGGGAGGTCTGGGACTCTGCGTTGACTATTGTGGGTTGAATCAAGGAACAATAAAACACTGGTACCCCCTTCCACTGATTCAAGAAACCTTGTTAAAATTCTCCAAAGCCCATTACTACACCAAATTAGATATCTGCAATATGTATAATATGATCACATAGGCAGACGGAGACGAATGGAAAACGGCTTTCAGAACTCGATATAGACTTTTTCAATCTTTAGTCTTGCCATTTGGACTTACCAACATGCCAGCATAATTTCAAGAATCTATCAATCATATGCTACGCCCCATTTTGAACATATTCTGCACAGCTATTTTGGATGACATCTTGATTGATAGTGATAGTCCAAAGAAAAATACAGAGCACGTCCGTGCGGTTATGAAATCACTCAAAGAAGCTGGCCTTTACCTTAAAGCAGAGAAGTGCAAGTTTCTTAATGAAGAAATCAAATATCTAGGATTAATTGTCAGTGTGAACGGAATCGGAATGGATCCGGAGAAAGTCCAAGCGATCGAATACTGGGAAGTACCGGAGAAACACAAGGTAGTCCAAACCTTGCTAGACTTTGTTCATTTTTACTGACAATTGATACAGAATTATAGCAAGGTAGTGCAACCACTCACAAAGCTCACGAAAAAGTTAGTACATTTCTCCTGGGAACTGGATCAAACATGGGTGTGCACAGAACTTGAGAGGGCCTATACGATGGCACCAGTGCTAGCCAATTTCAAGTATAAAAATGAGATAGTCCGCGAAACTGACGTCTCAAGTCACATATCCATACAAGTCATCTCGCAGTACAATAACCAAGGCGTGCTACACCCTGTAGCCTTCTTCTCCAAACTACACTCGCCCGCCGAAGAAAATGACAAAATCTATAACCAAGCATTAGGTGCGATAGTCACAAGCCTGGAACAATGGAGACCCAAATGTGAAGGTTCAGCACATCCGATTGAAATTCTTACACATCACAATCATCTGGAGTACTTTATGACATCAAAACTGTCAAATCGAAGGTAGACCAGATGGTCCGAATTTCAATCAATGTTTGAATTTAAGATCGTTTACCGGCCAGTAAAGCAAGGTCAAAAACCCAATGCCCTTACAAGAATGCCAGGAACCATTCCTCCAATGGGGGGGGCAGAAAAAACCCAGCAAATCATACTGAAAATGCAAAACCTTGACAAAGAATTATGCATGTCGTTACCAGTAGTCTTCGGAGAAACTGTTAACCGTGACAAAAATTAGGTAAGCCTCGAAGAATCATGGAATTGAGTAAAAAACAAGCAGCCACGGGAGATCTTTGAATTGCAACAAGCTCAACAAATGGACGAGGAAAAGCTCCAGCGGATCCAGAAGTGCCATGATTTGCTCATGGCAGGACATCCTGGATGAACAGATATTTATGACCTGCTAAGCCAAAGCCATTTTGGGAACCAGGTGAGAACAGACATAGATGGCTATATATGAAATTGCCACACCTGCCAGCGGAGCAAGGCAACCCATGGAAAGATTCATCGCTTGTTACAGCCGTTGAAAATACTGGAGCAACTATGAATGGATTTGAGTATGGACTTCATGGTCATACTACCAGAAAGCAAAGTGTTCAACGCAGTATGGGTCGTGGTCGATCGCCTAACAAAGATGTGACACCTGGTATCCTGTACTGACAAAGTAGAGGGAAAGAAGCTGGGACAAATGTATGTTAAAGAAGTATTTACTATGCACGGCCTGCTCAAAACAATAGTGTCCGATCACGGGCCGCAATTCTGTCCGGACATCTGAAAACGTGTCTGCAAAAGATTCGGCATCGAATGAAGACTGTCAACAGCATGTCATCCACAGACCGACAGCCAAACTGAAAGAGTCGACATGGTAATGAAACAGTACCTCCAGAACGTTGTCAATTGTCAACAGGATGATTGGGTCTAGTGGCGAGGATAGGCGAAGTTTTTGGCTAACGATCATACCTTGTCGACGACCAAGTGCTACTGGTTTTTTGGCAACTGCAGCTTTCATCCGGGAATGACCTTGGACTAACATCCAATCAAGGACCCTAATTATATTCGCGAGGTAAACTCCCAGCAGATGGCCCAACCGATGGAGCAACTATTCAGCAAACTTAGAGCAGAATTGAACAGAGCCCAAGCCGTACAGTCCGAACAGGCCAACACATCTTGAATGGTTGCTACATCAATGAAAGTTTGTGATAAGGTATGGCTGGATGCATGAAATATATCGACAGCCAGACCCAGTGAGAAACACAACTGGAAACGTATTGGACAATATGAAATTATGGAGGTTGTCAGTCCATGGGGCTATGAAGTTAAGCTACCGAGTCAACTACACATTCACGACATTCAACCGATATCCAGATCAGAGAATGCCACACAGGATCGTCTCCCAAAACAAAGCCAAAAACCACCACTGCTGGTACGAGTGGACGGAGAAGATAAGTATGAAGTTTTGAGGATAGACACTTCCAGCCATTTCTGGAGGCAGCTGCAGTACTTGGTTAAATGGACGGCCTACGATGAATGCATCTGGAAGCCTGCAACTCACATGGATGGACTCAAGGCTATCGACGATGTTCACACTAAACAATCTGCCCAGTCCGGATCATTATCCTTGTAGGTACTTGGCATTGGAGAGAGGGTGATTCTGTTACAGTTAGTATTGGCAACGAATCGAACCGGTTCTTGACGGATCGAACCAAGCAATGATTCGGTTCGAGGTTCGATCTGATATTTGCGGATTTCCTTTGCTTCGTCACAAACCTGTTCACAACGCAAAATCTTCGAAAGAAAATGCGTAACCGAGTTCTTGTCCAATTGGCTTGAATTTGTTTTACCTTGTAGTACATGAAGTCAGCTATATGACAAAAATTATTTTGAGCCAATCGGGCAAGAACTCGCATACTTATTTTTATTTGAACTTTTGGAGTGAAATGGTGGGGTGTGTGTCAAGAGTCTTGGCAGGATTTGGTTTGCTACGAATCAAACCGGTTCAAGGATTTTTTCGAACCATGACGGTTCGTTGCCAATACTTGTCACTGTTGTGCTGAGTGATGATCAACAGTGGAGTGATGATCGGTGATTAACATAAAAGATAAATCACAATTACAAGAAAATCAGAATTCACACGGAGACTACAGCATGGTGAGAATGAAATCAGGTTTCGAACGGATACTGAAGCATGACAAAAATGGACTCAGGTTTCCCACAAAGGCTAAAGTACGAAATCAGATTTCGAACAGGAACAGACAGAATCGTGCATAAACGATATATGAAGAAAACAGGAGTTCAGAGATATTACGGAACCAGTGAATTACTGTGTATGAACCAGGCATTTGGTGGAGGATAAGTTTCTTTCTTCACTCGTTCTCTCATCTATAAAACAATCAATCAGGTTTGGCTTTCACATCTTTCACACTTGGTGATTCTGGATTGAGTCTCTTGCATACGGTCCTTGTTCCCATAGCTGCATGCTACCCATGGACCCCTTAGCCCTTGGGCTTTCAGTTTATATAACCCTTTGAACCCCAAGCCTTGAACTCTTGTCATATATGCATTGCAAATATCTCTGAACATAGTTACTCCCTTCTGTATTGAGCCAAACAATACCTATTGCTTCACTTCAAAACCCCCCTACACTGCTTCCACTTGTGCCGGCAGTCAATTATCTCTTATCCAATTCAGGTACGCTACTTGTAATGTTGCTGAAACCATTGTGCGTTGAGGTTCATTTGCTGTACTGCAAACACATGCTGGCGGCGATAATAATTGATAATCTGCCGATCGACATCTCCAGTTTTATTGGAGGCCCAATACCCATCTTTGATGGTGGTTTTGTGAGCTGCATCACCAACCTCAGTTGTAGTAGTATGAAATGACAATAGTGTATTCTTGACTGAGCGAGCGATATCTACCCTCGCAGATGTATACACATTGTGGGTACGCACCTATCCCCTTCCGGCCCATACCCTCTGCAGAGCAATATCTTATCTCAACCCTTCCTTCTCCACAGTACATCATTCCTAAGAAGTTCGAAATACTTCTCAACAACAAACCCTCAGTCTGATGACAAATGAAACTCCCATGCCTCAACTCCACAGTATCTCGGCTAATAGAAAACACAAAACCTTGAAAACAAACGAATAAACCCACTTCTCATCAACTCCACAACAAAGTATAACCCACAGCCATCGACCCTGTGGCATAAAGAATCAATGGCCTTCGATTATGTAACATAAAGCACCAATGGATATTAACTCCACGGCCTTAGCCCTTCCTTTTCCGCTTAACCTTTGTTTCATCCAGTCCATGTTGTTTCATGTAGTCGTCCAGCATCTGCTTTGTTTTTGAGCATCAGCAAAATGTAATTGTTGCCCCCGGAGGCTCCTGGAGGCTCCGGGAGTGGTCAGAGTAGTTTGGAGTAGTTTGGAGAAAATGCAAGGTTTTGGAGGCTTCTGAAGCATGGCAGGGCGCTGCAGCCACCTCTGATAGCCTCCAGAAGCCTCCGGGGGCGCCAGTGCCAGGTTCTGGAGCCTCTGGAAGCTCCAGTATAGATTTTTGGAGCCTTTGAGAGCACTGGAGCAAGGTCCTTGAATCTCTCTGAGTGCTGGGATAAGGTTCTGGAACCTTCCGTTGCTCTGGTATAAGGTTCTGCTGCCATTGGGAGGTCTGAAACAAAATTCTGGACCATCCTGGCACAATGGTACATGATTCAGGAGTATTGGTATCATGTGTATCATACTTGTGCTCCAGTGCAACCACCAATGCACTTGAGTAGAACTGGTGTGGGGACATAGGTACTTGAAATTGTTGTTTCTATTGATATCTATAGTATATATATGGTTGGACAAATACAAAAGGTGAGACAAGAGACAGAGAGAGGACAGGATGGTTCTCCAGCACGCTTGGAGAGAAATGAAAACAAAGAAGGGAGATGGCTTTGAAATCGGCTTGGAAAGAGATGGATATGATATATCTCTAGTAGGTTTAGAAAATCATGATGAGACGGATCTCAAGCAGGCCAGGAGAGAAATGCAGAAAGATCTGCACATGGAGAAGATGAATTTCAAGTGGGCTAGGGGAGAGATTGAGGCTGCAGAGCTTGGTTAGTTGACATAGTCACTGAAACTGGTTGCTGAAGGCCAGGGCAGGACAGAACGCGAGTAATTCGTGCAAGATCTGGCATGGAAGATATTAACCAACAATTGTGATGCGGAGTGGAGGACTGAACGTGGGTGGAGATGGGAGGCTGCACGAACGGTGCTAAGCTGTATGAATGGTACTCAGCTGCATGTACGGCACTCAGTAGCAAGTGCATGGAAGGGAGGGTCGGTAGCTGCAGCCAGCTGCTAAGAGTGAGGGGCAGATAGAGTGGAAATGTGATTGGTGTAAGACCGGGTATGCAAGATGTTATTCCATGATCGTGATGCTGAGTGGACAACTTAATTTGGATAAATGAGTCAATATCAGAAGCTAGATGCAGAGAAGAGAACCACACCGAGTACAGGAGTGATCAATCAAGCAAGGATAGATGAACACTGGCTCATGATGTTAACCGTCCGATGACTGAGGATATTTGGATAGAAAAACTTAACTCTAGAAAAGCTGGATAAGATAAGATTGAAAGAGGAGATGGATGAGAAGGAAAGAGAGAGAAGATAAACGAGAAGGATAGAGAGGAAAGATGAATCAGAGGTTGAAAGCTGCGGAGAGACTGAAGATGGATGAAAGCCCTCTGGGAATGTGGATTTGTATGTGAGATACAAGGACTCAATTTGGCAAATTGCATTTGTATTTTTGTCAAATGTATTTGATAGTCAATTGACTAAACCTTATAAGGCTTGGGTGGCCGAAAATGCATCTATCATTGGGATTCAACCTGCAAGTTTGGGTTGGGAAATATGGCTAGCCTAGCAGATTTAAATGAGTTGACGGGTTCAACATACCAGATCGAAACAGAGTTTTTGCGTTTGAATCCAAGCTCACAGAGCTTTGGTCTTTCTCTGGTTTTTCTGTAGCTCATGAGTTCCCATCCACCTTCTCACTCTTTCCTTCTAGTCATGTTCAGCGTTTCCAGAATTAATTCCCTTTTTTGTGTATTGCCGGTAAGTTGATGTCATGAGTCAGCTCTCATCTGCCCTCGTTCAATAGTTCGCTCCTGCATACTGTGTGGTCCTTATTTGTGCATCCGGCATCGGATACCCACTCCTTTCAATCGAAGTTAGGTCCTCTTGTTGGCTTTGCAATTGACGGACAATATCTCTCGAGCCATATTTTGCATCGATTGCACTCGCACTCCATCTGACCCTTGCAATGTGCAGCCGGCTTCAGCTGCCAACTATCCCTTTTGACAACCCCCTGTCCAATTATTGCTCAGCACCATCCGTGTGCAGCTTTTCCTTTCTACCTATGTTAAGTCCTCCACTTGGCTTCTCCATCATAGGCTAACATTTTCCAAGCCAGATCTCGCATTGCTTTCAGCAACCAGCCTCACTGATTGTCTCTTTCCAAGTCCCCCTGAAATCCATCTTGTCCATCATACTTGCTCCAGGTCTATGTCTTTCATTTCTCCCCAAGCCCACTTGTACGCCATTCTGATCCATCTCTTTCGAGGCTGCTTGAAAGCCATCTCCCATATTCTCTGTTTTTGTCAAACCATGTATATATTGTAGATGGAAATCAATAGAATCGGAATATCATCTTCATCAAAAGCATGTGCAAATGTGAATTCAAGAGCTCTGAGCATTTCAGTTGTGCCAACAATCGCAGGAGTATAGAGGATTTCATAAGTACCAAACATAAGGAGTGCTGAGAATCACATAGACGCTGGGAATGATAGGAGTGGTGAAAATCCCAGGAGTGCCAAAGTCCATCAGGAGCGCTAAGAACTTTGAGGAGTGCTGAAGATTTCCTAAGTTTTGAGGATCAGGAATACTGAGAATCTCAGTTGCGCCAGCAATTGTAGGCGTATCAAAGATTTCACAAGCACCAAGGAATTCATTAGTACTGAAAATTGTTAGGAGTAGTGAGAATCTCTCGATCACCGATGCATTGTTCATCTTTGCACTAGTTTTTGGTGCACCGAAACTCTGGGATCAGGTGTACCGAAACCTTGTGAAATAGAGAACAAATGTCTCAAGATTTCAAAAGACCTTGGCCAGAGCTCCAAGAGAGTTCATAGCTGTTGCAATTCTCCATGAAGACTCCAAGAGTAATCTGCCTCACTTTCTCTCGTTCATTGGCCCAGTAAGGCCGAGTGTGCCAGCTGGAACATTATGCAAGAGCCTCAGGGAGCCTCTGGGACATTTGGTGAGAGCTCCGGAACGGTTCAAAATGATGTCATTTTGTCTGCAGGCTCCCTGAGTATCTTGCCATGCTCCGTAAGTTTCCGGGAGTTTCCAGCAGTATCCGGAGGCTTTGGAAGCCTCCTGGAGATTATACAAATGTTCCAGAAACATTTTACATTTTGCTGATGAGAGGAACACAGCTGGCTTCCATGTCATATTGTTGTCATTATATCCTTCCCACTTGATTTGATGGTTGTAGCCACTGTTGATGCCAGGAGCCTGCCAATGCAAAACAATCACCTCAACGATATATGAACGTTCAATTGTACTATATTTGTCCCCTACTGCTTGTATGTGAGGAGGAGGTAGTATTTCTCATGTCAAATCGGCAATGTATTTCATGAGTCTACTAATGTTCACCGTATCCTGAATTGTCATATCTGTTGGGAATTTTGTTTGGACAGTTTTCGGTCTTCAGTACAAAATGACTTTGTATTGTCAAGCACATGGATGCTGCCACTTCCAAGGAGAAGGGTCTTGGCTGGCATATATCATCAGTAAGCCTTTAGTATTCAACATCACATCGTCTCCGACCTCGAGAGAGGATGCTCTCCGGCTCCTGTTGACTTTGGATATTGGGCTATCATGTGCCTCACGTAGATGGGCCTCAGTATTGTCACGGTTGTGTCGAGTGAGGATCGGGGGAGGAATATGGATCGATGATTGAGATACAGGAACACGAAGTAAATCAGGTTTGTTGGTTGGAATCAGGTCAGGTTTTGTTGGAAAGAATCAGGTTTTGTTGATTGGAATCAGGTTTCGTTGGTTGCGTTGTAAATATGGCGTGATAGTTATGGCATAGGCTGCGGACTGAGAGGGTTGCGTACATAGTTGTGTGGAGTTAGGATGTATTTCGGAACGAGTGAGCAAAGGTGACGACGGTCGCGTTAACTGTATATAAGGATGCTAGATTCGCGGAGGATAGGTTTGTTCTTCACTCGTTCTCTAGTCTACAAAACAATCAATAGCTTCGGCACCAACCTCTGTTCACTTCTGTGATTCCGGATTTCGAGTCTCTAGTTTGTTACACAGCACCCGCGATCACTGTACCCTCCCGTTTGGTTTTTATAACTCCTAGAACTCCGAGCCTTGAAACCAGGACAGAAGAACGAGTCTAAAATCGATTCTACCGGTTATAATTCAGTATATGTGCTGCTACTTTCATCAAAGTGGTTGTTACTTTTGCCACAGACCTTGCAACCCCTTTGTTCTGTGTTTAAGTCAGTTGGAAACTTCGAAAACAAGCTCACAGTACACAGCTTTTGGAGACACTCCTGCGTTGTGTGCCTGTGGAAACATCGACGAGAAGGCTCCACGTGTTTTAAATGCCAGTTACGACAGCAACAAACCTCAACAATCCGGAATCAATTTCCTCGACCTAGCTTGTCGAACCATCAACCTCTTCGAACAAGAACCCCTGAACACCTTTGATAGCATCGACGCTATCCTTAACAAACCCGAGGAACCCTTGGAAGCATACTTCTGGGACGAACCACAAGCGGTATCTCCTTGGAATAGCTACTGGACAGAAGCAGCAAGTAACGGAGGAGGCCTCCAAATCGACGATACAGTATTTAAAAACTTCTAGACCAAGTATTACGGTCTTCACGTCGATTACCAGAATGAGGAACCGTGCTACTGCGAACATAATTGCGGAGGGACGTATACAACAATCGGCAGAGCAGCAGAAGCTCAATCAACACTATCGGAATCCACGATCAAAGCAACACAGAAGGATATAGAAAGTCAAATTCGTGGGCAGATTACAACGAACGAAATGCGAATAAGGGAAAGGGAGTTGACCGCAGTTACACCCGGCCCCCTTACCAATCCCGCTGATCATCGTAACAACACCCAGCAAACACGAGGTGTTCTTCTGGTAGATGGTCAATTCGTTTTTAGAAGCAGAAATCGAAGCGGCAGTTCAACAAATCCAAGACAACATAAACAAAGTCAGAGAATGTTTGTCAGAACCTCACCTTCACAGCCGCCTCTCTACATCATCAGAAAGATATCCGGAGAATCGTCGAGACCAACTCGCGACGTCACGTTGACTGGGGCTTTACAAATAGAACTGGAAAACGTGGCAGCAAAAATACGGAAGTCATGAACGAAACACAGCTCAGGAGTCACATCACGGACATCAACAAAGGGCTAACAGCACTGAGCCAACTACTGACAACCAGCAGATTGAACGAATTGCTCAAGGAACAGCAATTTGTGATGAATACGGAAGCACGAATATGGAGTTGTTGGCAGAAGGAGAAAAAATGTCCAGGAAAGGGACAATCTGAAGCAGGAACTACTGCTTACTCAACAAACAGCGGCAACAACAGAAACACCGAAATATGCAGTCATGGGGATCTGGTTGAAGAAATCCGGATCCTAAAACAGCATTGGAGGAAGCAAATCCAGACCTGGCGGAATTGAAACAAGATCTGGAAGATGCTCAAGCTCAAATAGAGAAGTTTAGGGACCTGGCGGAGGAAAATCACAACAGGTAACCAGGATCCTAAGTTGACAGAAGGAAGAAGGGGAGAAACAGGAGAAAGGACGGACAAAGAGGAGTGAGAAGAAAAGGTGAATGATAATCACCAGTTTTTCAGGAGAAGATAGGAAGGAACTTCGAGGATGGAAGGTGCAGCTGGCATTGAAGATAGCCGGGAAACCAAAGGCATTCAGCAACGAACAGAAAAAGCTGAGGTATGCAGTGGATGTCTGAAAGGAGTGGCTCTGGCACAGTTAATGCCACACTGCGACGAAATATCAGGGGAAGTCAAGCTCAATACCCTGAAAGACCTAGTTGACCTGCTCGATGTAGCATTTGGAGATCAAGACAGAGCAGCAACAGCAAAGAGGGAACTCGAGAAACTTAGACAACGAGACCGCGAATTCTCCCAGTACTACGCGGAATTTCAAAGATACGTAGTCGACACCAAATGGAACGAAGATGCGCAACTAGACGCATTACGAAAGGATTATCCAACGAGCTCAAGGACTTCATACAACATATTGAGGAGCCAGAAAGCATGATCGAATTCGTCAAGATGGTGTCAAAAAGAGACTCGCAACTAAGAAGGAGAGCTGCAGAAAAGAAATCCAGAAATGGGAGGGTTACAAAAGGTCGATTCAATGACCAACACCATATCCGCCCCAGACGCTGCACCAGCAGGATCAGTTCCAGGTTATCACGGTCCCGCTCCAATGGACTTTCGGCAGTAAAGGGAAAGAAGATCACACCTGAGGAAAGGAAGAGACGAAGGGAAGGAGGATTATGTATGAACTGTGGGGATAGCAGACATTTTGTGGCATCGTGCCCAAGGGAGCTGAAGGCAGCATCAGGACAAACGGAAGTGACACCGTTTAGGAAGGCAGCGAATGAAGGGGATACAGATTCAACAACAGGAAAAGGAAAGAAAGTGGAATCGGGAAAAGTTTAGTCCAGTGCAATAAGGATGGCAATTGCGCTGGAAACGAATCTCCTTTGTCACTCAATGCTAGTTTTGGTATTTCGCAGTTTTCTATATCAAGCGCAGAAATAAAAGAGTCTTCTATGGAAAGCAAACATCTCGTTGTGAAATGCTCGCTGAAAATAGAAGACAAGATCATTGATACCCACGCTTTGATAGACTGCGGAGCTACTGGAATAGTATTTATTGACAAAGATTTCGTCCGCCATCACCAATTACAAGAACAAGAATTAAAAGTATCAAGAGAATTGGAAGTTATAGATGGAAGCCCATCGAATCAGGAACCATTACCACTATGGCTAAACTGAACTTAGGCATGAGCGGACATCAGGAACAGTTACCAGCGTTCGTTACGAAACTTAAACATTATCTAATCGTACTTGGATTACCATGGCTATAACTTCACGATGTTACAGTCAAATTCCAAAAGAAAAGAATAGGATTCGAAAGCGATTATTGCCAGAAGCACTGTCAACATCATTCGAGCGTATGGGTATGGGGAAATCATATGGAAACAACGGAATCCGATGGACCAAAACTGGACATATGTACCATAGCAGCAGCTCCATTTATGAGACGGAATAAAAAGGAGAAACTCAAGGTGTACGCGGTAACTATATATGAAATCGACAAGGCCCCAGAAGTGAAGGACCTTCAAGAAAAACCGCTGGAACAGTTAATTCCAAGGAATATCATGAGTTTCTCCCCCTCTTTGATAAAGTAATCGCTGAAAGGCTACCACCACACAGACCATACGATCATAAGATCACACTCCAAGACGGATTCACCCC
>WHVE01001039.1:0-35590 GCA_015178995.1 Trichophaea hybrida
ATGATGTTTGATAGTGAAATAAGTTTCAGTGTTGAGATAAACTTCAGTGGGGAAATATACTTCAGTGGTGAAATAACCTTGAATAGAGAAATATCCTTCGGTAGGGTGATAATCTTTGAAAGTACGATAGCCTTCAGAGGTGGAATAAGTATAGGCCACTTTGGATACTATTCATCTCATAACTTTTATCACTGTCTATATCAGACAATTAGTCTTAGTAAATCTATTATTCTTCTTGGCAGTACTCTATCTATACCCAATTCAGAGTACTGTCTTTGGTACCAACTCCAACCAGTGCCATCTCCAACTATTATCATCTGCAGCCAGTGTTCATTACCAAGGGCACAACCGTTATTTTTCCAAGAGAAGCACCATAGCCAACCAGTACTATCCTGAACCAGTACCATTTGCAATTTATAAAACTTTTAGTCTACTGGATGAGCAAAATCTAATATATACTTGGAATATTGTTGTAATCTCTGGCAGACTCCAAGAGTATAGAAAGGTACTTGGGAGCCTCCAGGAGAAATGACACAGTTTCAGACCTTCTTGCAGCTTTCACCAAACATCCCAGAGACTCACCAAGCTTGGGAAGGTACTCTAAGAGTATCTGTGAGCAATTGACACAGTTTCAGACTCTCCTGGAGCCCTTACCAACCCTCTGGATGACTTCTAGAGCATGGAAAGGTACTCCTGAAGCCTCTGAAAGAAATAAGCATAGTGTCAGACCCTGCCAGAGCTCTTATCAACACTCCCAGACATATTATGAACATGGGTACTTTACCCAGCAAGCTTCTATAGAAAAGGGCCAAAATTTGAATACTTTTTGAGCTTCTCATAAAACCTCATAGTGCATCTGAAATCTACACCAATCTCTACCTAACCAATACTCAAAACACCTACTAGTGTACCCGAAAAGTCTTTCAACTGTCTTGGATTGCAGTACATCTTATTTTTTTCGAATTAATAGACCTTTGCACTGTTCAACTATTGTTTATATTGGTAAACAATAAATAACATGTTCCTCTTCAAATTGTCATTGTAACTCATGTTCCACCTCATGAAATGCCCAATCTGGTTGAACTCTGATTATAGATATGCCAACAGCAACCACATATATCTCAATATACAGTCCAAAATGAATCCAAGTCCACGTGATGGTTGAATAACCATACACTTGAATCGTCTCCACAGTTATTTCCACTGCCTAGGATTTTTTCATCCACTCTTACCAAATGTACAGGCTTGAAAATTACCCCAACCACAACAATAAGTATTTCATTGGTCAATTTTGCCATTCAAATAATACCATCAATCTTGCCATTCCAGCCTTTCTAGTTTTGCAATTCTGTTTGAATCGCCACAATATACACTTCAGGTCAAAGATATAATACTGATTCCTGTCTACTTTTTTATTGTTTGGAGAAAGTTGATAGTATTTGTCTTTCAGATAGGCGTTCCCCAAAATTTACAATCTTGTTTGGTTGTATCTAGAGATCATATAAAGTTGGAAACCAGGGAACTCAGCATTGAAAGTTATTGTGAAAGTTAGTATATTTACTCTGTATATGTTGAACCCATACAGTATGTACTTTAAATATTGTGTTCTTATCAGTATTAGTATATTCCACCTTATAGTCAAGCTCCATGTATTTGATGGTTATTGAAGTATAGAATAGTTTGCAATAATTGAATAGATCATTGTGTATCATGATTCGAATATTATCCATTAGTGTTTTATCATTTTAACCCATTACAAGCTGTGAATTCTCTGTTTCCCAATTTTCTTTGATTTGAGTCTGCAATAGCTGTAGGTAAGTGGAACCTTTCGTATGTTTAGAAGTGAATGTTATTGGTAATGCAGCCGAAGTCACGCTAAAGCTAACTATGCAAGTGACCCGCAGAGCCACACCCTAACATGACTACCTGCATCACAACCTTCTCCAATCATCTTCAGGAAACCTCTCAAAGAAACAAAACACCCTGATCAAAAACAAAAACACCTCCAAGACGTCTCTCGACCGGCCAAACGAAAGAAAACAATGGAGGTTCCCATCTCGCTGCCATGACTGTAAAACATACAATCAAACAACAAAATTCGTTCTCCAGAAAGAAAATGAAACTTGTATCTTATGCCTTCTTCAATCTCGCTTTCCCTTTTCCCCTTTGGCCGCCTACCTATTGCCTTCCAATAATGCTGCACCGTCTATTTTGCTTTTGCCCTGTTCTCTTCTGGCTCCGATGTGTTATCTTTCTTGTCCCATCCTTCCCATTTGACTTCATATTCCCAACCTGTTCAATCAGAGCTTGCCTGGTGATTTGCGATTCATTCGACGACATATCCTGTGCCCGCACAGCTCGTTCATACCGGCGGAGGCAGCGGACACCAAGCGACCCTAGAGTTGTCTGTGCAGTCAAACTTGAGCCTGCTGACGTTAACAGTATCATGTATTGTCATGTTGTTTGGAAGATTTAGTTCAATGGCATTCCCGCGTGTTTAGAAGATCTTGTGAGGGCCAATGACATGATGCACCAGTTTGCGGCGAGTAGGGTTGACATTGGGGTATGTGATTGGCAGATCCTTTGTATGGAAAAATATCTTCCTACCGGCAGTGATAGCAGGGTCAATTGGGCGTCGCAATTCATTAGCCTCAGCCGTCTGTTCATCATGAGCATCACAGAGTTTGTTTCTGGGGACTCTCAAAATATGCTGCAATCGTTTGACGAATGCACAGCCTTGTGAAGTTTTTGCCGATGCATTGGCCTGCGGCCATTGGAGCTCCGCAATGAACTCTAGCGGTGAAGGGGGCATACAACCAAGGTCGAGTTCAAATGGCGTCTGCTTTGTCCAACAGTGTACAGAGGAATTGTAGATATACTCTGCCAGAGGAATATAATCGTCCCAATGTGTTTGATCATGAGTTGCGAAGCCTTGTAAATAATGCATGACCGTCTTATTTGAGTTCTCAGAGAGACCATCCATTTCTGGCTAGAACGCCATGGACATGAGCAGCTTTGTCTGCAGAATCCTCGCAACTTGTCTCCAGTAGTCTGCTGTGAAACGAACATCGCGGTCTGATACAACCTCCTGTCGCCCACCCTGTAGGCGGACAATGTCATCGACGCATGTGAGCGCAAAGGCCGGCACGTTGATTGTTTTCTCACAGACTGGCCAATGTGCTCTCTTTGTCAAGTGGTCGACAAATATCACAATGCAGTCGTAGCTATTTGCTGAGATTGGCAGGTCAGTTATGAAGTCGATGCCAATTCTTTGCCAATGGCCTTTGGCTATAGGCAGTGGTTGCAGGAGGCCCATGGGTTTCACGCTCCGGTAGTTGGTTCGATGGCATAGATCGCAGCCCGCAACGTATTGCTGCGTATCTTGCAATTTATTCCTCCAGAAATATCTGTCTTTCATGTGTAAATATGTTTGATCCGCACTGAAGTGTCTCCCCACGGGTGTGTCATGCGCCTCATGTGAGATTTGTCGTTGTATCGTTGTTGGAATACATTGCCGCCCCCGTGTAGTATTGTTTTTTACTTCTTCTTCGTCCTCCTTCTCTTTTACCATTGTTTCTTCTTCTCTGACCTTCCTCCTTGCCCTTGCGTCTTTCTCTTCTTCTTTGTTTTCTTTTGTCCTTGTTTCTTTTTCTCCATCCTTCTGCCTTGCTCTTGCGTTTTTCTCCACCTCTTTTGTCACGGTTGTGCTGAGTGACAATCGATGGTAGAGTGATGATCCGTGATAAATAAAAAGGAATAAGCACGATGGCAATGGTGTCAGGTTTCGAATGGAGGCTAAAGAAGGACGAGAACAAAATCAGGTTTCAAACGGAGGCTTGAGCACGACGAGAGCAAGATCGGGTGTCGAACGGAGGCCAGAGCAGGATGAGAACAAAATCAGGTTTCGAACTGGGAATGACAGAATGGTGCAAAAGAGATGTACAAAGAAAGCAGGAATTTGGAGGTATTAAGGAACAAGTGAATTAATGTATATAAACCAGGCGTTTGGCGTATTACGGGGGCGTTTCTGCGTGTGCAGATGCAGACCGATATCGTCACACATGGTGTCGGTATCGTCCGACTTTGATGACTAGGACGAAGCTGAAGAAATGTATCTCAATGGTAGTTCGTCGTAGTCTTGGTGGAGTGTGTAGGTATACTGGCATATGCAGGAGTAAGGCCGTCCTTTGAAAGTCGTATGAGTTTTGAAGGTAATCTTCGGAAGACTTGTCAAAGGGTACTTGCGTGGGATACTCGCCGGTTTTGCAGCAGTGGAAGTAGGCATCTACAAAATTGTTGTAACGCAGGAAGTCGTACAGGAAATCGAGGTGAGCATCGGTTTGGCAGTACGAATGGAGGTAGGCTGCATTATAGATAATAATATCTTCACAAAAATATTGGGACATAGATAATACATATTCTTCAGGTAAAAACTTAATAATATTTCAGGTGGTTTTCCGCTGTTGTTGTTCTGACTGTGGATTGATGATAGAGCTTGATCGTTGTATTTGAACAGGAGTTTAAGGTGGTCTTTTATGGGTGAGCATTTCCAGTCAGAGATATATCAGTTAAGGTGTGACTGTACTTCTCTATCACTATCCTGTGTGTGTATAGTACTATCTCAATAACACTTAATCCACCAAGGTGGGTGTTCGCGCCAACACTGATCATTGCAACAGAGCCGATCTTGGTAGTTTGTTCGCGGAGAGTTCTGTTTGACAACGTGTAGAGGTGTAAGCTTCCACCAGGCATCCCAAAGGTTATCCTACATACTTATGACGTTGCTGACACGCATAGGGGACCATTACTTCGTATTAGTTATCTTTCTTCTGCATGAGTGGAATAGTGATCAAAGATTTAATGAGCTATCAACCCATACTTTGGCACATACCTAGTATCATTGCGTCTTATCCGTGCTCCCCAGAGGGTGGTTCACTCTCTCAGTTATTGTGTTTTTGCAAATGCGACAGAGCTGGGGTTCGACAGTCTAGGTCCGAACACTTATCTCTTAGGTAGAATCAACTACCAGGGCGCAGTTAACTTATCTCAGTTGATTACGGGGCTCGGGAAGATAGTAAAGTCCATCATACTAAGATAATATCGTTCGTCTAACCATTCACGGGGAACTTATTCTAGTTTCCGATCATAGTGTTTTTTATCCCTGTATTAGTTTGATATTGGAGTAAGATTGGTCTGATTCATAACGTACAGCTGACCCTAGGGTCTCTGCAAGGCAGTTATGTTTGCTTCAGCAGTATGGTTGTATGTGTCCCATGCCTTGGCCAGTACCGAAGGAACTTCAGTTACTGTCAGATTGAGTGTGCATATTGTCTTCGCACGGATTAGCTAGTCCACTATGCTAAGACGCGATATTAGAGCTTGGAATATTATGGGAAATTCACCTGGCTATGTTGGGCCATCCGCTCACTCATCAGTAGACATTCTGAGGGGTGTATCCTCATCCACATGACGCAAACCGTCACCTGGGGAGCCTGGGAGACTAAGTCTGATGTACCTCATATGCATGATAAGGGAAAACCCCTAACATGGCGGAGGATAAGTTTCTTTCTTCACTTGTTCTCTCGTCTATAAAACAATCAACTAGCTTTGGCTTTCACATCTTTTACATTCAGTGATTGTGGATCGAGTCTCGTCCATGGAGTCCTCGTTTCGTAGCTACAGGCTACTCCTAGATTCCTCGACTACCCGGCCTCCGGTTTTTATAACCCCCAGAACCTCTGGCCCTGAACCCTCAATACCGAGTGCTGAACCCTTGACAGAAGAATAGGTCTAAAATCGATTCAACCAGTAATATTCTTGGTTTATGTGCCGTTATCCTCACCATTCAGGTTGCTATTATTGTCATCGCATTTGCAATACGTGTTGCAAAGTTTTTAAATCAGCAAGCAATTTCGAAAATAGATTGGTCATCCAATCCTAGTGGAGACACATCTGTTTATCTTGCTTGTGGACTTTTCGAAGACCCACGAATCCAGATATTTTCAGCAACCAGTGCCACTTCTAAACATATGAGTGAGGACGAAAGGACCTGTGACGGTATATATTTCTGCTACTGTCCAGAAGAAGAAAGAGACCTAGCCCAGGATTATCCAAACCCAACTATCCACTGCAACTGCGGAGCCTTTCAGAATTGGACCAAAACACCTACCTGCAACTGTGGCATAGAGGAATTCCATACATTTTTCGATTGCATTGAGGAACAGGATTGCATACTCCGTTTACTTCGGATTATCGATCTCGAATCTCTCTTGCCTTAGTCTATAGCCCAACAGTAATTACATACGCTTTTTTAGCCAACATCGAAGGAATCAAAGAGTGTTATTTGATCAACGAAAAAGATTGACAGTGATTCACCATCCCGCATTAATGTACTGGAACCCACATAAGTGTATTTGGTGCAAAATTCCCTGTGGCAACAACTGCTGGATATACTGGAAAAGCGATTCCTGGAGGCACATCTGTGATGAGTGCCTTCAAGTAGCACAAACCTTCGGTTGGATAATAAACAAATACCTACATCAATCACCATTCGAGAACTGCAAAGAAGTCAGGAGAATCTTCAAGAACAGCCCGCGATGTGATGTTGACCAGGGAACTTCAGTTGGAATTGGAAAACGTAACACATGCAAATACGGAGGTAATGGACAAAACACAACTCCAGGAACATATCCAAGCAATCAACACAGGACTCACAGCCCTTGCTCAGTTACCAACAACCAGCAGGTTGAACTAATTGTTAAAGGAACAACAATCTGTGAAAGATGCAGAAGCACAAATATCTGAGTTATTGGCAGCAGGAAACAAGATCATTGAGGAATGGAGCAACCTGAAACAGGAGCTGCTGGTTACGCAACAGAAATCAAGAACCACAGATGCAAGAGCCCCCGAATGAAATCACGGAAATCTGAAAGAAAAAGTCCGGAACTTTGAACAACTATTGGAAAACAGAGTACTAGAAGGGACGGAAAATCTCAGACAGGAATTGGAGGAAACAGAGGAACAGTTAAGGATTTGTGGAGAGGAAAGAAATGAATATCGGGATCAGGTCAAAAGAGTGCTCGCGTTCGCCGTGAATGGTGGTGATGGTAGCGGAAACATGGGACATAAAGGCAGCGAAATTCTCTGATTCTTGGGAATAGATGGAAGAGGACTCTGAGGATAGATGGCACTGTCAGCAATGAAAATTGCAGATAAACCCACACGATTCTTCAATGAGCAGTCCAAGATGCGATATCCAGTGAATCGACTCGAAGGTGTGGCATTAAATCAGATCCAGCCATACATCAGCAGAATTTCGGATAACCTCGACCTCCCATTGTTGCAATCACCATTGGACCTGTCACAGCTAGCCTTCGGAGATCAAGACATACAAGCCACCGCCAATTGAGAGCTCCTTATACTTCCACAAACAAACTGAGAATTCTCACTGTATTACGCGGAATTTCAACGATGGGTGCTGGATGTCGACTGGAACAAAGCAGCACAAGTAAACATACTAAAACAAGGCCTATCTGAAGAATTGACAGATTCACTACAACATTGTGATATTCCGGAAGACCTTACAGAATTGGTCAAACTCCGGTCAAAGAGAGATTCACAGATCCGCGTTTGAGCTGCTGAAAAAAAATCAGGAAGATGGGCAGCGGGATACAAGAAGTCTGAAACCGCAAACAACAGCACACCTGCCCCATCAACCCCAGAGTCAGCACCTGCAGGAACTGGGATAGGGTATCATGGCCCAGCTCCGATGGATCTCTCGGCAGTCAAAGGGAAGAGAATTACTCTGGAAGAATGCAAGCGACAAAGGGAAGAATGACTGTGTATGTACTGCGGGGATAGCAGGCACTTTGTGGCATCATGCTTAAGAAAATTCAAAGCAGCATCAGGACAGGTGGAGGTAACACCTATTAAGAAAGCAGGAAATGAAATGGATGCAGATTCAGGGACAAGAAAAGGAAAGGAAGTCCAGTTGGGAAAAGATTAGACCAGTGCAAAAAGGATGGCCGTTGCACTGGGCACGAATCTCGTTTGTCTACAGTTGTCGAATCTTGTTTTGGAATTTCGCAGTTTTGGATCAGTAGTGCAGAAATTAAGGAGTGTTGAATGGAAAGCAAACATCTTGTAGTAAAATGTTCGCTGAAATTCCGAGACAGGTTAATCGATTCACACACCCTGATCAACTGTGGAGCCACAGGAATAGCATTCGTGATTAAAGATTTCATTCGCCATCATCAGTTGGAAGAGCAGGAACTACGAGACTCAAGAGAGTTAGAAGTTATCGATGGAAGACCCAGCTCATCAGGAACCATTATGACCATGGCAACCACACCAGCAAAACCGTTTTTGAAGAATAAATCAACAACCAGCACAGCTATCGCCAAGCAGACAATTGCAATCGATTCCTAACCCCAAATTACCCCCCTACGATAGGGCATCTCTCTTCCAAGACCTCTATTATTGCTGGGTGGAAAACTGGGCCTCTTACCCCCCCCTGCAGCCCCCGGCAAAAGGGCCCCAACCGATCATCTACACAACCAATTCTTATCCAATCGACTTCAAACTTTGGGAGAATCGAAAGCACATATAGACGAGGCTTAGGTTTTAATTTCAGACCAAAAGCTTAACATTTGCATTAGTTACACAAAATCTTCGAAAAGTTGCTTTTTCGCTCCTACCCCCCCTCTATCTCGGTGGAATCAACTCCAAATCAGGATCAAACAATGTCAATCAATTCAGCAACCGCAGAAGCCCTTAGAACGAACCATCTATACTTGCCTAGAAGCCCCAGACAGCCTGAGCCAAAAATCCTCGAAGCAAAAGACCCAAAGTCTAAATCCATCATTTCTCGACGAGTTTTCATCCGTTTTGAACACCCTTACAAATACAGCGAGTACACACACCCAGGTCTACCCTGCCGAAAGCACACGTTGATCGGCCAAAAATCAACTCCACAATGGTCGATTTTCAACAATATCGCATTTTTGGCATTTGCTCATTCCCCCCCTTTGAAACATATCGGCCACCGGGGCCCAGCAGCCCTACCAGGGTGTAGGTGACAACGTCCGGCTACTTTGCCGCCATTGACCCCCTGAGTCTTTGGGTGGATCCTCCAGAGTTAAGTTGCACTTCCTTCCTTGCAGTGGTTTTACAGCCCCATCATATTGCAGGCCTCCTAGAGGTTTTCTTGTGGCTACAGGTGCCTCTGTATCTGCTGTGAGGAGGCAAAGGCTCTAGTACATGGCTCCAACACCTTGCTAGGACAAAAGAGGAGAAGCTCTAACCCCCTCAGGGAATAGGTGGTACCGAGGCCACTTATATCAACACTCAAACATCAGATTTATACCCATTTGAAATACCCAGAAAATTTATATTTCTTTAACATATTTAGCACCTTATAACCCCTCTAAAGTCTTCAATGACTTCCCCAATACCACCACCACCCCCACCTGGGACTTCAAGTACTTATGGAATGCACTTTTATCGAAACCCCAGTTCAGACCCACTCTCTGCAATCGATGCCTCAGCTGTATCACATACCACTTGGACAGGCCATATATCCAAACGAGGAAGGAAAGGCAATCAGGCAAGTTATCGCCGACTGCCAGCTGCCTCACCATACCCGTCACTCAATGCCCCTCGTACACATTCAAGCACCCGTATGGCCATTTGTAATGTCCATCCCAGGACACCCTCTGAACAACTACAACCATCTTCCCCACCTCAACAACCAACCAACCAAGACCATATCGGAAACCCTGAAAGTGCAGATCAAGATCTTGGAGATGTCCCAAGGGATACCAAGTCCAATGACAAATGTTCTGACGATGATGACGATTTTGAACATGAAGACTTGCAAGACCCATCACCCAACCTGCTGACAGCAAATGACGAAGATGAAGATAGAATTTATCAGGTATTCAAAGCCATCCTTGAACCACTCCAGAAGGATATTCTCAAAATCAACAAACGTCTCACCACCCAAAACCGAAAACTGGCAATCCGTTTAGCCTCAATGGAAACCAAACACGCAATTGCCCACAATACCATTGCAACCCTTGAACACCGAGTTGAATACCTTGTACAAATCCAAGCATCAAAGAAAGATGCACCACCAGCACCAACAGACCTACTTACTCCAGCGATCTCAGAAGGGACCTCCCCCAAACCCACATTCTGGTCAGCAATTGTATGCGCATGTGCAATGAAAGACCCACCAAAAGATAAGAATGGGCCTACTAACAATCCCCGTCGTGTCTCCAAAAAACAGCTCACACTAGTAATTGCCCGACACAGTGATCAACCAGTTACTGCGGATCTTACACAACTGAAGCTTGCAATCAACGCCACCCTCCGATGATGCCACGCAGACCTTTTGGCCAATATTGGACATGTTTCTGCCAACTACAAGCACAATCTCGTCCTCCTGACAGCAGATACCTGACCTGTAGGTTTGGTACTAGCCCATAAGGCTGCTATTTAAAAAGCAGTTCGTCAGTTGATACAACCGCACAAAATGTCAAAAAACAAGAAACCTGGACCCGAATGATGGTTCATTCCATCGACATTACAATTTTTCCTGAATGTGAAACAGGAATGAAATTATTGAAAGAAGATATTGAGATGAACAACAATTATATCAAGCTTACCGCCCTACCATGAGCTCTTATAGAGCCAGAAACTCGACCCCATTAAAAGGCAACCACCATGGTCATTGCAGTCCGTACTGAACATGAAGCAAAAGTTATTCAAGATCATGGAGTAGAAGTAGACGGCAAGACATGCAAAGCCGACCGATATGTGGTATCCCGACCAACCGACCAAAGTACCAACTGCCAACCATTTGGCCATTCCTATCTACGATGCAAACAATCACCTTTCTGCAACATATGTGCAGAACCTCACACCACCACCTCCCACTCATGTGGATCATGTCCCAGCATAGGCAAACAGTGTGTCGATGATGTTATCCAATGCATCAACTGCAAGGGTAATCACCAGGCCAACGATTCTAAATGCCCAACAATTACTGCCATACGTGCTGAGGTACGAGGCAAGTTCATGAAAGACCACCCGACCATCACCCATGCATAAACAACCTTCGTATTCACCCACCAAAATTCGAATTAGTCAACACAACTGCAACCGTTCCTCCTGAGTCATCAATACCCTTCTTGACTTGGCAGTTCGAACGGCCGATCTTCTTTTACTCCATGAACCTTGATTCAACCCAGACAATACATTCATTACAACACACCCTGGATTTGAGCTACTGATACCACCTAAAAACTTAAGAAAACACAATAGAACAATTGCCTATATGGCCAAAAACAACCCTTATATCAAATGCTCCCCACGTACCGACATCAGCCAGGATCCTGATATTCAAGTCCTTGAAATATCAATCCCCCCAATTGCACCAATCATAGTCTTCAATATTTACAATGAACATGCAGGCGTATCTAATCTCTAAACCATTCCCAGAAGCTTCACCAAAATCCCATTGCCTGAACGATGCATTAGTGCTGGTGATATGAATGCCCATCATACATGGTGGAATTCACAAATCAAAACACCCAAACGCGCCGACAAACTTGTTCAGATCATAGAAACCAATAACTTCTCCCTCCTCAATGAACCAGACACCCCAACATACTACTACTGAAATGGCAAAGGAACCTCTATTATCGACCTAGCCTTTATCTCACAAGCCATCCATGACTCGGTTACAAATTGGGCCGTGGATGACAACACATCAACTTGTTCAGACCATGCAACAATACGTTTTGATATCTTGGCAGAATCTTAACTTGTTACCACTGACTCCAACACGATAAGATACAACTGGAATAAGACCGATTGGGATTTATTCTCAAAAACTCTCAATACACTCTCCCATGCCTCACGAATGGTCTGGCAATACCTCTATGAACGACCAACCGAATCAAACCTTGACAAATCAGCCGAACTACTCCGAGATATGATTCTTGAGGCAGTCAAGGAATCTACCCCAGTTCTCCAGCTTACAACACATTCAAAACGCAGGTGGACACCCCAACTCAAAATCTTCCAAACACAAATACACCGTGCCCAGAAGCGGTGGAAGAAAACCCGCCTTGAAAGTGATCACATTAAATTGAAAGCTGTTTGAAACCAACATTTCTGGGATATTCGCACCTACAAGACAACGATGTGTATTGAATTTTGAGCAAATGCACAAGGCACAGAGATATTTACCGCCCTCCGTTTTACCAAACCCAGGAAAACCCAACGGACAGCACCCCTGTTATTCTCCAACACAACAGCTGTAACTTTTGAAGAAAAGGCAGTATTATTCTGTTTTATCATGTTCCCACCCCCACCAGTAGCACCCTCCCCAACTGATATCACCAATTGACCAACCCTGCCATGGGTTACATTTACCCCAACAGAAATCAAACAAGCAATGTTTATCTCTGCACCACCTGAAGCCCCGGAACCCAATGGGCTTCCCATTTACTGCCTCCGGCAAGCATACCAAGCAGCCACCAAATGATTAAACAGTCTCTTTGCTATACTTGGAACCAATGGATATCACCCTACCTGTTGGCGACAAGCAACGACTGCGATTACACCCAAACCTGGAAAACCTGACTATTCAATACCTAAGGCCTACCGACCTGTTTCCCTTCTCAATTGCCTTGGGAAGATCCTTGAAAAGTTGATGGCCAACCAAATTGCATATATGGCTGAAAAATACAACCTACTACACAATGATTAAATAGGAGGACGAAGACAAAGTTCTGCTATAGATGTTGCAATGGCACTCTCACATGAAATTGAACAAGGAAAGCATGACAAGGAAATCACTACTGCTCTCTTTATGGATGTAAGTGGTGCATTCGACAATGTATCCAAGGATTGTCTCCTCCAAACTCTACGACAACTGGGCTACCCGACCACGATTCAATTTTGGGTAGACCACTTTTTATCCAACCGAACAACAGCACTGGCATTCGATGGACAAATGGAAGGCCTCAGCGGAGTCCGGACAGAAATTCCTCAGGGATCGCCTGCATCCCCAATTCTCTTCCTCCTCTATCTCAGTCCTCTCTTCTACGAACTCACAACCCATTACCCCAGCTCCTGGACTTCAAGCTACATTGATGATGTTGCAATTGATATTTGAAGCAGATCAAAAGCCTATAATGCAAGATGCCTCGAGGCGGCTGCACGGACAGCTTTCAAATCGGCAGAAAACAATGCGGTACGATTTGATGACTCAAAGTCAGAGATGATGCACTTCCACAATAAACGCAACGGTGATACCACCGATGATGAAAGGATTACCCTACCCAATGGCACTACCATTTCCCCCGGCACAAACGGCGTTGGTCCAGATGTGGTAAGGTGGATTGGTATTTGGTTTGACAGAAAAATCAACCTCAAACACCATGTTATGCTGAAAGCAGCAAGTGGCAAATGAGCCCTTGGAGGCCTCAAATCACTAGCCAATACAGAATCAGGACTAACCCCCAGTGCAGTCCACCAATTATACAATGCGTGTGTTGTCCCTGTTGGCCACTTTGGAGCTGAAGTTTGATGGATGGGGCAAGCAGCATATCAACAGAAATTTGAAACAGTTCAAAATATGGCCCTTCGGTGTATCCTTGGAGCCTTCCGCACATCACCAACAATAGCCCTACACAATGAATCAGCCCTGCGACCAGTGGCAGTATGATTTAATCACATGCGAAGAAAATATGCAATTGGAATACTTACATTTCCCGAAATGCACCCAATCCGACAACGTTGTCCATCAACTTTCCCTCCATTTCATGAAACCCGAGAGTCTAGTAATACAACTGGGCCATGGATTTCATGGGACAGTATGCAACAAAATAACCGAAAATTTGAAACACATTTCATCCCAACCTTATCGACCCTCAGCCCATGGATTTCTAATAGCTCCGAGATTGAAACCTACTCAACCACAGCCTGTCCACCATGGATTGAAAGCAGAGTCAAAACACAAATTAATCCCCATTCAAAAGAAGAGGAAGCCAAAGCACATGAAGCAGAGCATGCAATGTTGAAACAAGATGACCGCAATATGGTTTGTTATACAGATGGGTCAATGTTGAACGAACATATTGATGCAGATACTGTAATGGAAATGACTCGAGAAGAAGTCATCGAAGCGACTTACCCAATGGGCCATCAACAGGAAGTTTATGACGCTGAATTACTTGGTATTCTTTGAGCTGCACAGAAATGCTTTCAGATCTGTCAACGTAATAACATCACCAAAAGACATATATGGATTTTCACAGACAATCAAGCTGCCATACAACGTCTCAATACCTTCAAACCCACCCCTGGACAGTCCACTTCCCTGGCACTCTCCAATATCGCCAATAACCTCCATGCACTCAAAACTACGATCACAGTACAATGGGTTCCTGGCCATACAGATGTACCTGGAAATGAGCTTGCTGATATGTTGGCAAAACAGTCCACTCTTGAAAAACCACCTACCTACTATAATACCTCCTTATCTTACCTCAAGCGGGTAACCCGAGCAGCAAAAATGCAGGAATGGGGGGATTGGTGGATGAGGCAACCAACAAAAGAAAAGAACTATATTGGAACGTTCCGTACTAAACCAGACAATATTTTCACCTGTGGCAACCGTCAGTTTGCATCCACCATCCCCCAACTACGAACCGGACATGGATACTTCCGCAGTTATCTATAAAAAATTCCCACCAATTCTGTTGACTCCCCTCACTGCCCATGTCACTATGGAGGTTCCCAGTCACCAGAACATCTTCTTCCAAGATGCCCCCTATACCAACGCGAACGACAAACGATGCGGAAGGAGATTGGAGTGGGACTCCCTCGATATCTCTGGAAGCATCTTCTTTATACCGATAAAACAATGCCACCTTTGAATCATTGTTTGCATGACACACATATAGCTACTCGAAGATGGTTCCTGGGCGAATTCCGTAATGATGCACACCTTGGGCAGGGTAACATCCCAATTGCAGGCCAGGGAACTCTGAACGATATGGTGGAGGAACATCAGAGAGAGCGTGGAGGGGAGGATGGAGAGGATGACGATGATGAGGATGGGGAAGCAGAGAGTTGAAATGAGGGGTAATTGAGAATGGGGAAGGGAGGGGGAGGGTAATCCCCAGGGGGAGAACCCGCATGATATGCAGGACCAAGGCAAATGAGACTCACTGATATTTTATTATTGTATGAAGCGTGTTACAGACCGCTATGATTCATTGAAAATTTCTTTGTAACTAGAGCCAGGGTGACAGGAGACTGTGGAGCGGTGCTACCTAGCCAGTGGTTTTTCGTTTGTCCTATGTTCGGTTTCATTTGTTGTTCTTGTTCACATTTATTTGTTTGTACCTTACCGGCCATAGCCAGCGGGCTGCATGCTGTCTGATGAATAAATTAATAAATCAATTATGACCATGACCAAATGAAACATAGGAATACAATCTCATCAGGGACAGTTACCAGTGTTTGTAACAACGTTTGGGCATTATTCGATCGTGCTGGGACTACCATGGTTACAACTCCACGATGTTCCGGTCAAATTACAGAGCCGAAGAATTGGCTTCGAAAGAAGTTATTGTCAACAGTACTGCCAGCATCATTCGAGCATATGGGTATAGGGCAACCATATGGAATCAACAGCTGCAGATCCGGAAGGGCCGAAATTGGACATCTGCGTGGTAGCAGTATTACCTTTTGTAAGGGGAATAAGAAGGGAGAAACTCAAGATTTATGCCATCAAACTGTACGAAATCAACAAAGCTTTGTGAGTAAACAACCTGCAGCAGATAATTCTCGAAGAGGTCATCCCCAAAGAATATCACAAGTGTCTACCCTTGTTCAGCAAGGTAGTTGCGGAAACGCTACCACCGCACCAACTCTACGATCATACAATACAGTTGCAAGAAGGGTTCACACCGCCATTTGGATCTATTTACAGCTCATCTCAAGAAGCGTTACAAGTTTTAAAAGAATGGATAGAAAAAAACCTGTCCAAGAGATTTATCTGGTTGTCTTCATCACTTGCGGAGCTCCAGTACTCTTCGCCTCAAACCCGGGAGGAGGCCTAAAACTTTGTGTCGATTTCCAAGGCCTAAATGAAAGAACAATAAAGAACCGGTACCCCCTAGCATTGATCCAAGAGACCCTGCTAAGACTCTCCAAGGCCTGCTACTACACCAAGTTAGATGTCTGCGATGCATATAATATGATTAGAATCGCAGAAGGGGATAAGTGGAAAACGGCTTTTGGGACCTGCTATGGACTTTTTGAATCCCTAGTTATGCCTTTCAGACATACCAATGCACCGGCGTTGTTCCAAGAGTTCATCAATCATACGTTACGACCATTCTTGGATATATTTTGCATGGCTTTTCTGGATGATATTCTCATCTACAGCGACTATCTGAAAGAACGCAAGGCACACATCTGAGCAGCAATGACATCTCTCAAAGATGTGGGCCTCTACCTAACAGTAGGAAAATATGAGTTCCATAAGGAAGAAGTCAAATATCTAGGGTTATTTATTGGAGTAAACGGAATCAGAATGGACCCAGAGAAAGTCCAAGTAGTTGAAAACTGGGAAGCACTGGCGATATTTACAGAAGTCCAAACCTTTTCAGGTTTTGCTTACTTTTATCGACGGTTCATATGGAAGTACAGCAGGGTGGTACAACCGCTAACAAAACTTACCAAAACAATAGTACCCTTCATTGGGAACCAGATCAAAAGAGGGCTTTCATGGAACTCCAAAGAGCCTGTACGACAGTACCAGTACTAGAACATTTTGATTATGAAAAAGAGATAGTCCTCGAAACCGACACCTCAAGTTACATATCCGCCGGAGTCCTCTCTCTGTACGATGACCCACGAGTGCTACACCCAGTATCCTTCTTCTTCAAAAATCATTCGCCTGCCAAAGTAAATTATGAAATCTACGATCAACAATTAGGCACGATAGTCAAAAGCCTGGAGAAATGGAGACCCAAATGCCAAGGATCAGCACATCCTATTAAGATCCGCACCGATGACAAGAACTTGGAGTACTTCATGACATCTACATTGCTTAACCGAAGACAAACCAGGTGGTCCAAGTTCTTGTCAAGGTGTAAATTCGAGATAGTCTATCGGCCAGGAAAGCAAGGTCAAAAACCCGATGCACTCACAAGAATGCCAGGAGACATTCCTCCCAAGGGGGGGGCAGAAAAAACCCAAAAAATCATGTTAAAAATGGAAAACCTCAACACGGAACTCCGCCAACACCTGGTAGTAGCATTCATGGAAACAGTTAATCTCGATAACAACTTGATAAATACTGACGAGCTGTGGAACTGGGTAAAAAAGGTATGCAAGCAATACCCAGAGTTAGGCACATACAGGAAGGAACCGCTAGAAGTCTCCAAATTACAACAAATCCAACCAACGGATCAAGATAAGCTTGAGTGAATCGAGGAATGCCATCACTCTCCGGTCACGGGATATCCAGGATGAGCAAAAACTTATGACTTTCTAAGCCGAAGTCACTCCTGGAATCAGATGAAGAAGGACGTCGATCGCTACGTACGAAATTGCCACACCTGCCAGAGCAGCAAGGCAACCCACGGAAAGACTCATGGCATATTACTGCCATTAGAAATGCCGGAGCAACCATGGAAGGATTGGAACATGGACTTCGTTGTTGGACTACCAGAAAGCGAAGGATTCAATGCAGTAGGGATAGTGGTCAATCGCCTAATGAAGATGCGACACCTGGTATCCTGTACTGACACAGTAGCTGGAAAGAAGCTGGGAGAAATATACGTCAAAGAAGTATTCAGACTACCCAGACTGCCTGAATCAATTGCGTCCGATCGAGGGCCGCATTTCGCATCGCAATTCTGGAAACACATCTGCAAAAGATTAGGAATCAAATGATGACTGTCAACCGTATTTCATCCACAGACTGACGGCCAAACTGAAAGAGTCAACGTGGCAATGGAACACTACCTCCGGACCTTTGTTAATTATCAACAGGATGATTGGGTCAGGTGGCTACCATTGGCAGAATTCGCAGCGAACGATCATACCTCGGAGATGACCAATTGCTCCCCGTTCTTTCGCAACTATGGCTTTTATTCGGGAATGATCTTCGGCCAACATCCAGTTCAGGACCTGAATGATATGCACGGGGTTAACGCCCAGCAGATGGCCCAACGGGTGGAGCAACTCTTCAGCGAACTCCGAGCAGATATGAAAAAGTCCAGGCCGTATTGTCCGAACAGACCAATATATCTCGAAGGGCTGCTATACCATTAGAAGTCGGCGCAAATGTATGGCTGGATGTATGCAATATATCAACAACCCGATCAAGCAAAAAACTCGATTGGAAACACATAGAATCATACAAAGTAACTGAAGTCATCAGTCCCTGGGCCTATCGAATCAAATTACTCAACGAGCTACACATTCACCATGACCAACAGATATCTCAGTTGGAGAAAGCTGCTTATGACCCTCTCCGGTATCAAAAGCCAGAACCAGCACCACCAGTTATAGTAGACGGAGAACAGAAGTACGAGGTCGAACAGATAGATGATTCCAGGCTGTTCCAAAGGCAGTTACAGTATTTGGTGAAATGGAGGGGCTACGACGAATGCAGTTGGGAACCTGCGATCGACGTCAATGCGCTTGAAGCAATCGACGAGTTCCATGGCGAACAACCTGGCAAGCCTCCGTCGTGAACCTCATAGGTATACGGGGTTGGAGAGGGGGAGATACTGACACAGTTCGGCTGAGTGACAATCGATGGAGGAGTGATGATCGGTGATTAATATAATAGAATAAGCATGAAGAGAATGAAATCAGGTTTTGAACAGAGGCTCAAGTAGGACGAAAACGAAATCACGTTTCGAACAGAGGCTAGAGCAGGACAAGAACGACATGAGGTTTCAAATGGAGGTGAGCGCAGGATGATAATGAAATCAGGTTTTGAACAGGGAATGACGGAATCGTGCAAAAGCGATGTCCAAAGAAAGCCGGAATTTGGAGGTATTATGGAACAAGTGCATTACTGTATATAAACCAGGCGTTTGGCAGAGGATAAGTTTTTTTCTTCACTCGTTCTCTCGTCTATAAAACAATCAACTCGCTTCAGCTTTCACTTCTTTCACACTTGGTGATTCTGGATCGAGTCTCTTGCATAATGTCCTCGTTTTGTAGCTACAGGCTACTCCTGAATTCCCCAACCACCCGGCTTCCGGATTTATAAACCCTAGAACCTCGGGTCCTGAACCCTCGATACTGAGCCCTGAACCCTTGACATCTTTCATTTCTAAGTCACCACATAACTAGAGTAGGCCATTCTCTTTCAAATAGAACCGTTATGCTGACACCCATAATTTCTGCTCCTTGTTCGATGCAGTGGGCGGTGGGGGGTGCTGATTCGGGTTGGCCAAGAAATTTGCAATAGGCCTGAACTATTTGTCCTCAATGATGCCTGCCTTGATATCATCAACCCATTCTCTGGCTGCCGTAACTTCAAGTGCCATCAGATCACAACCCTCCCGTCAGACGTCCAGGCGGCGAGACAATGCCTCCGTGACCTGTTTTTTGATGCCCGGGATGTACTTTACCTCCCAGGCAATGTTCTGTTGGATTGTCAGGATATCTGTCTGACATACAGAGAGGTGTGGTTGTGTGAGTATCCAATGCAGAGTCGCATGGTCAGTATGTACGAAAAATGGCTGCTCTGCTCCGTGAAGGGTACATATTCAGTATAATACCGCATCTCGGATACCTAACAGTTCTCTGTCGTATGCTGGTTATGGCGTCTTTGCAGCGTGTAATGTTCGGCTGAAATATCCCAGTACCTTTTCTTCCTTGTCTTGCACATGGGAGAGCACCGCGCCTAGCGCATATTGGCAGGCATCAACATGCAGGCAATATTTTGCTTTGGGGTCCAGTAGAGCAAGGACAGGAGCATTGCAGAGTGCTTTCTTGAGGCTATTGAAAATATGCTGGCATTCCCTTTCCCAGGCGAATGGAGAGTGAATAACCTGCCTCGGCTCCCCGCGTCACCACCCAACGTTACCATTACTTTTCGGAGAGGTGGTAATGGCATACAACGGTATGGAGATGTGAGCGTAATGTTCGATGAATTTCCTATAGCAGCAGGTGAGGCCCAGGAAGTTCCAAATATTCTTACTGTTTTCAAGTGCGGGCCAATCCATGACTGCACAGATTTAATGTTCCTGGGCATGGATGCTGTCCTTGTCAATATCCAAACCACAGAAGTCGACTTTCTGATGCACCCAGATTAATGTTGCATGTTTGGCCTTGAGACCAGGTTCCACTGGAAAGGTCAGCACTTTGCGGACATGTACAATGTGTTCCGCCAGGGTATGGCTGTGAATCATGATATTGTCAAGGTATACGATGATGAACTTTCATTTCATTGGATCTAGAATGCAATTCATCATACGCATGAACTGACTCAGTGCATTTGCCAGGCCAAACGAAAAGACTCGCCACTCATATAAGCCAAATTTCGTGGTGAAGGCCGTTTTTTGTCGATTGGCTGCTGCGATGCGAATTTAATGACAGCCGGCTGCCAAGTTGAATTCAGCGAACCAGCCAAAGCTATGCACAGAGTTGAGTAAATCTTCCATCTGAGGGAGAGGATAACGGTCCTTGTTGATTATGGCATTTATTGCGCGATAATCGATGCACATACGCAATGTACTGCCAGGCTTTGGCACAAATAATACTGGACAGCCGAAATTGCTTCGAGAGGGCTAAATCCACTAGCAGCAAATTGCCTTGCCGATCTGCCTCCGAAGCTCCTCCTCTTCGCATGGAGAGATGTGTTATGGTGAGTGGAATGGTATTTTGCCATTTTGGTTTGTTTTAATTTTGCAATTAGCTTGCCTTTCTTTTTGTGAATTTGCATATATTGGCTGGCCAAAGAGGCCTTGGAATTCTTCTAACATTTGTTGAAATTCTCCTGGTGGCTCATCCGTGGGGTGGGTGTCACCATCGCCATGATTGTACACTTTGATTCTCATGGCCTGCTGCAACAGGCAGGCAGATATGTTTCTGAGTTCTGCCTTCCATATGATATATATGCCCATAAATTTTGCTTGCTCCACTATAATTTCGTCAATGTACAAGGGGCGCCAGCCCAGTAGATAGTGTATTTGGCCATCCTGTCTTTCCTCCCAGAGGTTATCGGATATCCACATTTTGTTGCTGTCATGGTTGATTTGGTAATGGCAAATTATGTCGCGTATCCATCTTTTGCCTAGCATGATTTCAAAGCCCTTGATGTTATAGACTGTGAAATCTGCTTCATAGACGTAGGACGAAGCAAGTTGTAGTTTTAGTTTGACCTGTTGGCGTTTTTCTATGCTATCCTCTACATTGACATTGGCAGTCGCCACAATCATCCATTCTGCATCTTTTGTATTTTGAGAGGCCCCTGGACATTTCAGCTCATCAAGAAACTTCCGACCAATGTAATTTTCCGACGCACCATTTTCCTTCACATCTCTTGTCTTTTTGCTGCTCCACCATCCCCGCTCTGTTTGGTATCGTATTTTCCCATTAAACTTTACCAGATCGACCACTGCGTTGTCTAGCTTACTGACTTTCAAGTAATGGTAACAGGTGAAAAACTTGAATTGACTATCCTGCACATGCTTGCCACCTTTTTTAACGATACCATATATGATGGTATTTTTATGGGAGGTACAGCCGCAGCTACTGACCATCTTTCACTTTCCCCGCTTTAGAGTCCAAGTGTGAAAGACTGTTTAGCTCACTTTCCGCCTCACTATCCGTCTCCTATTTGACCTCTTTCTCTTCGGCCAGCCGTCTATGCTCTTTCCGACCAGTCGGCGCACCTCCCCATTTTTGTGCTTGCGCATGCGGCCTGACTTGGCTTTTGGGGCATCTTTGCTGACCAAAGCTTGCTCAAGTAACTTCTTCATCAAGTCGCAGTTTGGGCAGTTGCAAGAGATATGGCCTATCTGACCGCAGTTGTAACAGGTTAAACCATTGTCTGTGTCCTTGCCAGTTGTACCAGTTGTATCGCTTTTCTTGGATTCCATTTTTTTGGCTGAGGCTTTCGTAGTTGTATTAGAGTTCTCGTTGGAGCCATTTGCGGGTTGAGATTTGTTGAGAGATGTGTCCAATGCAGCATGGTGCTCCACGTGCTGCTCAAGGGTCGGAGTTCCATTACGCATGCCAATATACCAAACTAAGTCTTTGTGAACTCCCTTGTTGCCCTTTTCAATCTTGTACCCATAAGCGTTGGCTAATATTTCGGCTGGCATCGGCTGGAGCGGATCTGACTTCGAACGGAGGCATCGGAAATGCTCGTTACACTCTGTGACCCATTCTTCCTTCTTTAGGCTCAGCCCCTCCTATTCTCGTTTGACTAGGTCCAAGGCATGGGACTGAATATTCATAGGATTCAATTGCGTGCAAATGGTGGACCCTTCGATAGGCGTATTCATCGGGAAACGATGTATGGCCCAGGTTGCTGCATTGCCTTTCAGCTGTAGCACCGCTTGCTCTCCCCAACCCGTAGTGCCAACCCACCTGATGGCTTGGGCAGTATTCTTGAAGTGTTGTTTCAAAGCGAACAGAAAGGCCGTGACATCATCCGATGTTCGTTTGCCATCATACATTGGCAGGTTACACAATTTGATGGAGATGCCACGGCTCTCTGATGGGCCAGGGGTCGGTTGAAAGAAGCCACATTTTCCAGATGGTGGTTGGGTCGGTTCGGAGATGGCATTGGGTGCCGGAGTCACATTTACTTGGTCAGTCGTAAGTCATTGAATGACATGCTCGAATGCTCACAACTCGGATTCAATCCCGCTTTTCGCTGAGCAGAGACGTTAGACTTTGTGTAGCAGCATAGCTTTCTCTAGCTGGAGCTGGGTGACAGCGGTGTGGTCGGTGGTGTGCTCCAGTTCCGACTTGCACATCTCCAGCCACCTCTCCAACTTAGCAGAGCGACACTTGTCGATCCAGATCTCTTCCTCCAGCTTGTTTATTTATTGGTGAGCTGCCACCAACTCTTTATTTGGGCCTTGGACAGGCTCAGTAGCCTCCAACTCTTTGACTTTAGTGGCTAAGCTTTCGTTGAGTTTGCAAACATTGAAGAATTTTTTGGCTTGATTCAGACTCTCCAAGAGGCCAGCATCGATGATCTCTAGCTGAACATCCTCCATAGCCTTGATCAAGTTGATTGCTTGGTCAGGCAAGTACCTTGGGCCGTCATCGATGATCTTCTTTCATTCCATAATATAGTCTGCCGTGCGAAGTTCTGTAGGTTCGAAGCCCGCGGTGGCCAAGGTATCGAACTTGCTGCAACATCTAATTGACTCGGCCTGGTCAATTCTGTCCTTACAACTGACCTTCTGCGCATCGTGTGTATCATGGGTAGCAGGATGGTCGCGAAGTTGGAGAACATATCCGAGACCTCCGAACTGCCAGAGTTCCCCTGGTTTGGGGGTAAGCCGGGAGATCAACCATCGTGCATTGTTTTCGATCACTTCTGATCCTTATGAGGCCATCAGAAGTCGAGTATTGCTACCAATGTGGGTATGCAGAACCTTTCGTACGTTTAGAAGTGAATGTTATTGCTGATTCAGCTGAAGTCGCACTGAAACTAACCATACGAGCAACCCGCAGAGCCGCACTAATGCAGCAGTACCGCACCCTAACATGACCACCTGCAATATCTCTCCCAGATTCAGAATTTCAAAATCGCCAGCTACATCTGTAAGAGATTTCAGCTTGACACTTCTACGCTCTCCACAGACATGTATTTTTCCCAAGTTCTATACATTGCCTATTACCGGGCAGAATATTGGTTTGATTTATAATCTTTCCAGACATAGTTAGTGGATTCGTATTGTCTTTCGTTGTTTGTTTATTGCCGATATGACATGGTAAACTTAGTTTTAACTATGCAGGGCCGACTAACAAATATATTAAATGAAAGCTACTCTCAAATAATTTCCCCCCTTAGCCAAATCAGCATCATACCAGTCTTGAAGTATAAGGGAATACCGAGTTTCCTCCATATAGTCCAGGCCACTGTGATGGTTATTCTATTTGAGGATTTATTGAGTATAATTCAGTTAATTGCTGGAGCAGTAGCCATCTTTGATATTGGAAATATGTAACAGTTCTGAGATATTGGTTGTAAATGTATTTGCTGAACCCACTTACCAAATTGACCTTGATTTATTGCTGAGCAGATACATCTTGGGTCAACTGAAGTGTACTATCTAATGTTCAAGGGCTTTTTGGAGCTCATGAATACTGTATTGCCTCTATTGTTATGGTAGTTGGCCAATGGCTGGATAAGTGCCCAGTATATTGTTACCCAATAGGAGTGCAATTACACTTCCACAATTATCCTACATACTTACTAACCATCATACTTGATCACTTTATTATCTATTCTTGTATTCAACTGTATCTACTATTACTCTCCAGTATTGAGCCATATTCGGACATACTTCCCCTTATACAATGATCAATTTTCAGATATTGGATATCTTTTGTTCACCGAATTCGTGATTATCTCATTTCAACATGTTAGCTCAACACCCAAAATCATTTCCATGTCAATTCAAACTAAGTCAGTATCTTATGAAATTGATTGACGAAAGTAGAGATAATTCTGAAATGATTTGAATGTCAAATAGTTATGAAAGATCAATCACAGGCCAGAATGGCTATACCACTACTGAATATCATATGAAACCCATCCACCAGGAGGAATGGTATATGAACAGATGATCCTGTGACTTTCTGGAAGGCAATTAATCATGAGAAATATGTCACTTGCCACCACAGGAACTTTTGAGAACTTGAACATTATTACTATTCTCGACCTACAATAAATATTATTACTACTTTAAACCGATAATTCACAATACATATACTCCCTAATCCAGTCAATTGACTGCAACAGAAAGTATTCTGAAATGATTCTGAAGATTACTTGATCATAAGATAGGTGATACTGGCGATGGTAGCACTGCCAAAAGCTTGAAATACATTTGCTGGAATCAATTGCCTAAATACAAATAATCGAAAAAAGTTTGCAAAGTGATTGACAGTATACTGTTACATATGATCACTTATCTCTTACATGCATCAATTTATTCGCTCTACAATACCACATTTCAAATATGTCACTACCTACTATATTGAACCTACAGACAATTATCACACAGGTAATCAGAGAGAGTTATTCCATTTGATGGAGTTGAATTAGGTGTACAGTGTCAAGGTTGTGCTGGGTGACGATCGGTGGTGGAGTGATGATTGATGAATAATATAAAAGACGAAGCACGACAAAAATGAAATCCGGTTTGGAATGGAGGCTAACGCATGACCAGAATGAAATCCGGTTTCAAACGGAGGCTAAAGCATGACAAGAATGAAATGCGGTTGCCAATCAGGGTTTTAGGGAAAACAACGGAATTGTACGAAAGCAGTGTACAACGAAAGCAGCAGTTTGGATATATTATGGAACGAGTGAAATCGCTGTATAGAATCCAGATGTTCGGTGGAGGATAAGTTTCTTTCATCATATGTTCTCTCATCTATAAAACAATCAATTAGCTTTGGCTTTCATATTTTTCACACTTGGTGATTCTAGATTGAGTCTCTTGCATACAGTCCTTGTTTCATAGCTATAGGCGACTCTTTGATTCTTCGACCACCCCGCTTCCAGTGTTATGACCCCTAGCACCTCAAACCCTCAATCCTTGATACCGAGCCCTGAACCCTTGGCAGAAGAACAAGTCCAAAATCGATTCTACTGGTTATCTTCTTGTTATATGTGCCGTTATCCTCACCATTTAGGTTGCTATTATTGTGATTATATTTGCAATACATTTGGCAAAGTTTTTAAATCAGCAAGCAATTTTGAAAATAGATTGGTCATCCAGTCTTACTGGAGACACATCAGTTTATCTTGCTTGGGGACTTTTCGAAGAACTACGAATCCAGATCTTTTCGCCAGTAAGTGCCACTTCAAAATACATTAGTGAGGACGAAAGAACCTGCGACTGTATTCATTTTTGCTACTGTTCAGAAGAACACGGAGACCTCGACCACAATTAACCAAACCCAACTATCCACTTCAACTCCAGAGCAATTCAGGATGAGGCCGTAACACCTACCTGCAACTGCAGCATAGGGGAATTCGATACTTTTTTCGATTGCATTGAGGAACAGGATTGCATACTCTGTTTATTTTGGATTATCGACCTCAAATCCCTCTTGCCTTGGTATATAGCCCAACGGCAACCAAATACGCTTTTTTAGCCAACATCAAAGCAATTGAAGAGTGTTATTTAATCAACGAAAAAGATTGACAGCAATTCACCATCGGGAGTTAATGTGCTGGAACCCAAATGAATGTATTTGGTGCAAAATTCCTTGTGGCAACAATTGCTGGATATACTGGAAAAATGATACCTGGAGGCACATCTGTGACGACTGCATTGAAGTAGCACACACTTTCGATTCGAAAATCAACAAATACCTACATCAATCACCATTCGAAAACTGCGAAGATGTCAGTATAATCCTCAAGAACAGCCGGCGATGTGATGATGACCAGAGAACTCCAGCTGGAATTAAAAAACGTAACACACGCACATACGGAGGTAATGGACGAAAAACAACTCCAGGAACATATCCAAGCAATCAATATAGGACTCACAGCCCTTGCTCAGTTACCAACAACCTGCAGGTTGAACGAATTATTAAAGGAACAACAATCAGTGAAAAATGCGGAAGCTCAAATATCTGAGTTATTGGCAGAAGGAAACAAGGTCATCGAGGAATGGAACAACCTGAAACAAGAGCTGTTTCCTACACAAAAGATGCTAGGAACCACAGAGGACAGAGCCCCAGAATGCAATCATGCAGATCTGGAAGATAAAGTCTGGAACTAAGAACAACGATTGGAAATCTGAGTACCAGAAGGGACGGAAACTCCCCAACAGGAATGAGAGGACACAGAGAAACAGAGAAACAGTTAAGGATTTGTGGAGTAGAAAAAAACAAATATTTGGATCAGGTCAGCAGAGTGCTCGCACTCGCTCGGAATGGTGGTAATGGTAGGGGAAACAGGGTACATAAAGGCAGCAAAATTCTCTGATTCTGGGGAACAGATATGAGAGCACTTCGAGGATGGATGGCACGGTTAGCAATAAAGATTGCACATCAACCAACAGGATTCTTCGATGAGCAGTCCAAGATGCGATATGCAGCAAATGAACTAGAAGGCGTGGCATTAAATCAGATCCAGTCATATATCAGCTGAATTACGTATAACCTTGACCTACCATCATTGGAACAACTATTGCACCTATGACAGGTAGCCTTCGGAAATAAAGACATACAAGCCACCGCCAATTGAGAACTCCTTAAGCTTTGACCAAAGGACCAAGAATTCTCTCCGTATTACACAGGATTTCAACAATGGGTGCCGGATATGGACTGGAATGAAGCAGCACAAGTAAACGTGCTAAGACCAGGCATATCCGAAGAATTGAAAGATTCACTTCAACATTGTGACATTCTGGAAGACCTTGCAGAATTTGTCAAACTCTGCTCAAAGAGAGATTCACAGATCCATACTGCAGCTGCAGAAAAGCAATCAGAAAGATGGACAGTGGGATACAAGAAGTCTGAAACCACGAACAACAGCACACCCGCCCCATCAACCCCGGAGTTAGCACCTGCAGAAACCATGGCAGGATATCATGGCCCATCTTTGATAAATTTCTCGGCAGTCAAACGGAAGAGAATTACTCTGGAAGAACGCAAGCGACGCAGGGATAGAGCACTGTGTATGTACTGTGGTGATAGCAGGCACTTTGCGGCATCATGCCTGAGATAATTGAAAGCAGCATCAGGACAAGTGGAGGTAACACCTTTTGAGAGAGCAGGAAATGAAATGGACGCAGATTCGGGAAAAGAAGTCAAGTCAGGAAATGTCCAAGCCGGTGCAATAAGGATGGCCATTGCACTGGGCACAAATCTCCTTTGTCTACAGTTGTTAAATCTCATTTTGGAATTTTGCAGTTTTCGATTAGTAGCACAGAAATTAAGGTGTTTTTAATGGCAAGCAAGCATTTTGTTGTGAAATATTGGCTGAAAATCAGAGACAGGTTAATCAATACAAATACTTTCATTGACTGAGGAGCCACGGGAATAGCATTTGTGGACAAAGATTTTGTTTGCCATCATCAATTAGAAGAGAAGGACTTATGAGAGTCAAGAGAGTTAGAGGTTATCGATGGAAGGCCCATCAAATCAGGAACCATTACATCCTTGGCCAAGTTGAACAATGGATTACGATCACATCAGGAGCAACTACCAGCATTTGGAACAAAGTCAGGACATTATCCGATAGTGTCAGGGCTATCATTGTTCCAACTTCATGACATAACAGTTGAACTTCAAAGTGATAGGATTGGTTTTGAAAGCAGCTACTGCAAACCACACTGCCAACACCATTCGAGCGTATGGGTGTGGGGCAATCATATGGAAACAACAGACCCAGAGAAACCCAGGCTAGACATCTGCGCAGTAGCTGCCTCACTCTTTATAACAAGAATAAAGAAGGCTGGGCTCAAAGTTTACACTGTCACATTGTATGAAATCAATAAGGCCTTGCAAATCAATGATCCACAAGAAAAACCCCTCAAAGAAGTCATCCCCAAAGAGCACCACAAGTTCCGACTTCTGTTCAGTAAGGTAGTCGCGGAAACGCTATCTCCGTACCAGTCCTGCGACCATAGAATCGAGCTGCAAGTTGGGTTCACACCGCCATTTGGACCTATTTACAGCTGATCCTGAGAAGAGTTACAAGTTTTAAAAAAATGGATAGAAAAGAACTTGTCCAAAGGATTCATCTGGTTGTCTTCATCACCTGCTGGAGCCCCAGAACTCTTCGCACCAAAACCAGGGGGAGGGTTAGGACTCTGTGTCTATTACCGAGACCCAAATAAAGGAACAATGAAGAACCGATACCCCCTACTATTGAAACAAGAAACCCTGCGAAGACTCTCGAAGGCCTGCTATTACACCAAGTTGGATGTCTGCGATGCGTATGATATGATTACAATCACAGAAGGGGATGAGTACAAAACAGCCTTTAGGACCTGCTATGGACTTTTCGAATCCCTAGTTATGCCTTTCGGACTTACCAACACGCTGGCATCATTCCAACAGTTCATCAATGATACGTTACGACCATTCTTGGATATATTCTGCACGGGTTTTTTGGATGATATTCTCATCTACAGCAACAATCTGAAAGAACACAAGAAACATGTCCGAGCAGTAATAACATCTCTTAAGCAAGCCGGCCTCTATCCCAAAGCAGAAATATACGAGTTCCACAAGGAAGGAGTCAAATACCTAGGGTTATTTGTCGGAGTAAACGGAATCAGAATGGACCTGCAGAAAATCCAAGTAGTTGAAAACTGGGAAGCACCGGGGAAACTTAAAGAAGTCCAAGCCTTTTTAGGCTTTGCGAACTTTTATTGATGGTTCATATGGAATTTCAGCAGGGTGGTGCAACCACTTTCAAAACTCCCAAAAAAGATAGTACCTTTTTGCGGAGGACCAGATCAAAAGATGGCGTTCATAAAACTCAAAAGGGCCTTTAGGATGGCACCAGTGCTAGCCCATTTTGATCACGAAAAAGAGATGGTTTTTGAAACCGACACCTCAAGTTACGTATCCGAAGGAGTCCTCTTTCAATACGACGACCAAGGAGTGCTATACCCAGTGGCCTTCTTTTCCCACAAACATTTGCCTGCCGAAGAGAATTACAAAATCTACAACCAAGAATTAGGCGCGATAGTCAAAAGCCTGAAACAATGGAGATCCAAATGCGAAGGTTCAGCACATCCAATCAAGATTCTTACTGGCCACAAGAACCTGAAGTATTTTATGACATCGAAACTGTTAAACCGAAGGCAGACCAGATGGTCCGAATTTTTGTCGAAGTTTAAATTCAAGATAGCGTACAGGCCAGGAAAGCACAGTCAAAAACCCAATACACTTACAAGAATACCAAGAGACATTCCTCTGCAAGCTGGGGCAGAAAAAATCCAGCACAATGTGTTCAAAATGGAAAACCTCGATGAGAGGGTATGCCAAGGGCTAATCATGGCATTCGCGGAAACAGTCAACATTGATAGTAACTCTATAAGGTCCGAAGAGTTATAGAACTGGATTAAAAACGTACGTCAGCATTGCCCGTACAACAGTACCGAAGGGCTATGTAGGCATAAAGATCAGTCACTGGAAATCTCTGAAATACAGATCCAACCAACAGACAAGGACAAGCTCAAGTGGATTCAGGAATGCGATATTTCTCCGGTTGCGAGACACCCAGGATGAGCAAAAACTTATGCCCTGCTAAGCCGAAACAATTCCTAGAACCAGATGAGAAAGGACGTGGACCGCTACCTACGAAACTGCCACACCTGCCAAGTCAGCCCGGCAATCCACAGAAGAACTCATGGCTTGTTACGACCATTAACGCACTGGAGCAACCGTGGAACAACTTGAGCATGGACTATGTAGTCAGACTGCCAAAAAGTGAAGGGTTCAATGCAGTGTGGGTAGTTGTCGATCGCCTAACAAAGATGTGACATTTAGTACCCTGTACAGACAAAGTAGATGGAAAGAAGCTGGGCGAAATGTACATTAAGGAAGTGTTCAGACTGTGCGGACCGCCCTGAACAATAGTATCGAATTGAAGGCTGCAATTCGCTTCAGAATTCAGAACGCAGGTCGGCAAAAGATTGGGAATCTAACAAAGACTGTCAACCGCATTCCACCTTGAGACGGATGGTCAAACTGAAAGAGTCCACACAGTAATGGAATAGTATTTTCGAAATTTTGTCAATTATCAACAAAATTACTGGGTTCGATGGCTACCTATGACAGACTTTGCAGCCAATAATCATACCTCGGAAACAACGAATTACTCCGCGTCTTTTGGGAATTATGGATTCCATCCACAAATCACCTTTGGCCGACATCCACTCAGAAATCTGAACGACATCCGCCAAGCCAACGCACAGCAGGTGGCCCAACAAATGGAACGACTGTTTCGCGAACTTTGAGCAGAAATGTAAAGTGCCCAAGGCGTACAGTCTAAACTGGCCAACAAATCACAAAGAGTCGGAACGGAGTTGCAGATTGGAGACCAATTATGGATGGATGCCAGAAACCTATCAACAGTCCGACCCAGTAAGAAACTGGACTGGAAACGTATTGGACCATATGAAATCATAGAGGTCGTCAGTCCATGGGCCTATAGAATTGAGCTACCATATCAACTACGCATTCACAACGTTCAACCAATATCCAGACTAGAGACAGCCGCCCAGAATTCCCTTCCCAAACAAAAGCAAGAACCACCACCACTGGTAATAGTGGACGGAGACGAGGAGTACGAAGTTGAGCGGATTGACGATTCCAGGCTGTTCTGGAGAAAGCTGCAGTATATGGTACAATGGAGTGCCTACGACCAGCGCAGCTGGGAGCCTGCAACCAACCTAGATGGTCTTAAGGCTGTTGATGCTTTTCACATGGAGCAACATGGCAAGCCTGTATTGTGAACCTCGTAGGTACTCAGCATTGGAGCGGGGGAAGCTACTGTCATGGTTCTGCTGAGTGATGATTTGTGGGGAAGTGATGATTGGTGAATAATATATAAAGTACAGCTGGACGCGAATGAAATCAGGTCTCGAATGGAGGCTACAGCATGATGAGAATGAAATCAGATTTCGAATGGACGCTAAAGCATGACGAGAATAAAATCAGGTTTGGAATCAGGGCTTTACTGGAAACGACAGAATCATAAGAAAGTAGTATACAAAGCATGCAGAAGTTCGGATGTATTATGGAATGAGTGAAATAACTGTATATAAACCAGGTGTTCGCCGGAGAATAAGTTTTTTTCTTCACTTATTTTCTCATCTATAAAATAATCAATTTGCTTCGGCTTTCAATTCTTTCACACTCTGTGATTCTGGATTGAGTCTTTTGCATACAGTCCTCAGTTCGTAGCTACAGGCTACTTCTAGATTCGTCGACCACCCTGCTTCCAGTTTTTATAACACGTAAAACCTTGAGCCCTCAACCCTCGATACCGAGCCCTGAACCCTTCACATATAGAGTCACTTCGGTGGTGATTTGGAGGTCAATCAATTTTGTTGGATGTATGTGTATTACTGATTGTGATGCTAGATGCATATCATGGTTGTATATAGTGACGATCAATAACTAAATAATGATCAATGAAGAGTCATCACATTCATTTGGAAAGAAAACAGATTTATTCATCATGAAAATAACACACAGGTTTTCAAGAGATGAAAGCATCAGAAAAAACAGCAAGTCATGCTCAGGACGTACAGAGCCCTGTGGCACATCAGTCACTTTGTACTCAACCTCTTGAGCCTCATGGTAGTGTGGCACTGTAGCTGCAAATATACAACTCCTGGCATTGCGCTTGCACCTGCAGACATAATATTTCGTACTGACACAGCCATGCAGTGCACTGACATCCTACGAACACAGTAGCGACAACCATACCAGCAAAACAGTTTTTCGAAAATAAGTCAACAACCAGCACAGCTATCGCCAAGTGGACACTTGCAATCGATTCCTAACCCTCAATTACCCCCCCTACAATAGAGCATCGCTCTTCCAGGACCTCTATTGTTGCTGGGTGGAAAACTGGGCCTCTTACCCCTCTTTTCCACCCCCTGCAGCCCCCTGCAAAAGGGCCCCCACGGATCATCTACACAACCCATTCTTATCCGATCAACTCCAAACTTTGCGAGCATTGAAAGCACATAAAGATGAGCCTCAGGTTTTGATTTCAGACCAAAAGCTTAACATTTGCATTAGTTACACAAAATCTTCGAAAAATGGCTTTTTCGCTCCTACCCCCCCTCTATCTCAGTGGAATCAACTCCAAATCAAAATCGGACAACGGCAATCAATTCAGCGGCCCAAGAAGCTCTTAGAACGAACCATCTACACCTGCCTACAAGCCCCAGACTGCCTGGGCCAAAAATCCTCGAAGTCAAAAACACAATGTCGAATTCCATCGTTATTCCACGAATTTTAATCCGTTTTGAACGCCCTTGAGAACACAGCTTGCACACACACACAGGTCCACCATGCCTAAAGCACAACTCAATGGGACAAAAATTGACTTCACAATGGTTGATTTTCATATTGTCGCATTTTTCCCACCCCTCCCTTTTGAAACATATTGGCCAGCGGGGCCCAGCAGACCTACCAGGGTGTAGGTGACAATGTCCGGCTACTTTGCCGCCATTGACCCCCTGAGTCTTTGGGTGGATCCTCCAGAGTTAAGTTGCACTTCCTTTCTTGCAGTGGTTTTACAGCCACATCACATAGCAGGCCTCATAGAGGACTTTTTGTTGCTATGGGTGTCTCTGTATCTGCTGTGAGGAGGTACAAGGCTCTAGTACAAGGCCACAACACCTTGCTAGGACAAAAGAGGTGAAGCTCTAACCCCCACAGGGAATAGATGGTACCGAGGCCACTTATATCAACATTGAAACGTCAGATTTATTACTATTCAAAAATATTGAGAAAATTTTTATATCTTTAACATATTTAGTACCCAGCAAACCCTTACAAGTCCTAAATGTCTGCCCCTATACCACCACCTCCTCCACCTGGCACTTCCAATACTTATGGAATGCATCTTTACCCAAACACCAGTGCAGACCCTCTTTCCGCAATTGATGCCCCAGCTGTTCCACATACTACCCTTACGGGCCACATATCCAACTGAGGCAGGAAAGGCAAGCAGGGAAGTTCTGGCCGACTGCCAGCAACCTCACCATACCCACCACTGAATGCCCCTCGTACACGTTCAAGCACCCGCATGGCCATTGGCAATGTCCATCCCAGGACACCCTCTGAACAACTACAACCATCTTCCCCACCTCAACAACCAACCAACCAAGACCATCTCGGAAACCCTGATGATGCAGATCTAGAACTTGAAGATGCCCCAGAGGATACCGAGACCAATGACGAATGTTCTGACGATGATGACGATTCTGAAGATGAAGACTTTCAGGACCCATCCACCAACCTGCTGAATCGAAATGACGAGGATGAAGATAGGATTCATCAGGTATTCAAAGTCATCCTTGAACCACTCCACAAGGATATTCTCAAAATCAACAAACGTCTCACCTCCCAAAACCAAAAACTGGCAACCCGCGTAGCCTCAATGGAAACCAAACACGAAATGGCCCTCAATACCATTGCAACCCTTGGACAACGAGTTGAATACCTTGTACAAATCCAAGCTTCAAAGAAAGATGCACCACCAGCACCACCAGACCTACTAACTCCAGCCGACCTGGAAGGGACTTCCCCCAAACCCACACTCTGGTCAGCAATTGCATCTGCATGCGCAAAGATAGATCCACCAAAAGATAAGAATGGGCGTACTCTGAATCCCCGTCCTCTACCCAAAAAACAGCACACACTAGTCATCGCCCGACAGAGTGATCAACCAGTTACTGCCGATCTTACAAAACTGAAGCTCGCCATCAACACCACCCTCCGACGCTGCCATGCAGACTCTTTGGCCAATATTGGACATGTTTCTGGTAACTATAAGCACAATCTTGTCCTCCTGACAGCAGACCCCTGCCCTGTGGAATTGGTACTGGCCCACAAGGCTGCTATTGAAGAAACAGTTTGTTCAGTTGACACAACTGCACAAATTCTCAAAAAGCAAGAAACCTGGATCCGAATGATGGTTCACTCCATTGACATTACAATGTTTCCTGAATGTTAAACAGGAATGAAATTATTGAAAGAACATATTGGGATGAACGATAATCATATCAAGCATACCACTCTACCATCATCTCTTACGAAGCCAGAGACACGACCACACAAACAGGCAACCACCATGGTTATCGCAGTCCGTACTGAACATGAAGCATAACATATTAAAGACCATGGAGCACAAGTAGATGGCAGGACCTGCAAAGTCAACCGATATGTGGCATCCCGACCAACCGACCAATGTACCAACTGCCAACGATATGGCCATTCCTACCTACGATGCAAACAATCAGCTATCTGCAATATATGTACAGAACCTCACACCACCACCTCCCACTCATGCGGATCATGTCCCAGCATAGGCAAACAGTGTGTCCACAATATTATCCAATACATCAGTTGCAAGGGTAATCACCGTGCCAATGATTCTAAATGCCCAACAATTACTGCCCTATGTGCTGAGGCACGAGCCAAGTTCATTAAAGACCACCTGACCATCACCCATGCCTAAACAACCTTCCTATTCATCTACCAAAATTCGAATTATACAACACAACTGCAACCGTTCCTCCTTAGTCATCAATATCCTTCTTGACTTTGCAGTTGGAAACAGCCG
>WHVE01000104.1:0-258149 GCA_015178995.1 Trichophaea hybrida
AATCCAAGACAACATAGACAAAGTCAGAGACTGTTTGTCAGAACCTCGCCTCCTTATAGCCGCATCTCTACATCATCAGAAAGATGTCCGGAGAATCATCACGATCGACTCGCGATGTCACGTTGACCGGAGGCTTACAGATGGAGCTGGAAATTGTGGCAACAAAAGATACAGAAATCATGAGCGAAGTACAGCTCAGGGAGTACATCGGGGACATCAACAAAGGGCTGAAAGCAATAAGCCAACTACCAACGACCAGCAGACTGAACGAATTGCTCAAGGAACAGCAATCTGTGAAGAATGCGGAAGTACGAATATCGGAATTGTTGGCAGAAGGAGAAAAAGTCGTCCAGGAAAGGGACAATCTGATGCAGGAATTACTGCTTACTCAACAAGCAGCGGGCAACAACAACACCGCAAACATGCAGTCATGGGGACCTGGTTGAAGCAATCCGGATCCTAAAACAAGCATTGGAGGAAGCCAATCCAGACCTGGCGGAGTTGAAACAAGATCTGGAAGATGCTCAAGCTCAAATGGAGAAGTTTAGGGACCTGGCAGAAGAAAATTGACAACAGGTAACCAGGATTCTGAAGTTAACAGAGGGAAGAGAAGGAGAGTGAAGAGTAAGAACAGAAGGGGAAGAGCGAGAAGAGAAGGTGAAAGATATCACCAGTTTTTCAGGAGAAGATAGGAAGGAACTTCGAGGGTGGAAGGTGCAGCTGGCATTGAAGATAGCCGGTAAACCGAAGGCATTCAGCAACGAACAGAAGAAGCTGAGGTATGCAGTTGGATGTCTGAAAGGAGTGGCTCTGGAACAGTTAATGCCACACTGTGACGAAATCTCAGGGGAAGTCAAGCTCAATACCCTGAAAGACCTAGTTGACCTGCTAGATGTAGCATTTGGAGATCAAGACAGAGCAGCAACAGCAAAAAGAGAACTCGAAAAACTCAAGCAACGAGACCGCGAATTCTCCCAATACTACGCGGAGTTTCAAACATACGTAGTAGACACCAAGTGGAACGAAGATGCACAACTGGACGCATTACGAAAAGGATTATCCAATGAGCTCATTGATTCCATACAACATATCGAGGAGCCAGAAAGTATGATCGAATTCGTCAAGATGGTGTCAAAAAGAGACTCGCAACTGAGAAGGAGAGCGGTGGAAAAGAAATCTGGGAAGTGGGAGGGTTACAAGAGGTCTGATTCAACGACCAACACCACATCTGCCCCAGACGCTGCACCAGCAGGATCAGTTCCAGGTTATCACGGTCCCGCTCCAATGGAACTTTCGGCAGTAAAAGGAAAGATGATCACACCTGAGGAAAGGAAGAGACGAAGGGAAGGAGGATAATGTATGTATTGTGGGGATAGCAGACACTTCGCGGCCTCGTGCCCAAGAAAATTGAAGGCAGCATCAGGACAAACGGAAGTGTCACCGTTCAAGAAGGCAGCGAATGAAGGGGATGCAGATTCGACAACAGGAAAAGGAAAGGATGTGGAATCGGGAAAAGTTTAGTCCAGTGCAATAAGGATGGCAATTGCGCTGGAAACGAATCTCCTTTGTCAGTCAATGCTAGTTTTGGTATTTCGCAGTTTTCTATATCAAGCGCAGAAATAAAAGAGTCTTCTATGGAAAGCAAACACCTCGTTGTGAAATGTTCGCTGAAAATAGAAGACAAGATCATTGATACCAACGCTTTGATAGACTGCGGAGCTACTGGAATAGCATTTATTGACAAAGATTTCATCCGCCATCATCAGTTATTGTAACAAGAATTAAAGGAATCAAGAGAATTAGAAGTTATTGATGGAAGGCCCATCGAATCAGGAACCATTACCACTATGGCTAAATTGAGCTTAGGCATAAGCGGACATCAGGAGCAATTACCAGCATTCGTTACGAAACTCGGACACTATCCAATCGTACTTGGATTACCATGGCTACAACTCTACGATGTTACAGTCAAATTCCAAAAGAAAAGAATAGGAATCGAAAGCAATTACTGCCAGAAGCACTGTCAACATCATTCAAGCGTATGGGTATGGGGAAATCATATGGAAACAACGGAATCTGAGGGATCAAAATTGGACATATGCGCCATAGCAGCAGCCCCATTTATTAGACGGAATAAAAAGGAGAAACTCAAGGTGTACGCGGTAACCTTATACGAAATCAACAAGGCTCTAGAAGTCAAGGACCTTCAAGAAAAACCGCTAGAACAGTTAATTCCTAAGGAATATCATGAGTCTCTGCCCCTCTTCGATAAAGTAATCGCTGAAAGGCTACCACCACACAGACCGTACGATCATAAAATTACACTCCAAGACGGATTCACACCACCCTTTGGACCAATATGCAGCCTGTCAAGAGAAAAGCTTCAGGTCCTGAAAGAATGGATTGAAAAGAATTTGTCAAAGGGATTCATCAGATCGTCATCATCACCATGCGGAGCACCAGTGTTGTTTGCACCTAAACCAAATGGAGGCTTACGACTGTGTGTGGACAATCGAGGACTCAACGAAGGAACCATCAAAAATCGATATCCATTACTGTTAATCCAGGAAACTTTGTTGAGATTGTCAAAAGCCAAGTGGTACACCAAGTTAGATGTCCGAGATGCCTACAATATGATTCGAATAGCAGAAGGAGACGAATGGAAAACAGCGTTTAAGACCCGGTATGGCCTGTTCGAATCCCTCGTTATGCCCTTCGGACTCACAAATGCACCAGCCAGCTTTCAGGAATTTATCAACGATACTCTTCGCCCCTTTCTGGACATCTTTTGTACAGCATTCCTGGACGACATCCTCATCTACAGTGACAATTTAAAGGAACATAAGGAACACGTCAGAGCAATAATGACGACACTTCAGGAGGCCGGTCTGTATCTGAAAGCGGAAAAATGCGAGTTTCATCAACAGGAGGTGAAGTACCTGGGATTGATAGTTGGGGTAAACAGGATCAGAATGGATCCAGAAAAAGTAACAGCGGTGAAGGAGTGGGAAGCACCTGGCAAGCTCAAGGAAGTTCAAGCGTTTTTAGGATTTGACAATTTTTATCGAAGATTTATCAGGAACTACAGCAGAGTGGTCCAACCGTTGACAAAGCTAACGAAAAAGCTGGTACCATTTCACTGGGGACCCGATCAGAAACGAGCCTTTGCGGAGCTAAAGGAAGCGTTTACAACAGCACCAGTTCTAGCACACTTCGACTATGAGAAAGAAATCGTTTTGGAAACTGATTCCTCGAGCTATGTGTCTGCAGGAGTACTATCCACATACGACGATCAAGGAATCCTTCATCCGGTAGCATTCTTTTCGAAAAAACATACCCCGGCAGAAGAGAATTACGAGATTTACGATCAAGAACTGGGAGCCATAGTTAAAAGTCTGGAACAATGGAGACCAGAATGCGAAGGGTCAGTACATCCTATTAAGATACTGACGGACCACAAGAACCTCGAATACTTTATGACGTCAAAGCTACTTAATAGAAGACAAACTAGATGGTCCGAATTCCTGTCAAGATTCAAGTTTAAGATTATATACCACCCAGGAAAGCAAGGTCAAAAGCCCGATGCACTCACCAGAATGCCAGGAGACATTCCTCTGAAAGGGGGGGCAGAAAAAACCCAACAAATCGTACTCAAAACGGAGAATCTCGACAAACGAATACAACAAGGACTGGTGATAGCATTCGCAGAAGTGGTGAATCAGGACGAAACCGATCCAAAGGAGTTGTGGAACTGGATTAAAAACGTATGCAAGGACTGCCCATTCGATAGCAGCGAAGGACTGTGTCTCAATGCAACGGACGTCAAAAAACATTCGGACAAGCTGCAACTGATACAGGATCATCATGATATACCGGCAGCAGGACATCCAGGACGAGCAAAAACCTTCGAACTCCTCAAAAGAAAAAATCAATGGCCAGGTATGAGGAAGGACGTGGACAGGTACGTACGAAACTGCCATGTATGTCAACGCAGCAAAGTAACTCATCAGAAGATCCACCGATGGCTCAAACCACTGGAAATACCGCAACAACCATGGAAGAACCTGAGTATGGATTTTGTGGTGGGATTACCGGAAAGCGATGGGTACAACGCCATATGGGTAGTGGTTGACAGGTTATCAAAAATGAAACATTTAGTGCCATGTCGGGACGATACAGACGGCAAGAAGCTGGGCGAGATGTTCATAAGAGAGGTGTTCAAGTTACATGGTTTACCGGATACCATAGTATCAGACAGAGGACCCCAATTCGCATCAGAGTTCTGGAGACACGTTTGTGAAAGACTTGTAATCGAACCAAGGCTGTCAACTGCGTTTCACCCACAGACAGATGGACAAACGGAACGAATGAACGCTATTATGGAACAGTACCTCAGGGCCTTCGTCAATTATCACCAGAACGACTGGACACAGTGGCTACCAATGGCAGAATACGCGTCGAACAATCACGCCTCGGAAACAACAGGATGCTCACCATTCTTTGGTAATTACGGATTTCATCCAAGAATGACTTTTAGCCAACATCCAGTTCAGAATGGGAACGATATCAGGGAAGTAAACGCAAATACCCTCTCCCAGAAAATGAATGATATCTTCCAACAGATGAAGGCTGAAATGACTCGAGCACAAGACATTCAAGCGGAACAAGCAGACAAGCATCGACGAGAGGGAGTGTAGATGGAGGTTGGGGATCGAGTCTGGATGGACGCCAGGAATGTTGCAACACAACGACCCAGCAAGAAGCTTGACTGGAAACGCCTGGGACCGTACGATATTATGGAGGTTATTAGTCCGTGGGCTTATCGATTACAATTACCCAAGGACCTTCACATTCATCCAGTACAACCAATCTCCCGCTTGACCAAAGTATCGGAAGACCCTTTGCCAGGGCAAATCGAATCGGTACCACCTGCAGTTATCGTGGACGGAGAAGAAGAATACGAAGTGGAAGATATCGATGACTCGAGGATGTTTTCAACGACAACTGCAGTACCTGGTCAAGTGGAAAGGCTATGATAAACAAAGCTGGGAACCGGCGGTTAACATGGACGGGCTTCAAGCAATTGATGTTTTCCATGCGGAACAACCTGGCAAGCCCGGATCAACAGCTTCGTAGGAACTTAGCATGTGGGAGGGGGAGCTACTGTCACGGTTGTGTCGAGGGAGGATCGAAGAAAGAATAAGGATCGATGAAGGGGAAAGGGAATACGAATGAAAACAGGTTTCGATAAGAAGGAATCAGGTTTTGTTGGAAGGAATCAGGTTTGGTTGGTTGCGTTGTAAATATGGCGTGATGGTCGTGATATAGGCTGCAGGTTGAAAGGGTTGCGTACATAGTTGGGTGGGGTTAGGATGTATTTTGGAACGAGTAAGCAAAGGTGACGACGGTCGCGTTAACTGTATATAAGGATGCTGGATTTGTGGAGGATAGGTCTGTTCTTCACTCGTTCTCTAGTCTACAAAACAATAAATAGCTTCAGCACCACCATTGTTCACTTCTGTGATTCCGGATTTCGAGTCTCTTGCCTGTTACGCAGTACCCGCGATCACTGCACCACCCCACTGTGTCTACATTTAGTTTGGTTTTTATAACCCCCACAACTCCGAGCCTTGAACCTTTGACAGACAGCGTTAAGGGTTGAGAAGCCGGTTTCTACCGCCTGACACTATACACCAATCGAGAGGTTACAGAGCACTGGTAGTTGTGTCCCATGGTGATTTGTCATATCCTCCGCAATTGACTTGGCATAAAGAGCTGTAGCTACAACAATCAACGTTTTTCCCAGTCCCATTTCCTCAGCCAGGAGCGCTGCAGGAAGGTCCACATCGAAGATCCATCTCCGCACAATGAACCAAATCGCCCAGATCTGATGTGCAAAAAATCTTACTTCTGGAAATTGTTTCAAGGTGTACTTTGGCCCTCAAATGGCATCCACATGTGAATCTCTGCATGGCACAGCACTTAGTAATGCAACTGCTTCTTCAACACACTCGTGCTCGAAGGTGTTGTTGATAGTGGCCATGAGAGTATGATCTAAAACTTGCCCTGGCTCATCACCTTGAGTCTTGAGCAGATCTTTGGAGAATTGTAAATCGCTGTCTAGAACTTCAGTGCTCTGAATTTCCTTCATAAGGGTGGCAAGAGCACTTGGAGTCGGTGGCACAGGCAAATCGGTGTAGTCATCTAGCTGGTCTGGGGCCCTCCTCTCGCTGGGTGTATCTGGTGGTACACCAGGGGTTCTGAGAGACTTCCTGTTGGGTACATCTGGTGGTGCACTGGGGGTTCTGGGAGACTTCCTTTTGGGTGTTTGTGGGGATGCTCCCTACAAGGAATTTCAGTTAGCCCAGAATTTCATTCATTCCTTCAGGCGCTCCTAACTTACTCTCTCTCCATCATTGCATTTCTTGGGCTCCTCCTCTAACAGGGCGTTCTCAGGCGGATCCTTTCCATCTCCATTCAACAGGTTCGCCCCAAGGAGCAGAGTCGCTGCTTAAGGCACAAATGCACAGAAGTTCTGAACCTCCCCATTCCATGTTTCCTGGTTCCAAACACTGCCACGAAACTCCTCCGCAACTGTAACTCTGGTGTCTTAAGCAGCTTCTTCACTCAACTCGCAGCGATATACAGTTTGCAGAGTGAATGGGCCCTTCAGCTTTGCCTTAGCGATCCACTTCAGGAGTTGGGAATATTCTTTAATTCCTTAAAATGTCCTGAATATAGACCCAGAATTGGCATCTCCACGTACCTACACTACAAACGATTTGATTTGGATATCGGCCACATCAATGTTTGGCTGTTCGGGAGAGGGTTCATCACTGCTACCCTCCACCTTGCGCTTTCCAGCACCTCCCTTCCCTTTCTTTTTGTCACCTTTTGCCGTCCCAGTGGCTATCTCTCGCAGGTGGTTGCAGAGATTTCGAATGAAATTGTGAATCCAGTCGTATCTGATACTCTCAGAATCATCAAACTGGTCAAGGGGTAGCAACTCCTCATAACACTGGATGAAATCTAAGATAGCTGCTTCCCAAAGTTCGAACCTGGTGCACCCCTCGATCTGCCTCATGTTCAAGCAGAGTGGTCCCATCACGCAATGTGGGTGCTGAGGAATCAGCTGTTCGTACCAGACATAATTCTCAAACCTGCAGATGTTGCTTTTCCCAGGTGTGTCGCCTTCCTTGGACCCCTTTTTAACTTGGCCCATCTTGACCATGAGTTGCCTGGTGGTGACATTAGCCCCAGTGATAGTGGGCAGCATTTTTCCATCCCCAGTTCCATTGGGTGGAACAATGTCGGCTAGGGCTATCTGACCCTGGTATTCACCGAGAGTGATCTGCCACCGGCGTTGACCGAAGGGGATGCTAGAAGTATGGGTCCATGGTGACAGTTTAGGTAGCACTTTGGTCCATCTCCATTGCCCAGGGGCTGCACTCCCTTCAGTCTCGCTTGTCCCTTCGAAAGTGGCAGTTTCTGGTCCAGGCGTCGGTGCTCCTGGTGCTCCTGGCTGTGTTGGGAGTGGTTGAGGGACGGTGGGCTGCATTAGAGGTGGGGGAGGATTTGTGGACTATGAGCCTGGAGCAACTGGTGGTCTTGGTGGAGGGGGAGGAGGATGTGGGGTGTACTGGGGCCCTTCACCTCCAGGTGGAGCTGGAGGGAGCTGTGGGGTGGACCGGGATTCTTCATCTCCAGGTGGAGTGGGAGGGGGCTGTGGGGTAAACCGGGATCCTGCTCTTCCCGGTGGAGTGGGAGGGGGCTGTCGGGGTGAACCGGGATCATTCACCTCTAGGTGGAGTGGGAGGGGGCTGTTGGGTGAACCGGGATCCTTCACCTCCAGGTGGATTGGGAGGGGGCTGTGGGGTGAACCAGGATCCTTCCACTCCAGGTAGACCTGGCCGCAGAGGGGGAGGCAGTGGTGTGTATCAGTCTTTGTCAGGCGGCGGAAACATTGGTGGGTCTGGATTCGCTGAAGGTGGTGGTGGTGGTGGTGGTGGTGGTGGTGGTGGTGGTGGAGGTTGTCGGGGTGGAACTCATTCGTATGGTACCGAGGTTTTTTGGTACTCATTCAACATGTGCCATTTGTCAGGGCTCATAATTGGTGGTTCAGCATACAGAGGATAGTTCAGTGGTTGCGGTTCATATTGCGGTTGCTCAGTCGGCAGCCGGGGCGGTGAATAATTACGATTGGGATACCAGGCAAACCCATCCCATATCGGAGACCCATCACTGCTGAGCTGGTAGTTTGGATTGGGTCGTTTTGGAAGTGCGCCGCCATAAAATTGATACAGGTGGCCTGGGTTGGTCAGAAAATGGTTGTTGGAGGGGTTGTTCTGCGACATGATGTATAGGAGTAGTTACGAAGATCGGGTTAGAAGGTTAGGAGCTCTGTGCTAAATGCTCTATGGTACCTGCAGTAGTCGCTGAGAATGAGGTAGTGTAATGGGCTGCATATGTGGGAGGCAAGGTGTGTGTATATTCACTCGCAATTCCCTCGAGAACACTCAATGCGCACCGACCTCGTCTGCACTTCTCTTACCATACTGCCTTGTTTGGCAAACTTCTGATACATGTTTTCGTCACCCATTTTCTGCTAGGAGCGTTCAAGTTGATCACTAGATGAAAGGTGGGGTATCACCCCTGCCACTTGGCTGCAGTTTTTCAAAGCCCACCCAACTTATGCTGCGATTCTGAAGCTACAACAAACAAAACATATGAACACCTGTGATCGCCTTGCTTGTTGAAGTATGATACTTGAAATCAGCCTACTGCCTTTCAAGTGAGATGCTTGCAGGTGTCCATCTCTTGTATAACAAAGCAGGTGACCTGCATGAAACCCCTGTCAGTGGTTGCACATTCTGGAAATATACTGAAAATTTAACACATCCGAACATACAACACTATCTACAAATGGGAAACTCTGATTATCCAACGCCTATCAAATTCAGGTGCCTTGCTATTAGAAGGGAGGTGCACAATTAGATGCGATCCGAGCCCTGCCTTCACCTACAGATGTATTTGAACCTCTGCCTGGATGTTTTGATGGGGTGCTCGTGACGTAAATTGTAGACATAGCCAGGATTAGGGACGGGAACTCAATCACTTTGTGGGGTACAAACAATTTGTTGGGTGAAGTAATGCATAGTTGTTTGTCTGTTTCAAAACTAGTCCTATCAAGCCCACATGTCATATGGCATGGAGCCTCATCTTGCTGGAGGGGTACTACTTGAACCTTCAGTAGCTTTCTTTACCCCTGAATTGGTGCCCCTCATCATTTACCATACACTTGTTGCACCCCATCTACCATTCACCATACACTTCTCGCACACCATCCACCATTCCTCATACACTCATCGTACTCCATCAACCATTCGCCATACACTCGTTGCACCCCATCTACCATTCACCATTGACTCGTCGCGCCCCATCTACTGGAGATACTGTAACAACGGTTATCAGTATGAGTCGTCAGGCGAACCAGTTCTTACGATTGCAATGCACATTTTGCCGAAAACAGATCGGCAACTCCACTGGTCTTGCGCAATATTATCGAAACAATCACCCAGCGGTGTTTGACAATACGGCAGTGGTAATGGAATGACTTAGGACAGAAGCAAATTGGAGATCCAGTAAGTAGCGAGATGAGCAAAGCAAGAAGTAAACAAATGCAGGGCAACCTGACACAGTATCCAAGGGTTCATACCAGCCATGCATACCTCTGAGAGCGCTCCCATACCCGAGCTACCAGAGAAACACGATGTCACATTTGTACCCGCAAGGAAGGTCACCCACACAGACGTGCAAGGAACGGCCACAGGTGGGCAAGTGGTGGGAGAGGCTACGAGCCTCTACCACAAACACCGGAAACCAAATTGGAACCTGTGGCACCCATTTGCAAATGCGTTCGATTATGAACAAGCCCGTACTCTAGGTACACAAAGCAAAACTTGGGTAAATGACTATCTGAGGTGCAGTCTCGACAATTTCCATACGACTTCGTTCCAGACAGCATCTGAGCTGTGGGTGCTGCTGAAATGCCTCGGCTTCGGACTGGGAGCAGAGAGTTGGCTTCATGCGCCTGGAAAATATGGCAACATATACTGCAGGGACATTTTCAAGTGCATCCAGTTTCTTTTGGGGCATTTACTGTTTGCGGAGCACCTCGATTTCGCTCCGGTGCAGCTGTATGATTCAGCTAATCATCGAATCTATAGTGAGATGATCTCAGGAGATTGGAGGTGGGGAACTCAGGAGCAATGACCTGACAGTGCAACAATGGTGCCAGTAATCTTCGCCTTGGACAAAACCCATCTCACAAATTTCTCTGGTGACAAGAGCACCTGCCCGCTATATATGAGTATCGGGAACATTCAGAAAGATATTCGTCATGCAGTATCAAAGCGGGCCTGGATTCTGGTGGGATTCATTCCAGTTCCACCGAAAGGGGCAACTGATATAGACTCTTCATGGCACCACGTGATCCATACCATCCTGGAACCTCTTAGGGAAGTTGATATCAGTGGCACTGGTTACGAGTGGGATCGTGCTGACGGTTTCAAACGTACCTGCTACCCATTGCCAGCAGCATGAATTAGGGAATACCTGGAGATTGCAATGATCACGAAGATAGTTGAAGCAGCTTGCCCTGTGTATGAAGTACCAAAGAGACCTGAGATGCGCCATGGCACAGGATATCGCATCTGGGAGCCTCGATGTACGTCACCGTATCAAGAGCACATGGAGGAGAATTGACTTGATGAATTCAAAGAGATGCATCTATAACCAACTTCAAATCTCTTCTGGGATTATCCTCTGTGCAATGTCTATCGCCTTTGGCAACCAGATGTGGTTTACTAACACTATTTGGGGATCGTTAAAGATCTCTTCAACCGGCTTTTTGAGTACCTCACCGATCGAGGCTTGAAAGCTGAATTTGATGCCCGGTTCACCTCAGTTCCACACTACCTGAACATGTTACATTTCTCTGAACCCTTTGATGCTCTCAAGCATGGATCCTGGCATGGCAAGAAAATCCGAGAAATGCTTAGGAGTCTATCTGCAGTATGTGCTCCCCTGCTTTCCAGCGACGTTGCAGGGAAAACAATCTCAGCAAGTACATCTGATATGGAGGTCATGAAAATGATTTGGGCACTGATTCAATTTTCTTCACTAGCCACCCAGAGAATGCACTCGGATATCTTGTTGAAATACCTCGACAAAGCTCTTGAAAGCTTTTACAAGTGCAAACAAATCTTCACTCCTCAACATGCTACTGAGGATCAAACAAGGCATTTAGAAAGCGACTTCGATGCGCAGGCAGTACAACTTAAAGTCGTGGCGATGGAGAAGATAGAGAGAGAGCTTTATAGGGAGATTTATAGTATCACAACTGGGCAGCAGAGAACTTTTGAGGTGCACCTGAAAGAAGAACAGCTGTATGCCATAACCTGGAATAAAGAGGAGCGGATGACAACAATAGTACAACTCGACGCAGAGCTCTACAGAGTGTCCACAGACCAGCTTGCCCAGTTTGTCCAGTTGTTTAAAGAAGCTCAGGACCACCTGAAACTCAAGCTGCATCCTGAAGCTAGCTGTGGACCGACAAGGCAGTTTGCTTGAGAACCTGAATGCGAACATCACGCTATCATGACTGCCATTTTTGGTGCATCGAAGGTCACTGTTGCTGCAATGTGGCAGTTCGAGCAGCGCCTGTTGGAAGCAGAGAAAGCAGCAACACATTGGTCAGAGGAGTGCCAACAAGATATTGCCCAGTGTCTGGAGATAGAGGTTTACAGGGCAAGCCATGCAGCTCAAGCTGCTTTTCGTCACGCCATGACAGAGAAGCGCCTGAAGTATGATCAGGAATGGGACTCAAGGAAAGGTCCGAATTTACGGAGGCAGCTGACACTGCAATTCTATCACTTTGGAAATCCAAAAATACACCTTCTCTGTCATTTCCGTCAGTTCGTCACCAGGATGGATGTTCCTGATCATTGTTCAACCGTGATCTCAGAGCTCTTGCACATTTCAAACATCAAAGAAGCGTACAAAGCCAGCAATGGGGTCAACTTCATGCTACAGCTTCTTCAGCACAATGATCGCTACACCGCAATGGACTACATTGAAAACACTTTTTGGTGGCTTGCTTTGTACGGATGATGTGTTGAGGAGAGTGCAGTAGTCCTTAACATGATGACGGGTCGAGAGAAATGGCAAATGACCAGGTGCGCCCAGCAGAAAAGGAAGCTTGCCAGCGAATCTGAATTTTTGATTCGACCCAGTATACAACCTCTGCGGCAGTTTAAACTTTCAACTTTTTGTGCACGTTCACTGTCATTCAAGTGGATATCACTAGCTGAAGCAGCTGCAATCTTCAATATTCCGACATTGTCATTACTTGTCAGGCAGCATCTGCATGAGATCTGGGGCCGTGATGCAGTCAGTATGATCTGGGGCTACGGAAATGAGTTCAAGGATGACGTAACCTTACAACCTCACAATACGGTTGCTTTCTACATGCCAGAATTTCGTAACCCTCAGCAGATGAACTTGAACCTTCTTGTCTGCAGTGTTGAGGGTATGCCAGATGGTTCGACACACAGACGGCCACAACAGGTGATACGGTGCGCATGGGCGAGAATATGCATGATGGACTCTGCCGGCGCCACCCCATATTTCCCATTCTATACCTCACGTTTTCACCACCGACCAGGACCTCGCTGGTATGTGGGATGATTGCAATGACTGGCGGCCGGCTGTTGCAGCAGCACCCTCATTTCCTTTCATCCCTTCAAGCCAGGGTTGATAGACTATCACTGCTGGAGTTGGCTGTTGTTGTTGGTACACATTTCACGCATCGTTTAGGGCACCCTCAAGATGTGGATGGGTTTGTCAGAGCGGTGAAGAAATCAACACCACATGTTATTGCCGTATAGAAAATTGAAGGGCCATGCCACATGGTCCCAGAGATCCTGGCAGCAACAGGGAACGGTTCGGTATGGATTGTAAATAATCAAGTGGATTTGGATACATACTGGCATGTATATTAAGACAAAACACATATGGACGAAACGTTTGGAGCCACCTCTGCTGTGTATGCAAATGAATGAGAGGAGTCTCACGCAAGGGTGCGCTTGAAATCCAGCTGGTGTATATAGACAATATATTAGTGTAAGGAAATCTAGAGATGTCTATTTATACAAATATCTTGTGACGATGCTTGAAGTAGCAGCGATAAATTGACAGCATGATCTATGAATGGAGTCAAATATGATGTCAATTGGCAGTAAGGGCTGCGGAGCGTCAGGGAGGAACACGGAGCGGAGTATGCGAAGGAGCATGTTTGTGCACCTCCCAGGAAATGGCAGGAATGCTGTGAGATGCTCCTGTGCGATTGTGGAAAGTTCACAGGTACACCAGGAGCTGCCTGGAGGGCGTCGGAGTATAGTAAAATGATACAGGAGGGTTTGGGAACCTCCCAAGCCCCAAGGAGAATCCCGGAAGGTGGGTGCCAGACCAGGGAGAAATTTGCATTTTCCTAATGATTTCTTGCTAGAACTAACTACCATGTAAGTGTTTCCTAGATATCAAGGGTTGAGTACTCAGGTATCGAGGATTCAGGACTCTGAGTTCTAGCGGTAATAAATAGTGAAATCCAAAAGGCTAAAGAGTCAAAAATAGTCTGTAGCTAAAAAGACCAAGGCTGAATACAAGAGACTCAATCCAGAATCTCCAAATATGAAAGAAGTGAAAGCTGAATCTAATTGATTGTTTTATAGACAAGAGAACAAGGGAAGAAAGAAATTTATTCTCTACCAAAACCCTGGCTTATATATAGTGATTTCGTCTATAATTTATTTACTCCATAATATATTAGAACTCTTACTATCTTTGTATACCACCTGTACATGATTTCTACTTCTTTTGTGAAACTTGATTCTTTTCATTTGAAATCTGATTATTTTCATTTCCAAATTGTTTCTCTCCATTGAAAACCGGATGTCATTTTTGTAATAAATAACTCTTCTAATTGTCGCTGATCCTCACTTTCCCATCGATCTGTATTCAGCACAACTGTCAAACTAGATCTATATAAATACAGCAACACTTTATTTTTATATGATCAAAACAGTCTACATTCATTACAACCTTGACCAATCAATTTTGGAAATCCTTTTATAGAAATAAAACCCTATGATCAAAAACAGATATACTTCTATATTGTTTTCCAATATCAAAATAAAATAAACACAACATTTTCAGTTGTCCAACTATAAATTGGAAAAAATTAAAATACAAAACTTGTATTCCAAAAGAAAATTGCTGTTTACTGTTTCTTTCATATTGATTTCTTTTTCATCTTTTGCTATCCTTCCAATTCCTTCTATTATTACTTTGTCAAGATTTCTATACTTGCCAAATTCTTTGGGTACTTCTATGTATTTCAACCTTCTTATTTTCCATTATATTTACAATCACTTCCATCAAATCTTGGTAGGAAATTCGAAATTAACTTAAAAATATAGATTATATAAATATGCACCACATATACTTGTGGAGAGGGTGACCAGTAGACAAACCTAGAATCTTCTGTATAGTCAACTTTGAGTCTACTGATAGTATCTGAATTGGGGATTGTTATATTATTTCAAAAATCCAGTTCAACATTATTTCTCCATATTCAGTATATGTCAAAGATTCAGGGCTGTGTGTCGAGAGTTCAGGGCTCAGGGTTCTAGGGGTGATAAAATCCAAGAGCACAAAGCTCAGAGTCGAGAATAGCCTGTAGGTAAAGGAACAAAGACTGGATGCAAGAGACTCAATCCAGGATCACCGAATGTGAAAGAAGTGAAAGCCAAAGCTAATTGATTGTTTTATAGACAAGAGAACGAGTGAAGAAAGAAACTTATCCTCCACTGAACACCTGGTTTATATACAGTAATCTCACTCGTTCCATAATATATCTGAACTCCTGCATTCTTTGTACACTGTTTGTGTACAATTCCGTCGTTTCCTGTAAAACCTTGATTCGAAACCAGATTTCATTCTCATCATTCTTTAGCCTCCATTCAAAACCTGATTTCATTCTCGTCATGCTTTAGCCTCCATTCAAAACCTGATTTCATTCTCGTTGTACTTTATGTTTTATATTATTCACTGATTATTGCTCCACCACCGATCGTGATTCAACACAACCGTGACAGTATATGTGGTACAGTCCAATATAACACGGTATCAGTTTGCAGTATATTTTATTTTACCCTGTTACTGGCCAATATATAGTAGCCATTCAGTTGGCTAATATATACTTTCAGCTGATTGCTTTTGGGTAGCTACCACTGTTGTGGCCACAGATATTGATTTCTTATGGGAGGTTCTATCTGGAAAAATGAAAAAGACATTGTTAAGCTCTTTGATATTATCAAGTGTGACTACAATATATGTGAATTTGAGTTTCAACAACATTGGGCAAGCAATGTATTCGATTACACATAATGTCAAGTATTCATAATAAGTTCACCATGTCTTCACGAAACTGGATTCCTTGTCATGATCTTTTCCCATTCTTTATGAATTATTCACCAACCTATTATCAATACCATATATCTCGATTAATATAATCATTCTTGTTTATTCCATATTGAAGATTTTATTCATGCAAAAGCTTTGGTTACTTGTCATAAAGTATTGATCAACTATTACCAATATTATTAACCTCTTGCAATTAGAGTTGTAATTTTGAAATTCACTTTCAATATTTAATCTTTTCATTCTTGCCAGTCTCAACCACAATGATAATATTGTCATGCATTACAATCTTGGTGATACTCATATCATGACCAAGCTTATAGTTTTTGAAATACTTGTACTCCTCATTGTGACACATAGATTTTGTGCCATTCAAGCCTTGGTTTCTCATGATATGATTGTTTTCTAGATCGACAAAATCCAAATACTTCAATTCAATTTAACCCTATTAAAATCAGCTGAGAATAATCGCTACAATAGCAAGCAGATTATATATTGATATGAGCACAAACGGCAATAAAAAGGGAAATAGCAGTAGCAGTGACAGCAAAATAACAAGCAGATTATGTGTCCACATATACCATAACAAGGGAAATTCAGTACCAGCAACAGCAGCATCAATATTAACAACAGCGGCATGAATAACATAAATAAAAAGATTATGCATTGACACAAGCAGGAACAACCATAACAGAAATTCAACACCAGCAACAGCAGTACCAGCAACAGCACCATCAACAGCAGCAGTGATGGAAAAATATGAAGCAGATTATCTACTCATACATGCAAAAACAATAATAACAAGAGAAATTCAGCACCAGCAATAGCAGCAGCAACAGCAGGACCAGCAACAGCTCTCAAACCAGGTCATCTGTAAGTGATGGATCATTATGGTACTCCACAAGTGTAGCCTAATCATCTGCAGTGGTATTCTCATCATTCACTACAATATCAGTGTCATTTGCATTGATGTTAGCAAAAATTGTATTTGCAGTTGACTTTGACTGTCAACAATTCAGGGTACAGGGTTCCAGGAGTTATAAAAACTGAAGGCCGGATGGCTAAGAGGTCTGGGGGTAGCCTGTAGCAACGAGGGCAAGGACTGTATGCAGAGACTCCATCCAGAATCACCAAGTGTGAAAGAAGTGAAAGCCGAAGCTAATTGATTGTTTTATAGATGAGAGAACGAGTGAAGAAAGAAATTTATCCTCCGCCAAATACCCAGTTTATATATAGTAATTCACTTGTTCCATAATGCATCCTGACTCTTGCTTTCTTTGTACACCTCTTTTGCACAATACCTACCTCTCCTGTAAAACCTGATTTGAAACCTGATCTCATTTTTATCATGCTTTAGCTTTCATTTGAAACCTGATTTCATTGTTATTGTACTTCCGGTCAAAACCTGATTTCACTGTCATTGTGCTTTAGCCTCCACTCGAAACCTCATTTCATTCCTGTCGTTCTCAAGCTGTAGTTTGAAACCTCATTTCATTCTCGTTGTGTATTATCTTTTTTATTATTCACCAATCATCACTCCACCATCAATTGTCACTCAGCAGAACTGTGACAGCAGCTTTCCCTCTCCAATGCCGAGTACCTATGAGGTTGATGATCTGGGCTTGCCAGGTTGTTCGGCATGAAAGTCTTCAATGGCCTTCAGTCCATCTATATCAGCCATTGGTTCCCACCTGCGCTTGTTGTATCCCCAGCTGTCACGGTTGTGTCGAGTGAGGATCGAAGAAGGAGTAAGGTTCGATGAAGGGAAAAGGGAATACGAAGGAAAACAGGTTTTATTGGAGGGAAACAGGTTTCGTTGGAAGGAATCAGGTTTTGTGGGAAGGAATCAGGTTTCGTTGGTTGCGTTGTAAATATGGCGTGATGGTTATGATGTAGGCAGCGGACTGGAAGGGTTGCGTACATAGATGGGTGGAGTTAGGATGTATTTTGGAACGAGTGAGCAAAGGTGACGACGGTCGCGTTAACGGTATATAAGGATGCTGGGTTTGCGGAGGATAGGTCTGTTCTTCACTCGTTCTCTAGTCTACAAAACAATTAATAGCTTCGGCACCAACCTTTGTTCACATTCTGTGATTCCGGATTTCGAGTCTCTTGCTTGTTACGCAGTACCCGCGATCACTGCACCACCGCACAATACCTCTGTCATAGTTTGGTTCTTATAACCCCTAGAACTCCGAGCCTTGAACCCTTGACAGAAGAACGAGTCTACAATCGATTCTACCGGTTATATTTCAGTATATGTGCCGCTATTTTCATCAAAGCGGCTGCTACTTTTGCCACAGACCTTGCAACTCCCTCTGTTCCATGTTTAAATCAGTTGGAAACTTCGAAAACAAGCTCACAGTACACAGCTTTTGGAGACACTCCTGCGTTGTGTGCCTGTGGAAACATCGACGAGAAGGATCCGCACTGTTTTAAATGCCCGCATACGATAACAACAAACCACAACAATCCCGAATCAATTTCTTCGACCTACCTGGTCGAACCCTCAACCTCTTCGAACAAGAACCCCTGAACACCTTCGATAGCATCGACGCTATCCTCAACGAATCCGAGGAACCTTTGGAAGTATACTTCTGGGACGAACCACAAGCAGTATCTCCTTGGAATAGCTACTGGACAGAAGCAGCAAGCAACGGAGGAGGTCTCCAAATCGACGACGCAGTATTCAAAAACTTCTGGACCAAGTACTACGGTCTTCACGTCGATTGCCAAAACGAAGAACCGTGCTACTGTGAACATAACTGCGGAGGAACACATACAACAATCGGTAGAGCAGCAGAAGCTCAATCAACGATTGTCAAGGGTTCAAGGCTCAGAGTTCCAGGGGTTATAAAAACCAAACTAAGACAGAGATATTGTACGGTGGTGCAGTGATCGCGGGTACTGCGTAACAAGCAAGAGACTCGAAATCCGGAATCACAGAAGTGAACAAAGGTTGGTGCCGAAGCTATTGGTTGTTTTGTAGACTAGAGAACGAGTGAAGAACAAACCTATCCTCCGCAAATCCAGCATCCTTATATACAGTTAACGCGACCGTCGTCACCTTTACTCACTCGTTCCAAAATACATCCTAACTCCACCCAACTATGTACACAACCCTTTCAATCCGCGGCCTACGCCATAACCATCACGCCATATTTGCAACGCAACCAACAAAACCTGATTCCTTCCAACAAAACCTGATTCCAATCAACAAAACCTGATTCCTTCAATCGAAACCTGTTTTCCTTCGTATTCCCTTTCCCCTTCATCGATCCTTATTCCTTCTTCGATCCTCACTCGACACAACCGTGACAACGATATCAGAATCTACAATCAAGGCAACACAGAAGGATATAGAAAGCCAAATCTCGTGGGCAGATTACAACGAACGAAAGGCGAACAAGGGAAAGGGAGTTGACTGCGAGTTGCATCCGGCTCCTTTACCAACCCCGCTAATCATCGTAACAACACCCAGCAAACACGAGGTGTTCTTCTGGTAGATGGTCAATCCGTTCCTAGAAGCAGAAATCGAAGCGGCAGTTCAACAAATCCAAGGCAACATAGACAAAGTCAGAGACTGTTTGTCAGAACCTCGCCTCCTCACAGCCGCCTCTCTACATCATCAGAAAGATGTCTGGAGATGCTTCACGATCAACTCGCGATGTTACGTTGACCGGAGCCTTACAGATGGAGCTGGAAATCGTGGCAACAAAAGATACAGAAACCATGAGCGAAGTACAGATCAGGGAGCACATCGGGGACATCAACAAAGGGCTGAAAGCAATAAGCCAACTACCAACGACCAGCAGATTGAACGAATTGCTCAAGGAACAGCAATCTGTGAAGAATGCGGAAGTACGAATATCGGAATTGTTGGCAGAAGGAGAAAAAGTCGTGCAGGAAAGGGACAATCTGAGGCAGGAATTACTGCTTACTCAACAAGCAGCAGCAACAACAGAAACACCGCAAACATGCAGTCATGGGACCTGGTGAAGAAATCCGGATCCTAAAACAAGTATTGGAGGAAGCAAATCCAGACCTGGCAGAGTTGAAACAAGATCTGGAAGATGCTCAAGCTCAAATGGAGAAGTTTAGGGATCTGGCGGAGGAAAATCGACAACAGGTAACCAGGATCCTGAAGTTAACGGCAGGAAGAAGGGAAGAAACAAGAGACAGGACGGACAAGGAGGAGCGAGAGGAAAAGGTGAACGACATCACCAGCTTCTCAGGAGAAGATAGGAAGGAACTTCGAGGGTGGAAGGTGCAGCTGGCGTTAAAGATAGCTGGAAAACCCAAGGCATTCAACAACGAACAGAAGAAGCTGAGGTATGCAGTTGGATGTCTGAAAGGAGTGGCTCTGGCACAGTTAATGCCACACTGTGACGAAATCTCAGGGGATGTCAAACTCAATACCCTGAAAGACCTAGTTGACCTGCTGGATGTAGCATTCGGAGATCAAGACAGAGCAGCAACAGCAAAGAGAGAACTCGAGAAACTCAGACAAAGAGACCGCGAATTCTCCCAGTACTACGCGGAATTCCAAAGATACGTAGTAGACACCAAATGGAACGAAGATGCACAATTGGACGCATTACGGAAAGGGCTGTCCAACGAACTCAAAGATTCCATACAGCACATCGAGGAGCCAGAAAGCATGATCGAATTCGTTAAGATGGTGTCGAAAAGAGATTCACAGCTGAGGAGAAGAGCCGCGGAAAAGAAATCTGGAAAGTGGGATGGATATTAGAGGTCCGATACAACGACCAACACCACATCTGCCCCAGACGCAGCACCTGCAGGATCAGTCGCAGGTTATCACGGCCCCCTCCAATGGACCTCTCGCAGTCAAGGGAAAGAAGATTACACCTGAGGAAAGGAGGAGACGAAGGGAAGGGGGCTATGTATGTACTGTGGGGATAGCAGGCACTTTGCAGCATCATGCCCAAGAAGTTGAAAGCGGCATCAGGACAAACGGAGGTCCACCTTTTAAGAAGGCAGCAAATGAAGGAGATGCAGATTCGACAACAGAAAGGGAAAAGAAGTAGAATCGGGAAAAGTTTAGTCCAGTGCAATAAGGATGGCAATTGCGCTGGAAACAATCTCCTTTGTCAGTTAATGCTAGTTTTGGTATTTCGCAGTTTTCTATATCAAGCGCAGAAATAAAAGAGTCTTCTATGGAAAGCAAACATCTCATTGTGAAATGCTCGCTGAAAATAGAAGACAAGATCATTGATACCCACGCTTTGATAGACTGCGGAGCTACTGGAATAGCATTTATTGACAAAGATTTCTCCGCCATCATCAGTTATTGGAACAAGAATTAAAGGAATCAAGAGAATTAGAAGTTATAGATGGAAGGCCCATCGAATCAGGAACCATCACCACTATGGCTAAATTGAGCTTAGGCATACGCGGACATAAGGAGCAGCTACCAGCATTCGTTACGAAACTCGGACACTATCCAATTGTACTTGGATTACCATGGCTACAACTCCACGATGTTACAGTCAAATTCCAAAAGAAAAGAATAGGATTCGAAAGCAATTACTGCCAGAAGCACTGTCAACATCATTCGAGCGTATGGGTATGGGGAAATCATATGGAAACAACGGAATCTGATGGATCAAAACTGGATATATGTGCCATAGCAGCAGCCCCATTTATGAGGCGGATAAAAAAGGAGAAACTCAAGGTGTACGCGGTAACTCTATACGAAATCAACAAGGCCCTAGAAGTCAAGGACCTTCAAGAAAAACCGCTGGAACAGTTAATTCCTAAGGAATATCACGAGTTCCTCCCCCTCTTTGATAAAGTAATCACTGAAAGGCTACCACCACATAGACCATACGATCATAACATTACACTCCAAGACAGATTCACACCACCTTTGGACCAATATACAGCCTGTCAAGAGAAGAACTCCAGGTCCTGAAAGAGTGAATTGAAAAGAATTTGTCAAAGGGATTCATAAGATCGTCATCATCACCATGCGGAGCACCGGTGTTGTTCGCACCTAAACCAAATGGAGGCTTACGACTATGTGTGGACTATCGAGGACTCAACGAAGGAACCATAAAAAATCGATATCCATTACCATGAATCCAAGAAACCTTGTTGAGATTGTCAAAGGCCAAGTGGTACACCAAGTTAGATGTCCGAGATGCCTACAATATGATTCGAATAGCAGAAGGAGATGAATGGAAAACGGCGTTTAGGACCCATTATGGCCTGTTCAAATCCCTCGTTATGCCCTTTGGACTCACCAATGCACCAGCCAGCTTTCAGGAATTTATCAACGATACTCTTCGCCCCTTTTTTGGATATCTTTTGTACAGCATTCCTGCACTACATCCTCATCTACAGTGACAATTTAAAGGAACATAAGGAACACGTCAGAGCAATAATGGCGACGCTTAAGGAGGCCGGTCTGTATCTGAAAGCGGAAAAATACAAGTTTCATCAACAGGAAGTGAAGTACCTGGGATTGATAGTTGGGGTAAACGGGATTAGAATGGATCCAGAAAAAGTAACAGCGGTGAAGGAGTGGGAAGCACCTGGCAAGCTCAAGGAAGTTCAAGCGTTTTTAGGATTCGCCAACTTTTATCGATGGTTTATCAGGAACTACAGCAGGGTGGTACAACCGTTGACAAAGCTAACGAAAAAACTGGTACCATTTCACTGGGGACCCGATCAGAAACGAGCCTTTGCGGAGCTAAAAGAGGCATTTACAACAGCACCAATTCTAGCACAATTCGACTATGAGAAAGAAATCGTTTTGGAAACCGATGCCTCGAGCTATGTGTCTGCAGGAGTACTATCCCAATACGATAATCAAGGAATCCTTCATCCAGTAGCATTCTTTTCGAAAAAACATACACCGGCAGAAGAGAATTACGAGATTTACGATCAAGAACTGGGAGCCATAGTTAAAAGTCTGGAACAGTGGAGACCAGAATGCGAAGGGTCAGTACATCCTATTAAAATATTGACGGACCACAAGAACCTCGAATATTTTATGACGTCAAAGCTACTTAATAGAAGACAAACTAGATGGTCCGAATTCCTGTCAAGATTCAAGTTTAAGACTATATACCGCCCAGGAAAGCAAGGTCAAAAGCCCGATGCACTCACCAGAATGCCAGGAGACATTCCTCCGAAGGGGGAGCAGAAAAAACGCAACAAATCGTGCTCAAAACAGAGAATCTCGACAAACGAATACAACAAGGACTGGTGATAGCATTTGCAGAAGTGGTGAATCAGGACGAAACCGATCCAAAGGAGTTGTGGAACTGGATTAAAAACGTATGCAAGGACTGCCCATTCAATAGTAGCAAAGGACTGTGTCTCCACGCAACGGACGTCAAAAAAGATTCGGACAAGCTGCAACTGATACAGAACCATCATGATACACCGGCGGCAGGACATCCAGGACGAGCAAAAACCTTCGAACTCCTCAAAAGAAATAATCAATGGCCAGGTATGAGGAAGGACGTGGACAGGTACGTACGAAACTGCCATGTATGTCAACGCAGTAAAGCAACTCATCAGAAGATCCACGGATGGCTCAAACCACTGGAAATACCGCAACAACCATGGAAGGATCTGAGTATGGATTTCATCGTGGGATTACCGGAAAGCGATGGGTACAACGCCATATGGGTAGTGGTTGACAGGTTGTCAAAAATGAAACATTTAGTGCCATGTCGGGACGATACAGACGGCAAGAAACTGGGCGAGATGTTTATACGAGAGGTGTTCAAGTTACATGGTTTACCGGATACCCTAGTATCAGACAGAGGACCCCAATTCGCATCAGAGTTCTGGAGACACGTTTGTGAAAGACTTGGAATCGAACGAAGGCTGTCAACCGCGTTTCACCCACAGACAGATGGACAAACGGAACGAATGAACGCTATTATGGAACAATACCTCAGGGCCTTCGTCAATTATCAACAGAACGACTGGACACAGTGGCTACCAATAGCAGAATTCGCGTCGAACAATCATGCCTCAGAAACAACAGGGTGCTCACCGTTCTTTGGTAATTACGGATTTCATCCATGAATGACCTTTAGCCAACATCCGATTCAGAATGGGAACGATATCAGGGAAGTAAACGCAAATACCCTCTCCCAGAAAATGAACGATATCTTCTAACAGATGAAGGCTGAAATGACTCGAGCACAAGATATTCAAGCGGAACAAGCAGACAAGCATCGACGAGAGGGAATGCAGATGGAGGTTGGGAATCGAGTCTGGATGGACGCCAGGAATATTACAACACAACGACCCAGCAAGAAGCTTGACTGGAAACGCCTGGGACCATACGACATTACGGAGGTCATTAGCCCATGGGCTTATCGGTTACAATTACCCAAGGACCTCCACATCCACCCAGTACAACCAATCTCCCGCTTGACCAAAGTATCGGAAGACCCTTTGCCAGGGCAAATCGAATCGGCACCACCCGCAGTTATCGTGGACGGAGAAGAAGAATACGAAGTGGAACGCATCGACGATTCGAGAATGTTTCGACGACAGTTGCAGTATCAAGTTAAGTGGAAAGGCTTACATGAACAAAGCTGGGAACCGGCAGTCAACGTGGATGGTCTTCAAGCAATCGACATTTTCCATGCGGAACAACCTGGCAAAGCCGGATCAACAGCTTCGTAGGAACTTAGCATGTGGGAGGGGGAGCTACTGTCACGGTTGTGTCGAGTGAGGATCGAAGAAGGAGTAAGGTTCGATGAAGGGAAAAGGGAATACGAAGGAAAACAGGTTGTATTGGAGGGAAACAGGTTTCGTTGGAAGGAATCAGGTTTTGTGGGAAGGAATCAGGTTTCGTTGGTTGTGTTGTAAATATGGCGTGATGGTTATGATGTAGGCAGCGGACTGGAAGGGTTGCATACATAGATGGGTGGAGTTAGGATGTATTTTGGAACGAGTGAGCAAAGGTGACGACGGTCGCATTAACGGTATATAAGGATGCTGGGTTTGCGGAGGATAGGTCTGTTCTTCACTCGTTCTCTAGTCTACAAAACAATCAATAGCTTCGGCACCAACCTTTGTTCACATTCTGTGATTCCGGATTTCGAGTCTCTTGCTTGTTACGCAGTACCCGCGATCACTGCACCACCGCACAATACCTCTGTCATAGTTTGGTTTTTATAACCCCTAGAACTCCGAGCCTGGAACCCTTGACACCAGCACTGCACAAGATAGTGTAATTGCCTTTGGAACAGCCTGAAATTGTCCACCTGTTCAACTTCATACTCCTCTTCTCCTTGGACTAGCACCAGTGGTGGAGGTTTTGGCACTTGATATGGGAGTGTATTTTCAGCAGCTTTCTCCAAACAAGATATTGGCTGAATATTGTGAACGTGTAATTGTGTTGATGGCTTGATTCGTTAGGCTGATGGACTGACGACCTCTATGATTTCATATGGTGCAATACGTTTCCAGTCGAGTTTCTCACTGGGTCATACTGTCGATAGGTTTCTGGTGTCCATTCATACTTTATCCCCTATCTGTAACTCTATTCCAACTCTTTGGGATTCATTGGCCTGCTCAGACTGTACAATCTGGGCCCTTTTTATTTCTGCTCTGAGTTTGCTAAAAAGTTGTTCCATCCGTTGGGCCATCTGCTGGAGGTTTACCTTGCGAATATTATTGTGATCTTTGATTGGGTGTTGGCCGAAAGTTATTGGTGGATGAAAACCGTAATTGCCAAAATATGTGGAGCAACTAGTTGTTTCCGAGGTATGATGGTCAGCTTTGAACTCTGCCAGTGGTAGCCATTCAACCCAATCGTCTTGTTGATAATTGATAAAATTCCGGAGATACTGTTCCATTACCCCATCAATTCTTTCAGTTTGGCTGTCAGACTTCAGAAAAATACAGTTGACTGTCTTTGTTTGATTCCCAATCTTTCACAGACATGTTGCCAAAATTGCAAAACGAATTGTAGCCCGCGATCAGATACTATTGTTTTGGTTAGTCTGTTTAGTCTGAACACTTCTTTGACGTATATTTCTCCCAGCTTCTTCCCATCTACTTCATCAGTACAGGGTACCAGGTGTCGCATCTTCGTTTGGCAATCAAGCACTATCCATTCTGCGTTGAATCCTTATCTTTTTGGTAGTCCGACTGTGAAGTCCATGCTCAAGTTCTTTAATGATTACTCTAGAACTTCTAATCATCCTAATAAGCCATGAGTCTTTCCATGGGTTGCCGTGCATCTCTGGCAGGTATACCAATTTCATACGTAGCGGTCAATATTCTTCTTCATCTGATTCCAGGAATCGCTTTGGCTCAGCAGGTCGTAGGTTTTTGCTCATCCTGGGCGTCCCCCAATGGGTGAATTGTGGCACTCCTGGCTTCTCTTGAGTTTTTTTTTGTCTGTAGGTTGAACTTGTTGCAATTAGAAATTTTTTTTGACTGCTTGTTATTTATCCCATTCCATAACTCTTCAGAACTGACTGAGTTATTGTCAAAGTTAACTGCATCTGCGAAGGCCACTATCAATGATTTGCATAGTTTGTTGTTGAGGTTTTCCATTTTTAGCACAATTTGCTGGGTTTCTTCTAACCCCCCCTTTGGAGGAATGTCTCCTGGCATTTTTGTGAGTGCATTAGGCTTCTGTCCTTGTTTGCCTGGGCAGTAGACAATTTTAAACTTAAAACAGAAGAGAAATTCGGACTACCTTGTTTGCCTCCAATTCAACAGCTTCAAAGTCATGAAGTATTTCAGGTTCTTCTGATCTGTGGGAATCATGATCAGGTGTGCTGAACCTTCGCACTCAGGCCCCCACTGTTTCAAACTTTTGACCATTGGTCCCCATTCTTGAGTGTAAATATTGTAATTTTCTTTGGCAGGCAAATATTTTTCAGAAAAGAAGGCCACTGGGTATACTACTCCATGATCATCGTACTGAGACAGGACTCCTACAGATGCATATATCGAAGCATCAGATGCTAGAACCATCTCATTTTCATAATCATAATGGGCTAGCACTGGTGCTGTTGTAAAGCTATCTTGAGTTCAGTGAATACTCTTTTCTGATCGGGTCCCCGGTGACAAGCTTCAAGTTTTTTTGTAAGTTTTGTTAGCAGTGGTACCACCTTGCTGAAACTTTGTATGAACCATCCATAGAAGTTGGCAAACACCCAAAAACCTTTGACTTCTTTGAGTTTCTCGGGTGCTTCACAGTTTTCGACCGCTTGGACTTTCTCTACATCCATTCTGATTCCCTCTTTTCCAACAATTAATCCTCGATATTTGACTTCTTCCTTATGAAATTCGCACTTCTGTGCTTCCAGGTAGAGGTTAGCTGCCTTGAGTGATGTCATTACTGTTCAGACATGCTCTTTATGTTTCTTCAGATTATGGCTATAAATAAGAATGTCATCTAAAAAGGCCATGCAGAATATATTTTGGAAGGGTTGTAGTGTATTGTTGATGAATTTTTGGAAGAATGCTGGGGCATTGGTAAGTCTGAAGGGCATAACCAGCAATTTGAAAAGTACATAGTGGGTCCTGTAAGTCATTTTCCATTCATCTCCTTCTGTGATTCAAATCATGTTATATGCATCATGGACGTCTAGCTTGGTATCATTGTGAGCCTTTGAGGGTTTTAGTCAGGTTTCTGGGATTAATGGTAGGGGTTACCAGTTAATAATTGTTCCTTCATTTAGGCCTTCGTAATTGACACTGAGTTTCAAGCTGCCTACTGGCTTTGGAGTATAAAGTACTGGAGCTCTGCAGGGTGATGAAGACGACCAAATAAATCTTTTGGACAAGGTTTTCTATATCCATTCGTTGAAAACTTGTAGCTCTTCTTGAAATCAGTGGTAAATAAGTCAAAACAGCACTGTGAATCCCATTTGCAGCTTAATTTAATAATCATAGGGTCGGTGCGGTGGTAGTATTTCTGCAACTACCTTGCTGAACAACGGCAGAAACTTGTGGTATTTGTTGGGGATGACCTCTTGGAGGGGTTTTTCCTGTGGGTCGTTTATTCCAAGACTTTATTGACTTCATACAGTGTGACAGCGTAAACCTGGAGTTTCTTCTTTCTTATTCTCTTGCCAAAAGATGATACTGCTACTGTACAGATGTCCAATTTTGGCCCTTCTGGATCTGTGGCTGTTGTTTCCATGTGGTTGCCAGATACCTATACACTCGAATGATGCGGCAATGCTATTGACAGTAGTGGCTTTCAAAGCTAATTCTGTGGGTTTGGAATTTCACCATTATGTTGTGAAGTTATTACGATTGCAATTCTAGTACGATCAGATAATACCTTAACTTTGTTACGAATGCGAGTAGTTGCTTCTTATATGATTGTATTACTATATTTACCTTGACCATGGTCAAAATAGTTCCTGATTTGATGGGTCTCCCATGGATAACTTCTATCTCTCTTGATTGTCGTAATTCCATTTCTTCTAACTGATTATGGCAAGTACAGTCTTTATCCACAAATGCTATTCCTGTGGCTCTGGAGTGAATCAACATGTGTGTATTGATTGTCCTGTCTCCCATTTTCAGTGAACATTTTACAACAAGATGCTTGGTTTCCATTCAAGACTTCTTAATTTCTTTGCTGCTAATCAAAAACTGTTAAATTCCAAAAGGAGACTTAACAACTGTTGACAAAGAAGATTTGAGCCTAGCCCAATGGCCATCCTTATTGCACTGGTCTAATCTTTTCCTGACTTGACTTCCTTCTCAACAGTTTTTTCCACTTTCTTTCATTTTCCTGAATCTCTAAATGGTGTCCCTTCCACCTGTTCTGACGCTGCCTTCAACCTCCATGAACAACTCGTGCAAAATGCCTTGAATTTCCTAAGTATATGCACAGTTCTCCTTCCCATCACCGCTTGGGTTCTTCCAGAGTAATGTTCTTTCATGTAACTACCGGGAGATCCATTGGAGCGGGGCCATGATAATCTACCACAGTGCCTGCTGGTGCCATGTCTGGGGTGGATGTGGTGTTGGTTGTTGGGTCAGGTTTCTTATAGCCTCGATCCTATCTTCCGGACATTCTTTCCACGGCCTGTGTATTTTTCTGTAAATCTCTTTTTGATCACAACTCAAAGAATTCTACCAGGTTTTCTGGTATGTCAGTATGTTGTGGGGACTCTTTGAGCTCATTGGACAGCCTGTTTTTTAGTGGATCTAGCTCAACTTCTACGTTCCATTGGACATTTGTTAGATATCTGTGGAATTCTGTGTAATATTGGAAGAATTTGAGGTCTCGTTGTTTGAGTTTCAGAAGTTTTCTCTTGGCTGTTGCTGCCTTGTCTTGGTCTCTGAAGGCTAGGTCTAGCAAGTCAACTAGGTTGTTCAAGGTTTCAAGCATGACTGCTCTGAAAGTCTCATTGTATAACGGCATCAATCGTGCCAAAGCTACCCCCTTCAGGCATCCCACTGCATACATCAGCTTTTTCTGTTTGATATTGAAAGCTTTTTGTTTTTTGGCAATCTATAAAGCTAACCACACCTTCCACCCTCGGAGTTCCTTTCTGTCTTCTCCCAAACAGCTGGTAATCTCATGTACCTTCTCTTCTCTTTCTTCCTGTTCTCCTGTTCTTCCTTCTCTCAATCGCAAGATTGAGATTAACTGTTACTGATTTTCCTCTATTAAGTTCCTGAACTTCTCCATCTATACCTAAGCATCTTCCAAGTTCTGTTTCAATTCCACCAGATCTGGGTTATTCTCTTCCAACTGTTGTTCTAGGTTCCTGACATTTTCTTCCAGAGCTCTGTCATTGCATTCTGGGGCTGTTTTTTCTGTGGTTCTTAACTTTTGTTGCATATGAAGCAGCTCCTGTCTCAGGTTGTTCTGTTCCTCAATGACCTTGTCTCCTTCTTTCAACAACTCCAATATTTGTGATTCCACATTATTTACACATTGCCATTGCTTTAGTGATTTGTTCAACCTGCTGGTTATTGGTAACTGCCCAACGGCTGTCAGTCCAGTATTGATTGCTTGGATATATTCCAAGAGTTGTTTTTCATCTATTGCCTCCATATTTAAACATGTTACATTCTCCAATTCCAGCTGGCGTTCTCCAGTCAATGTCATGTCGCGGGCTGTGTTTGAAGATTCTCCTGCCATCTTGGCAATTTTCAAACAGTGATTGGTGTAGATATTTGTTGATTCTCCAGCCGATGATTTGTGCTACTTGAAGCCACTTATCGCAGATGTGCCTCCAGGTATCGCTTTTCCAGTATATTCAGCAGTCATTGCCACAAGCAATTTCACACCAAATACACTTATTGGGATTCCAGCACATGAATGTCCGATGGCGAATCATTATCGATCTTTTACGTTAACTACATGACACTCTTTGAGTGCTTCGATATGGACAAAAAATGCCTAATAGTCTGATGTTCAACTATGTACCAAGGCAATAAAGATTCGAGGTCGATAATCCAAAGCAAGTAGAGTATACAGTTCTATTCCTTGATGCAATTGAAAACAGTATGAATACCTCTATGCCACAGTTGCAAGTAAATGTTATGGTCCTCTCCTGAATTGCTCCGTAGTTACAGTGGATAGTTGGGTTCAAATAATTGTGATCTAAATTTCTTTCTTCTTATGAACAATAACAAAAACACATACAGTCGCAGGACCTTTCATCCTTGCTCATGTATTTAGAAGTGGCACAGATTGCCAAAAATATGTGGATATGTAGGTCTTCGAAAGGTCCACATTCAAGATAAATGGATGTGTATCCAGTTTCATTGGATAACCAATCTATTTTCAAAATTGTTTGCTGATTTAAAAACTTTGCAGGATGCGTTGCAAATGCAATGGCAATGATAGCAATCTAATTGGTAAGGATAATGGCAGATGAAACAAAAATATAACTGGTAGAATCAATTGTAGACTCATTCTTCTGTCAAGGATTCAGGGCTCGGGTTCTAGGAGTTATAAAAACTGAAGGCTGGATGGCTATGAGGTCTGGGGGTAGCCTGTATTTACGAGTGCAAGAACTGTATGCAGCAACTCGATCCACAATCACCGAGTGTGACAGAAGTGCAAGCCGAAGCTAATTGATCGTTTTATAGACGTGAAAATAAGTGAAGAATGAAACTTATCTTCCGCCAAATACCTGGTTTATATACAGTAATTCACTTATTCCATAATACATCTGAACTCCTGCTTTCTTTGTCACCTCATTTGCACAATCTCTACGTCTCCCGTGCAACCTGATTTGATATCTGATCTCATTGTCATTCTACTTTAGCGTTCGTTCGAAACCTGATGTCATTGTCATGGTACTTCCGCTCGAAACCTGATTTCACTCTGGTTGTGCTTTGCCTCCAGTCGAAATCTGATTTCACTTGTGTTGTGATTTGCCTCCAGTCGAAATCTGATTTCATTCACATTATGCTTTAGCTTTCGTTCAAAATCCAATTTCATTCTCATCGTGCATTATCCTTTGTATTATTCACCAATCATCACTCCACGATCAATCGTCACTCTGCATATCCCTGACAGGTCTGAAGGCACAAGCTTGCGAACTTGATGTAATATTGGATGCTAATAGTCAGATTGTAATCCAATGACAATAAAGATGATAGACAATCGAGAAATGGTGAACAATGGCAGTTGTGAATAAGCGGGCATCGATTCAAAGGTGGTTAAACCACAGGAGCTCTTGAGAAAAGAGTTGTTTGCAGTATTGGTTAGAATGCGCAGAAAGTGGTATAAAGATCTCTAAGTTGTTTGAGGGTAGAAAGAGTATCAACCTTCTCAGCAAGAAGAACAAGCCTGAATACTATAGGCATTGAAAAGCTATTCTATTTGTGCACAATCTTTTCATGATTTCACATCCTGAATAAACCTCCAAATCCACCTTGAAAGCAAGTCCTGAATTAAGTACAGATACTACTTTGACCAGGTAAACCAGGAGTGAAGCTTCCGCGGGTACATTACATTGTGAGCACAGAAATGCTTTTGAGGAAGGTATTCTTTCTATCCACACCAATACATCAAGTGACCTTGATATTATACAACTCCAACTGTCAGGGTGAAGTCAACTTCTTTGATTTAGCCCGAATTCCATCACAGCTTGCTGAAAAACAACCACTCAACTTCTTCGATAGCATTGATGCTCTCCAAAATACATTGTAAGAACCTATCGCAAATTACTCTCGTGATAGACCTGAAACACCATATCTGTGGTGCCTCCACCAGACACATATAGCCAGGCAAAGAAGATATCTAAGTATCAATGATCCAGTCTTTCAAAATCATTGAACTAGATTCAAATACTTGAATGTCAATTGCAAAGATCTGGAAGTGTGTTATTGCCACCACAACTGTAGGGGAACCCACACAACAATTGGACAAGCGGCAGCTGCTCTATCAACCATGATCACAGCCATTTACCATTGGAATTGGGGAATCAATTCAGATGATATACTCTCTCTAGTGTTTGCAACGGTTCTGGATTACTTGAACTGTACTGAACCCGAACTGTGAGTAATTTCCTGTTCCGGACCAGGAACCGAACCAGCCAGCCTGTGGGTTTTGCCGGATTCAGTTAGATCCACTGGGTTCAATCTCCAGTTCCACATTTCGGATTTTCTTTTCTTAGGTAATCACTTTTAAATTCAATTGATTGTTAATTATCAATACAAACCCCATGACAGTCGGATATTTGACATTTGGATATATTTTCATCTGCAATCAGAGACTTTTGATGTATTCAATATTATCGCAGCAAACTTCACATTATTGTTACACTGTTGGCATCATATCAGAATGCTCACATATTGATAAAGCAAAGCTCTTTCTCTTCAAAAGGCTGTCAAAATAATCAATTGTGGATGAATTTTAATATATAACAACTTTGTCAACCGAATAGTGATTCCACTCTCTTATATCTCAGAACAACCACACAATGATCATTTGCCTATAAAGGCAGTCACAATACCCAGTTTGATTATTTCAACAAATACGACGATATCCAAAAAAATCTGCCAAACTGAAAAGTGTTAACGCTCTGCTGATACTTATTGATGATCATTTAAACTTCAAAATAAATTGTCATAGATTGGATATATCTTGACGACAGGCAGTCAATATTGCTGCAAAGGATTAAATTATTTCTTTGAGTCCTATTTTAGGTTGCTGTTGATGCTCTGATGATATTTATTTTGGATCATTCATGCAATCCAATTGAATTGCTATTTGTAATGGACAGTTTGTTATTTTAATTCATTGCACATGAATCGTAATATATAACACATTGGTGAACATATATATAGTACCACTTATGTATATTCCAGAAGTACTGTACAATGATTATCTGCTGATGAAGTCAGTCAACATATCTGATTTGATTATTTCTTCAAATATGACCATTCCCAATAATTGGTTGCTTAACTGAAAAGTATTGAGGCTCTGTTGACACTCATTTAGAAGCATTCATACTGTACAATAGATTGTTCTAAATTCAATATATTTTGAAGAAAGGCAGTCAATACTACTGCAAAATGATTCATTGGCTTTTTGAGCTGCATATCAAGCCTCTGTTGATACACTGTTGACACTCATTTTAGAGCATTCATATTGCACAATAGATAATTCTCAATTGCATATATCCTGATAAAAGGTTGTCAATACTGCTGCTAAATAATTTATTTCCCTTTTGAGCCATAATTAAAGCTGCTATTGATACTCTATTGACCTTCATTTGGGATGGTTCAAACTATACAATCAATACAGTATCTCTAACATCAGGAAAGAATCTTTACCCTTGTATGCATTCGTTACACCTGCAGTGCCTGGAAAGCTAGAACGCAGGGTAATATATAAGTCTGCAACAATATGATGTGAGGTACTGCAAAAATACCTCTAGGTACTATAGATTCACACGGTGTCATATCACTCTGTTCGATGCCTTCTGACATTTAATATACTGTGTTTTTTGTCTGGTGGTTGCAATTGAATTGTGCTTGGTACATGGTGGCAACACTGCTCTGTATATTGTAATGATGATGCCATGCACTGTATACATTACCATACTATCAGTATTTTGCAAAGTTGTCTTGATTAAGTCCATCAAATCCATTTATACTTCTGAACATCGTTTATATTCTTTTTGCCACTGTATTCAACTCATCCACCAGCATATAATAAATGCCATTCCAGGTTGCTAGGTCTATATGACTATTGACTATCCATCCTTTATTGTCCGCCATTAACACAATGGGCTGTTCTGGAATCAAGCGAGCCACACTCACAATGATTCATGCACTAATTACTGTATATACACCTCCACATGATAGTTCCACTATCCTCACAAGCTGTGATGCACTTTCCGGCATTCTACCATTGGCAGGTTGTATCATCCCAACATACGCTAGCCAAAAGGTATTCTTGCCATACAGATGAACGACTCGCAGCTTGGATAGATGAAGCATATTATATGTTATATGTTCCTGCAGTGTGTTGTGAGACACCACTTGCCACATCTTATGTTGCAAAATCTGGACCCATATCTAGTCATGGTGTGCAGCCCTGAAATAGCATTGTTCATCCCCGGAACATCTGAGCTTTTGAAGAATGTGCTTGCCATGCATATTGTGTAATTCTATCACCAATCTATGGTAGATTGCAGCAGCACTACTTAAGAGATCATCCGCAACGACGATAAGGTTCTTGGAGTATCGGAAGCTATAGGTGGCATCATATAGTCTATTTCGGAGAAGGTCGTTATCAATTGTTTTCCAGAGGCCTTGCAAATTTGTGACTTTCACTTTATCTTTGTACTGCTGGTGAGATATGAATCTCAATAAAAGATGTCTAGTAGTTGCATCTGTCATCACTTCTGTTGTTGTATATGGAGCAGCTCATTTACAATACCATGTATTGCAATTGGTCTTTCTAACAGCAAATGTATCACTTCGAAGGTAGTAGTTGATCATCTGAGTATAATAATCACTTGTCATATTCAAGGCATCGAACCCATCCTCAATCTGCTTCCGGTGAGAGCGTTCTTTAATCTCTGTAAATCATTATTTAAGCGATTTGTACAGTTGTATCTGCTCTCAGTTATACCACATATGATGGATCATGGCAAAGTTGAAATCGCAACCATCTTCAATGTATTCAGCTATTTCTGCATCAATAATATCTTTCCATGTGTCATGAATGTGCTGTCAAAAGGCTGTCATTTTATTCTTATTTTCCACTGAATTCAACTCTGCATCCCACTTGGCACCAAATTCCATACATTCCGCTTTGGCGTCTGCGGCCAGTCATTTGCAAGCTGTGAATTATTGAAACACATTGTTCGAATTGTTGAAGGAATGTAGAGCATTGGCCATAAGGTCCAGCGTTTCATCATTGTGAGAGTTATAGTGGCAATAGAAATTGCACCGCAGGGTGGCAATCCTAAGACTTCCTCAGCCTGTGGTCGATGGCCACCAATTCAAACATGATAACTTGCAAAGGCTGGTCAGCCCAACGACAGCATTTATACAGGCTTGTCATGTATGATATTAAGCAGTAATGACCCTTCTAACCCTGTTCTATGATACTGTACAAGATAGTAATTTGATCATACAGTCGGCCCAACTGCAATAATTGTAGATGTCATTACTGCCTAGTATTCCAACATCACAAACAGTACTTATCTTGAATCTTATGTGTAATAAATCAAGTAACGTCAGTAAAATGTATGGAGTTGGAGGTTAACGCAATTAATAAATCAATACTAATCAGTAACGTACAGTAACTGCTTATAGTATTCAATCTAGATATATGACTCATTTCCCTCTAGTATATCTTCATTATATGATCTGTAATGTCATGGTACAGGTAGGCTGTAGCAAACAATTATCTTCAGTAGTGAATAGTACATATGTAGTAATGTGTAAAAGCAATAATTGTATATATATTGCTAATCACTAGTATGCGGTAAAAGACCGTATCAATATGTACAGGGCTTACCCATTGCTTTGATCACATTTCTCCTATAATATCTATCAAAAGATTTCTGACTATCTATAATCAGTGGTCCGAAGTGGACAGATTGGCCGCACAGTGATCTGTAGATTTGCAAACCAGTCAGATGCAGTCACTGTTTTGAAAGCTGCCCTGGGTATCGATCAGCCTGGTTTCATATGGTACATATCTAGTCTATTCATTTCATCTGTAGATATCTGTAGTTATCTAGCACTGGGAGAGACTAAAGATAGATTTGCAGGTGATATATATACAGCTGAGGTTCAGAAAGTACTTGTTGTTTTTGAGAAGAAGCAGGCTGGAGTGTATGCTTTAAGTTAGTGGTGGATTTTATGGATCTTGGGAAGTGGAAATATTGAAAACAGGTTGGGTATCTTGTAGATATCTATAGTCCTGCTAGACACATTTTTGTAGATATCAATCAATTGATAAACAGGCTGGATGAGGCCAAAACAAGCTGCCCTTGGTACAGATTGGCCTGGTCAAGCCCAAATCTAACCAATCTGACTGCTTCAATTCACTGCCTATAATTGTAGCATATGGTATCATTCAGTAATGAATAGTATTTCATAATATAGATTCAATATTTAGATCCTTCTCATTCTTGTTAATCATTCAATGCGAATTAACTTTACAAATCAGTATTTTATACTACCAATAAGTATCGGCTATTGTGCTGTGGATTAATATTCTGCTGAGTTGATTTATACCAGTCAATTTTAAACAGTATCATATTGTCAAGGGTTCAGGGCTTGGCATCGAGGGTTCAGGGCTCGAGGTTCTAGGGGTTATAAAAACTGGAAGCTGTGTGGTTAAGGAATCTAGGTGTAGCCTGTAGCTACGAAACAAGGACTGTATGCAAGAGACTCGATTCAGAATCACCGAGTGTGACAGAGGTGAAAGCTGAAGCTGGTTGATTATTTTATAGACGAGAGAACGAGTGAAGAAAGAAACTTATCCTCCGCCAAATGCCTGATTAATATACAGGCATTGCACTCGTTCCATAATACATCCAAACTCCTGCTTTCTTTGTACACTGGTTTTGTACGATTCTGTCATTTCCTGTGAAACCCTGAGTCGAAACCTGATTTTGTTCTCATCATGCTTTAGCCTCCGTTCGAAACCTGATTTCATTTTCATCATGCTTTAACCTCCGTCCGAAACCAGATTTCATTCTTGTCATGCTTTATCTTTCCTATTATTCACCGATCATCACGCCACCACCGATCGTCACTCAATACAACTGTGACAGTAGCTTCCCTCTCCAATGCCGAGTATCTACGAAGTTCACCATCCAGGCTTGCCAGGTTGATCGGTGTGAAAATTGTCAATAGCCTTAAGTACATCTATGTAGGTCGCGGGCTCCCAGCTGTGCTCATTGTAGCCCATGCATTTTACCTAATACTGCAGCTGCCTCCGGTACAGCCTGGAATCGTTCATCCGCTCAACTTCGTACTCCTCTGCTCCGTCCACTATTACCGGTGGTGGTGGTTCTTGCATTTGATTTGGGAGGGAATCTTGGGCAGCATTCTCTAATCTAGATATCGGTTGAACGTCGTGAATGCGTAGTTGATTTGGTAGCTTGATTCTATAGGCCTATGGACTGACGACCTCTGTGATTTCATATAGTCCAATACGTATCCAGTGCAGTTTTCTATTAGGTTGGGCTGTCAATAGGTTTCTGGTGTCTATCCACACTTTGTCTCCTATCTGCAACTCCGTTCCGACTCTTCGCAATTTGTTGATCTGTTCGGACCGTATGGCTTTGGCTCATTTCATTTCTGCTCTGAGTTCGCTAAACAGTTGTTCCATTTGTTGGGCTACCTGCTGCGCATTGACTTCTTGGATGTTGTTCGAATTTCTGAGTGAATGTGGGCCAAAGGTTATTCATAGATGGAATCTGTAATTGCCAAAAAATGCGGAGTGATTTGTTGTTCCCAAGGCATGATTATAGGCTGCGAACTCTGCTATGGGTGGCCATCAGACCCAGTCATTTTGCTGATATTTGACAAAATTTTGATGATACTGTTCCATTACTGCGTTGACTCTCTCAGTTTGACTGTCAGTCTAATGGTAGAATGCAGTTGACGGTCTTCATTCAATTCCCAATCTTTGCATACGTGTTTTCAAGATTCCGAAGCGAATTGCAGCCCTCAATCCAATACTATTGATTCAGATAGTCTGTGCAGTCTGACCACTTCCTTGATGTATATTTCACCCAGCTTCTTTCCATCTACTTCGTCAGTCCAGGGTACAAAATGTTGTAGCTTCATTAGGTGATCGACCACTATCCAGACTGCGTAGAAACCTTCGCTTTCTGAAAGTCCATGTTTAGATCTTTCCATGGTTCCTTCGGTACTTCAAATGGTCGTAACAAGCCATAAGTTTTTCCGTGGATTGCCTTGCTCCATTGGCAGGTGTGGCAGTTTCGTACGTAGTAGTCTATATTCTTCCTCATCTGGTTCCAGGAATGGCTTCCGCTTAGCAGGTCACACGTTTTTGTTCATCCTGGGTGTCCTGCAACTAGAGGATCATGGCATTCCTGAATCCATGTGAGCTTGTCTTCGTCTGTTGGTAGGATTTGAATTTCCAAGATTTTCTGTGACTGATCCTTATATGTACAGTGCCCTTCGCTACTGTCTTACAGGCAATGCTGATACTGATTTTTCACCCAATTCCATAACTCCTCGGAAATTGTGGAGACATTATCGAGGTTGACACTCTCTGCGAATACCACCATTGATCATTTACGTAGTCTTGTGTCGAAGTTTTCCGTTTTGAGCACGATTTGCTGGGTTTTTTCTGCCCCCCCCCCTTCGGAGGAATGTCTCCTGGCATTCTTGTGAGTGCATTGGGTTATTGACCTTGCTTACCTGGTCGATAAACTTGGTTGAATTTAAACCTTGACAGGAACTTGGACCATCTGGTCAGCCTTCGATTTAGCAGTTTTGACATCATGAAGTATTCCAAGTTTTTGTGGTCTGTGAGAATTCTAATCGCATGTGCTGAACCTTTGCATTCGGGTCTCTATTGTTCCAGGCTGTTGACTATCGCAACAAATTCCTGATCGTAGATTTCGTAATTTTCCTCAGCGGGTGAATGTTTTTTCGAAAACAAGGCCACTGGATGTAGTACTCCATAATTATCGTACTGAGAAAAGACTCCTGGAGAGTGGGGATGAAGGGTAGTAGGTGGGAGCTCCGCCATCTAACCGGCTCGCCCGGAGGCGGAGGTGTCAAGGGTCCTGTCATACTCTAGCTAGAGTAAATACAGTATGAATAAACAACAACAACAAGACTCCTGGAGATACATAGCTTGAAGTGTCAGTTTCTAGAACTATCTCTTTTTCATAATCGGAATAGGCTAGTACTGGTGCCGTCGTAAAACCTATCTTGAGTTCAGTGAATATTTTTTTCTGATTGGGTCCCCAGTCAAAAGATACCAGCTTTTCCATGAGTTTTGTTAGTGGTTGCACAACTTTGCCATAATTTCGTATGAATCATCAGTAAAAATTAGCAAAGTCTAGGAAGGCTTGGACTTCTTTGAGTTTCCCCAGTGTTTCCCAGTTTTTGACTGCTTGGACTATCTCCGGATCCATTCTGATTCCGTTTACTCCGACAATTCATCCTAGATATTTAACTTCTTCCTTATGAAACTCTCACTTCTCTGCTTTTAGGTAGAGGCCGGCTTCCTTGAATGATGACATTACTGCTTGCACCAGTTCTTTGTGTTGTTTCAAGGTATCGCTGAAGATGATGATGTCATCCAAACAGGCTGTGCAGAAGATGTCCAGGAAGGGTCATAGTATATTGTTGATGAATTCTTGGAAGGATGCTGGTGCATTGATGTGTCCGAAAAGCATAACCAGGGATTCAAAAAGTCCATAGCGGGTCCTGAAAGCCGTTTTCCATTCATCCCCTTCTGTGATTCTAATCATGTTATATGCATTGCAGATGTCTAGCTTGGTGTAATAGTGAGCCTTCAAGAGTCTTAACAAGGTTTCTTGGATTAATGATAGGGGGTACCAGATTTTCATTGTTTCTTTATTAAGGCCTCAGAAATCGACACAGAGTCATAAGCCTCCTTCCAGCTTTGAAGCTGAAATTACTGGGGCTTTGCAACGTGATGAACACAACCGGATAAATCCCTTGGACAAGTTTTGCTTTATCCATTTTTTGAAAACTTGTAGCTCTTCTCGAAATAGGCTGTAAATAGATCCAAGCGGCAGTGTACACCCCTCATGCAGGTTAATTTTATGATCGTAGGGTGGGTGCGGTGGTAGTGTTTTCATGACAACCTTGCTGAACCAGGGTAGAAACTCATTGTATTCCTTGGGGATGATTTCTTTGAGGGGTTTCTTCTGTACGTCCTGGATTCCGAAGGCTTTGTTGATTTCCTACAGTGTGATGGTGTAAACCATGAGTTTCTCCCAGCTCATTCTTTTCACGAAACGTGATGCTGCTACTGTGCAGATGTTTAATTTCGGCCCTTCCAGATCTGTGGCTGTTGTTTCCATGTGGTTGCGCCATACCCATACGCTGGAATAATGCTGGCAGTGCTGTTGGCAGTAACTGCTTTCGAAGCCAATCCTTTGGCCCTGGAATTTGACGGTGACATTGTGGAGTTGTAACCATGGTAATCCCAGCACGATTGGATGATGTCCTAACTTCTTTTCGAATGTTGATCGTTGCTCCTAATGTGATCGTATTCTCATGTTTATCTTGGCCATAGTTGTAATGGTTCCTGATTTGATAAGCCTTCTATCGATAACCTATAACTCCTTGACTCTCAGATTTCCTTCTCTTTTAATTGATGATGGTGAACAAAATCTTTGTCCACAAATGCTATTCCCGTGGCTCCACAGTCAATTAAAGCGTGCGTATCAATTAACCTGTCTCCGATTTTTGGTGAACATTTCACAACTAGATGCTTGCTTTCCATTAAAGACTCCTAAATTTCTGCGCTACTAATCAAAACCTGCGAAATCCCAAAACGAGATTTATCAACTGTAGACAAAGATGATTTGTGCCCAGTGCAATGGCCATCCTTATTGCACTGGCTTAAACTTTTCCCAACTCGACTTCTTTTCCCAAATCTGTGTCCATCTCATTTCCTGCTTTTTCACAAGGTATTACTTCCATCTGTCCTGATGCTGCTTTCAATTTTCTCGGGCATGATGCCACAATGTGCCTGCTATCCCTGCAGTACATTCAAAGTCCTCCTTCCCTTCATCGCTTGTGTTCTTCTGGAGTGATTTTCTTCCCTTTGACTGCTGAGAAATCCATCGGAGCGGAGCCATGCTATCCTGCCACGGTTGCTGCAGGTGCTGACTCTGGGGTTGATGGAGCGGGTATGCTATTGTTCACAGTTTCAAATGTCTTGTATCCCGCTGTCCATCTTCCTGATATTTTTTCAACGGCTTGAGCACGGATCTGTGAATCTCTCATTGAGCAGAATTTGACACATTCTGTAAGGTCTTCCGGAATGTCACAATGTTGTAGTGAATCTTTCAATTCTTTGGATGAGCCTTGTCTTAGCACGTTTACTTGTGCTGCTTCGTTCCAGTTGGCATCCGGCACCCGTAGTTGAAATTCCGCGTATTACTGAGAAAACTCTTGGTCTTTTTATCAAAGATTAAGGAGTTTTTGATCGGCAGTGGCTCGTATGTCTTGATCTCCGCAGGTAGGCTGTAGCAGGTCCAATAGTTTTTTCAACATTGGGAGGTTGAGGTTATCCGTAATTCAGCTGATGTCTGGCTGGATCTGCTTCAATGCCACGCATTCCAAACAATTTGCTCTACATTGCATCTTGTACTGTTCATCGAAGAATCGTGTTGGTTCATCTGCAATTGTCATTGCTAACTGTGCCATCCATCCTCGGAGTGCCCTCCTAGCTGTTCCCAAAAATCGGAGAATTTCGCTGTCTTAATGTCCCCTATTTGCGCTACCATTACCACCATTTCCCGCGAGCGCGAGCACTCTTCTGACCTGATCCCGATATTTGTTGCTTTCTTCTCCCCATATCCTCAACTGCTTCTCTGTTTCCTCCAATTCCTGTCTGAGATTTTCGGTTCCTTTTGGTACTCTGTTTTTCAATCGTTGTTCTAAGTTCCGGACTTTTTCTTCCCGATCTCTGTGATTGCATTCCGGGGCTCTTTTCTCCATGGTTCTCAATTTCTGTTGTATAAGCAGCAGCACCTGTCTCAGGTTGTTCTGTTCCTTGATGACCTTGTCACCTTCTGCCAATAATTCCGATAATCATACTTCTGCTTTTTTGACAGACTGTTGTTCCCTTCACCATCCGTTCAACCTGCTGGTTGTTGGTAACTGAGCAAGGGCTGTGCATCCTGTGTTGATTGCTTGGATATGTTGCCAGAGTTGTTTTTTGTCCATTACCTCTGTATTTGCACATGTTATGTTTTCCAATTCCAGCTGGAGTTCTCTGGTCAATGTCACATCGCTGGCTGTTCTTGAAGATTCTCCTGTCATCTTGGCAGTTTTCAAATGGTGAATGATGTAGGTATTTGTTGATTTTCCAACCAAAAGTTTGTGCTACTTCAAGGCACTCATCAAAGATGTGTCTCCAGGTATTGCTTTTCCAGTATATCCAGCAGTTATCACCACAGTAAATTTTGCACCAAATACACTTATTTGGGTTCCAGCATATCAACACCTGATCGTGAATGGCTGTCAATCTTTTTCTTTGATTAAATAACACTCTTCAATTGCTTCGATGTTGGCTTAAAAATGTGTGTTTGCTTGCTGTTGGGCTATATACCAAGGCAAGAGAGATTCAAGGTCGATAATCTAAAGAAAACAATGTATGCACTATTGTTCCTCTATGCAATCGAAAAAAGTATCAAATTCCTCTATGCTGCAGTTGCAGGTAGGTGTTACGGCCCAATCCTGAATTGCTCCGCAGTTGCAGTGGATAGTTGGGTTTGGATAATCGTGGTCTAGGTCTCCTTGTTCTTCTGAACAGTAGCAAAAATAAATAGAGTCGCAGGTTCTTTCGTCCTCGCTCATGTGTTTGGAAGAAGCACTGGTTGCAGAAAATATCTGGATTCGTAGGTCTTCTAAAAGTCCACAAGCAACATAAACAGATGTGTCTCCAGTAGAATTTGATGACCAATCTATTTTCCCAACTGCTTGCTGATTTAAAAACTTTGCAAGATGCATTGGAAATGCAATGCCAATAATAGCAACCTAAACGGTGAGGATAACGGTACATAAAACAAGAATAACACAGGTAGAATCGGTTTTGGACTCATTCTTCTGTCAAGGGTTCAGGGCTCAGTATCAAAGGTTCAGGGCTCGAGGTTCTGGGGGTTATAAAAACCAGAAGCCAGGTCGTTGAGGAATCTAGAAGTAGCCTGTAGCTACAAAACAAGAACTGTATGTAAGAGACTCGATTCAGAATCACCGAGTGTGAAAGAAGTGAAAGCCAAAGCTAGTTAATTGTTTTATAGACGAGAAAACAAGTGAAGAAAGGAACTTATCCTCTGCTGAATGCCTGGTTAATATACAGTAATTTCACTTGTTCTATAATACATCCGAACACCTGCTTTCTTTGTTCACTACTTTCGTACTATTCTGTCGTTTCCTGTAAAACCCTGATTCGAAACCTAATTGCATTCTTGTCCTGCTTTTGCCTCGGTTAGAAACCTGATTTCGTTCTCATCATGCTTTAGCCTCCGTCCGAAACCTGATTTCATTCTCCTTGTGCTTTATCCTTTATATTATTCACTGATCTGCACTCCACCACCAATCGTCACTCAACACAACTGTGACACATATGGTACATTTAGTATTAGTGATATGAGGTATTCAAATTAACCAATATCAATTCTTCTGGTTACCAGTAAGAAATTGTATTCCTTAGCATTGAGTATTACTGCAGAGTACAGGTTCTATTGTTAGCGAAGTAGATAGTCACTCAAAAGCAATGAAATAGAGTGTAGTATTTGCCCAACTGATTGTCGTGATAACATGAAATTATATTCCTTAGTATTGAGAATTACTTTAGGGTATGCTGTTCTATTGTAAACTGTACAGATATTGACATTTCAGATGATGACAAATACAGTGATGGTCGGCTGACCATGACAACAGAGTGACTATCTTCGAATTGGTGGCTATCGACCACGGGCTAAAGTGGTCTCAGGGTTGCTGCTCTGAGGTGAAAAATTGAACTTAATGAGAGAGCAAGAGTACGGAACTGCACAGTCAAAAATACTACACTGAGAGGGATTTTGATTCCGCAGAGCATTGCATACAATACCTACAAGAAATCATGTCATTGTCTTGATTTCTTCTCCATGCCTACCCAAAACCTTCACAAATGTACATCTTGGCTTCATAATATCATGTTCTGCAGGCACCAAGAGCCAAATATTGTTGAACTTGTCAAGCTGATTATGCTGCTTGAAAAATTCATGAAGCCATGTCAGGAGGGGCTCCAACATTCCAATTTGCATTGTATGGAGTGGATCAGGCTTAGGAAGATTTCTTGTAACACAATCAAGATACCATACAATATTCAAGCGTTGACTCACACCATGGCATTTGAGTTTGGCAATACTGAGAGGGTTATTTGAATTCAAGAGCATTCCATACCTATTATGATCCCCGAAGTTATGTCACTTATGTCAGTGGGGTAGATTATCTATCTCCAACTTGGGGTATTTGCACCAGTAGCATATACCATTCATGATATTGGGAAGGTTACAGTCCTTGGGGTAATCAGCTATCCATACAGCCAGTATCAGATAATCATACCAGAAGTTGCCATCAATACTGCAGGCATAGAAGGTGTAAGTCTCACAATTCAGTAGGGGTTGCAATACATACTGTAGCATGTTCTGGGAGACAATTTTATTATGTTCTCTCTGAGCATTTCTGCTTTTGAATAGAACATCATGTATCTTGATGGGAATGGGCAAACGAGTGCCCAAAAACATGCTGTACATTGTATACTGTATCTGTGTGGCTGCTGATGGATTGCCAATTGTCATATATATAAGCCATGTCCATTAATTGCAAGAGAAGTTCATGAGGTGGGTGGCGTCAGACATGAATTGCATCAGCACCAGTGTGCCACTGGCAGGTATTTTTGCCTACATAATGGTGAGCATTGTAAACAATATAAGTAGGAAGCTTATCTGCTTATCCCACCACCAGTATCCAATATGCATCTCGTTGTAAACACAGTATCCAGAATCATTCAAGTAACGTTTTGGAGTATAAGTAAGATGTTCCTCATATGCTGGCTGCCAACCATTTTGCACACTCTATAATAGCATGGTGTCAAAACTCGATTTCATCTGGATGCTGTACGCTCCATGCCATCCGCTTCATAGCATTCTTTCAGGAGCCATGGCCAAGTCTATTCTCTATTGTATTGAGTTTCTGTTGGGGTGGTAATTCCATTTGGGAGAATTGCGCACACTCCCTTGAAGGCTGGAGTTGCCCTGCAGTAAGTGATCAATGACGCTTGTGGAAAGACCTTTTGATATAGCCTGCTGGGTGAGACTGTACTCCTCCTCACTGTCGAATGGATAGAAGGAGTTGTCAAAGCATTGCTCAGCATTGCGTTGATCGTCAATCGGAATGTTTGCAACAGGGGTACCAGCATCAGGAAATGACAAGTTTGCAATTCTGTTCCCATCAATTTTGGATGGTTCTGAAGAAAAAGTGTGCAATGGAAAAAATGCGTCAGGATGGTAAACATAGTTATGAATCGTATGAAAACCACTCTGAGAATTATCAATGTATTGTTGGATGTCTTTTTGAATATGTTCATTTATCGGGAAAAAATACCTGCACCTGGAGCACCTGGAACTTCAGTAGGCAGGGTAATATGTAAGTTCACGATGATACGATGTGAGGCACTGTAAAAACAACTCTCGGTGCTATATATTCACACGGTCACATATCATACTGCTCAGTACCTTATGACATTTAATATACAGATTTCTTTGTCTTACCATTGCAATTGCACAGTGTTTGGTGATCAGTGGTAACACTGCTCTGTGCATCGCAATGATGATGCTGCACACTACATATATTTCCATGCCATCTGCCTTTCCCAAAGTAATCATTATTAAGTCCATTAAATCTATTTACACATCAAAATATTGTTTATACCCTTTTTACCGCTGTATTCAACTCATCTTCCAGTATATAATAAACATCATTCCAGGTCACTACGTCTATCTGACTATTGACTACCCATTCTTTATTCTCCGACTTTGACAAAATGGATTCCTCTGGAATTAAGGGAGCTGCACCCACAATATTTCCTGCACTAATAACTGCATATACGTCTCCAATGGATAATTTCACTACTCTAACATGCTGCAGTGCATTTTCCCGCATTCTGCAACTGGCTGACTTTGTCACTTCAACATATGCTAGCCACAATGTATTCTCACCAGGTGGAAGAATGAGTCGCAGCTTGACAGGACGAAGCATACGGTAGGGTACACACCCCTGCAGTATCTTGTAAGACAGCTCCTGCCCCACCATACGTTGAAAAGTCTGAACCCATACCCAGTCATGGCAGGCAGCCCCAGAATACTATAGTTTATCTGCTGTACATATAAGCTTGGGAATAATGTACTCACCATGCATGATGCGTAATTCTACCTCCAATCCATGGTAAATTGTGGCTGCACTTCTTATGAGATCCTCCAAATCATTGTTGACCTTCTTGCAGTGTAGGAAACAACAGCTAGCATCATATAGTGGATCTCAGAGAATATTGTCACTGATTCTTTCCAAGGGGCCTCGAATATCCTTGACTTGCTCTTTTTGTTTGTGCCGTTGTGGAGATATAAACCACATTAAACGATGTCGATTAGTTGCTTCCATCATCACTTTGGTTGTCACTTCTGCCATCACGTGTAGGGCAGCTTGTTTTCGATTCCAAGCATCGCGATTTGCCTTTCTGACCATGAATGCATCACACCAAAGGTAGTAGTTGATAATTTGATGATATTAATCACCAGTTCGATTTGAGGCATTGAATCTGTCCTTAATCTGCTTCCAGTAAGTGCTTTGTCCGATTCCTGTGGACTACTGTTTAGGCGATCTGTACCGTAGTATCTGCTCTTACAAGTGCTGCATTGAATAGATTTTGGGAAAGTTGAAATCGCAACCATCATCAATGTATTCGGCCATTTCAGCATCGGTAATATCTGTTGATGTTTCGTGAATGCACTGTCGAAAGGCTGCCATTTTCTTCTTCTGTTCCACTGCATTCAACTCTGTATCCTGCTCGGTACACAATTCTGTACGTCTCTCTTTGTCCTCTGCTGCAAGCTGTTTCCCAGCCCTGAATTGTTGAAATACATCCTTCGAATTGTGGAAGCGATGTAGAGCATCGTCCATAAGGTTTAGCATTTCATCATCGTGAGAATCATATTGGGAATAGAAATAGAACTCAATAGGAGAACGAGAGTACTCAACTGCATGATCAAAAACACTATATTGAGAGGGGCTTGGATCCTGTAGAGTATTGCCTACAACACCCCCAAGGAATAGTGTCATCGTCTTGATTTCTTCTCCGTTCCCACGTGATACCTCCCCATATGCACATCTTCGCTTCATCATATCAAGGTATGCAGGCACCGGGAGCAAAATATTGTTGCACTTGTCCAGCCGTTTATACTGCTTGAGAAACTCATAAAGCCATGTCAGGAGGTGCTTCAACATCCCAATTTGCATTGAATGGAGCAGATCAGGCTTGGGGAAATCGCATGTGATGCAATCGAGATACCATAAGATATTACCATATGGATGGACATCATGGAGTTTGAGTTTGGCAATGTTTGGTGGTGTATTTGAATCCAGGGGCATATGATACATATTATGATCCCAGAGGTTATGTTTCTCATGTCAGCGGGGTAGATTACCCATGTCCTGCTTGGGGCATTTGCACTAGTTGCATACACCATTCTTCATGTTGTGAAGTTCACAGTGCTCGGGGTAATCAGTCATCCATACAGCCTGTGTCAAATAACAATACCTGGAGTTACCATCGGCACAGCAGGCATAGAAAATACAAGTGACAGAATTGAGTGGGGTTGCAACATATGCTGGAGCACATTCTGAGAGACAATTTGGTTATGCTCCCCCTGAAAATTTCTGCTTTCGAGGGGGACATTGCGCATCTTGACCGCAATGGGCAAAAAGGTGACCAACAGGATACTGTGTATTGAGTTCGTCATCCGTGCAGTTGCTGATAGATTGCCGATCATCATATATATCAGAGACGCCTTCTTGTCACCTAAGAAGTTTGTGAGCTGGGTGGTGTCAGACTTGACTATTATTGGCACCAGCGTGTCACCGACGGGTAGTGTTGTCTACACAATTGCAAGCATTTTAAAGGGTATAAGAAGGAAGCTTACCTGTTAATCCCACCACCAATCTCTAGTATACATCTCATCATAAACACAGTGTCCAGCATCATTGAAACAACGTTTCGGAGTATATGTAAAATGTTCCTCATAAGCTGGCTGCCGGAGTAGCCATTTCCAACACTCCATCAGGTGACAGTGCCAAAACACAATTGCATCCAGATGCTGCACACTCCATGCCATCGGCAACATAGCTATCTTCCAGGAGCCATGGTTGAGACCATCCTCCATAATGTTGATTTTGTATCAGAGGTGGTAATTTGATTTCAGAGAATTGCACACAGTGTCTTTAATGCTACAGTTGCCCTTCAGTGAATCGTCGATGACATTGGCAGGAAGACCTTTCAATGTGACCCGCTCTGCGAAATTGTACTCCTCCTCACTGTCAAATAGATGCAATGTGTTGTCCAAGTACTGCTCAGCATCATTCTCATTGGTGGTCGGAACATATGTGGCAGAGGCATCAGCATTGGAATATGAGAAGTTTGCAATTGTGTTTGTGTCTAATTCGGATGGTTTGGGAGAAGGAGACATATGCAACAGAGGAAACGCATCAAGAATATCAATGTGGTTATGGTTCGCATGAAAACCATATTGTGAGTTGTAGACAGATTGCTGGGTGATGTTTCGAACGCGTTGTTCAGGCTTCATGTCTGTTATTGCCACAAGACGTTAGGCACGATATCGAGAATGATCATTGTGAATGTGGTTGTTGAACCACAGGGCAGACTTGTGAAATATCGAACAAACAGGACAGAAACTATTCGGAGTATGTAGGGAAGCTATGGTAGACATTGTATATGCAATGCTGACAGCTGTATATGAAGTGAGCGGAAAGTCTTGAGCGTTGGGTCATTGCCATGCATGGGTCATTACCATGCATGGGTCATTGCCATGCAAGGATAGTAGAGTTAAGCATAATCCAATGGAGGTGCTTCAAGACGGAGATATTGTACATGAAACATGTATTTCTAAGAGCATCACCTCCATTTGGTACACTTGCAGTTCAAAGTGGGCTTGACGGTGTGCTTGGGCTCTAAATGTACTTGTCTGAAAGTGCATTTGGGCTGCTAATGCACTAAACTGGCGAAACTCAGGCAAAAACATACAATATTACTGGTTTTGTGTATTTCTGTGGGAATCACCTCAATCTAGTGCACTTGTAGTGCAAAGCCTGTTTGAACTTATGGTTGGGCTGTATGTACACTGGGCTGCAAGTGCATTTGGACTACTAGTGCACTTGACTGGGCAAACCTTGGGCGAAAACATGCAATATTATTCATATTTTGTGCCCAGACTTGTCTTCAGAGTTCAGGACACTGTGGCAGCAAGTGAAACCGGTGTGCCCGGAGGTCTGTGAACTGTCAGAGATGCTGGTGTCACTTCGCCCACAGTAAATGGCAGGTTCCAACTATTAATGAAACCACACTGCGTCATTATATTGGAACTTGATGTTACAGCGGTACGGTAGGGACTCAAACTGACCAATATCGACGCTTTGACCCAACAATCACTTGACAAAACTCAAGGAGGGTTTCAAATGGCTCTCAGGGTCAAATGAAATATGCTGAACAAGATTCAGGCCAGAAGAGCAGTACCAATTATGACCGACATCCAGGAAAGCTCCTTCTTGAGTTCAATGTTGGATATCACCAACGCTTTAGACTTTCCTGCAAGCCGCTGCCACAATTCTAGCACCTTGTGTTACACCTAGCAAGTTCGCAGCAGGGTCGCATACGATCACCCGCGATTTCCCTGATTAGACGTCATCGGCTATCACTTGTCTCAGATGCCAGAGCCAATCTTTTCAGATGGCTAGCAAACGAACACCCACACCATCGATAAGCATCGACGGCTAGTTAATGGCCGCGGTCACTTCTGCTCCGAATCGCCGACGACAAATGGACAGCCGGCAAACAGCTGAATGGCATCGGCCAAGAAGCTGACAACCAACGGACAGCCGGCAAACAGCTGAATGGCGCTAGCCGAAAGCCGATGACTGCTGAAGGCCTAAGAATACGTGCCGACTCTGAACAGCGATGCTGCTAAAGAGGCCTATTCGTCTGGAGGTCATCAGATCGAAAGGATACCACTGGTTTGGAGGCACAAGCCCGCAAGCTTGATGTCATAATGCATACCGATGGTCTGATTATAATCTAGTGACGATAAAGACGAGAGCGGATCGAGCGATGGAGGCCGCGGCAGTTTCAAAAGAACGGGTATTGGTTTGAAGATGGTAACGGTGCTGAATTTCTAGAGAAAAGTGTAGATAGAAGTATTTTGGAAAGCGAAGGCGAAGGTTTAAAGATATTGGGTTCTTCCAGGGTAGAAAGGCATAAACCTTCTCCACGAGGAAAACAAGCCTTAACATTATACGTATTGAAAAGCTACTTCTTTTCGTTCAGAATCATTCAGTGATTTCACATCCCGAGTGAATCTCGTAACCTACCTTCGAAAAAGTCCCAAATTAAGTTCGGATACTACTGTGACCGGGTAAACCTGGGGCGAAGCTCCTGATGTTACATTATATTGTTAGCAAAGAAACGCTTGCGAGGAAGGTATTCTTTCTACCCACACCGATTCATCAAGCGACCTTGATGCCATACGATTCCAACTGCTACTGTCGAGTCATCTTCTTCAATTTAGTTGGAATCCCATCGCAGCTTGCAGAACCAAAACCCCTCAACTTCTGCAATAGCATTGACGCTCTCGTAAACGAAACAGAAGAACCTCTGGATGATTACCTCTGGGACGTACCTGATACGCCGTATCCGTGAAACCTCTACTGGACAGATGCAGCCAGACAAGGAGGAGGCCTAAGTACCGACGATCCAGTCTTCGCTGATCATTGGACTAGATACAATGGCTTGCACGTCGATTGCAAAGATCAGGACGTGTGTTATTGCGAGCACAACTGCGGAGGAACCCAGACAACAATTGGAAGAGCAGCAGCCGCTCTATCGACCATCGTCACAGCCATTTACCATTGGAATTGGTGAATGAGTTTGGACGAAATACCAGCCCTATTTTGATACCTATTCCCACGTTGCTGGTCCTTAACTACATATGCCTCCCATCCAGACTACGAGCCATCAGTACAACTGCAGCAAGAATCCGGATCTCGATTCCTCATCTTTCATACCACCCCTGTTGAGCAATTTTTCGTCGTCCTATAATGGTCGGTTCAGACACCAGCATGATGGACGCCTACACGGTGGTTAGAAGGGAAAATGCGTTGATTCTATCTAGTGATAAGGACAAGCAGGTCACACAATACCAGCCCATCACAAGGAAAGATATTCCGGACTGGGTTATTGAGCTTTGGATGGAATCCATGGGGAGCTTGGGCGAATAGATGCCTTTATTCAGGAAGCAAGGGAGAAAAATTTCGAGATACAGACGGCCCTCCCAGGATTGGCCAAAGCTTACGAAGGCCTCATCATGAGACAAAACGAGATATACAATGCTGTTTACTTAGGAGTGGAAAAGATGGAAAGGGCTCAACTCCAGAGGCATTCCGATATAGTTATCCAATCCCAAGTGATTGCGGCTAACGTCCAAACAGCCTTTGTGTTAATGACGGCCAAATCTACCGAAGATTACGAAGAGCTGCGGTTAGCCCTCAGCAAGCATATCCAACGTTCTGGAAAAGCCTGGAGAAGCCTTTCAACTCTGCTCGATAACAGGGAACAAACCCAAGAACGACTTGCCCTCCAAGTGCATACCCAATCCCAGGAACTGGCGGATGTTCGGATAAAAGCCCAAGAAGATGGTGAATGTATGACCGGGCTATACGCCACGTTTCGTCAGGAAGCAAAAAAGATACAGGAGGAAGCACAGAAAAAGGCAGGCAATGCGGAGTGGGAAAGGAAGGCGGCAGAGCGAAAGATGAAAAAGGACTTTGAGTGGAAATTCAAAGAATTCACTAGAGCTTTGCAGACAAAGCTCTCAGATGAGAGAACAAAGAAATCAGTACACTCACTGGCCCGGTCAGTATTGACACCAAACGAAGGGGATACAAGCCTGTTGAGCAGGGATTCCACCTTCGATACACTGTAAGTAATGGTGTTGGAATTTGGATCAATGATACTGTGACTCCAGAACCGAATGGTAATGGAGACGGCGCAGGAGGCATTGGAAAAGAACCCCCAGGGGACTCCGAGTCTTCTATCTCCAGCTCAAGTAGCTCCAGCTCTTCTGATAGCGGAGACGATGTTTTCGCACCACTTCCACCACCAGGAGGAACGGACTATAGTGAACCACCTGTACAACCACCACAAGTACCACCTCACCCACCGAGAGCTCCGAATTCAGCCAAGAAGCTGAAGATTGAGCTTCCCTACAAGTTTAAGGGAGATCCAACGGTCAGGTCGGAATCCTACCACCACTGGATTACAGGAGTGGATCGCTATCTCAGCTACTTCAAAAACGAATATAACGATGACGACGATAAGATCATCTACGTTGGAAGTATCCTTCGAGAAAAAGTGTTGGCCTGGTACAACAACCGAGAAAAACAGCTTAGAAAGCATTTTCAGGTTGACACATGGTTGGCATTCACCAGCGCTATGGAGGAACAATTCATCAACCCAGAGGAAGAAACAGAATACCTCGAAAAAATTAAGAAATTGCAATACAAGGGAGATATCCGGGACTACATTGTAATGATGGAGAACTTAAACTACCATGTCTGCTTAACAGAGATTGCATGGCGACAGGCTCTACACAGCGGACTCAACGAAGAAATCAAGGATCGAATATACTTTTCAAAGATTACACCAAACGACGATGCAGAATACGAATTACTGCTCAAACAAGTCGGCCACACATATCAGAGACGCCTGCAATAAAAGCACTAACACAACGATCGCAAACCCAAAGACAAAAAGAACAATAAGAGGAAGCGTGATGATCATGGTAATAAGGGGAATCAAGGAAAGAAGGACTTTGAGAAAGGTTCTGACTCCAAGAAACCTCGAACGGAGAAAAAGGGTCCTAAGCCTCTCAATGTAGACAAAGGCGAAGCCCTGAAAGGTATTCTGGAATCTTTGTTGGAAGCAAGAGCCAAGCGCAACGAGTGCAAGCGCTGTGGTTCCTCAGAGCATCGATGGGTATTCTGTAAGAATGACATCAAGATGTCATCCAGCAAGAAAAAGGAGAAGGATAAGAAGCGTACAAAGAAAACTTCAACGCCAGAAGTAACCACCTCCTCTTCGAAGGTCAAGCCCAGGAGTCTGGCTGACCGAATTACGAAACCGGCAGCAGCCTCAAGCTCTCGAGTGCTTTACGAGGTTGACTCCGACAGTATAGAGATTGACGGATGAAACGAGTTTCTATTGTGTTCCCTTCATTCTATGGGATTGCGGTCTTTCCTATGGGTGTTTTATAAGGTACAGACACCTCCGCTTTTAATAAGGTACAAACACCTCCGGTTTTGATTTTATGGGTACAGATATTAATATTTCTTTTGGGTTTTCATTTGGGTCTTACCAATACGGTCATTGGTATTATAGCTTTCGATATTCAATATACTGTCATTTCTGTCAAGGATTCAATGCTCGGAGTTCTAGGGGTTATAAAAACCAAACTAAGACGTAGGTGTTTGTGGGGTGAGCAGTGATCGCGGGTACTGCATAACGGGCAAGAGACTCGAATTCCGGAATCACAGATGTGAACAAAGGTTGTTGCCAAAGCTATTGATTGTTTTGTAGACTAGAGAACGAGTGAAAAACAAATCTATCCTCCGCAAATCCACAATCCTTATATACAGTTAACGCGACTGTCGTCACCTTTGCTCACTCGTTCCAAAATACATCCTAACTCCACCCAACTATGTACGCAACCCTTTCAGCCCGCGGCCTACGCCATAACCATCACGCCATATTTACAACGCAACTGACGAAACCTGATTCCAGCCAACAAAACCTGATTCTTTTCAACAAAACCTGATTCCAGCCAACAAAACCTGATTCTTTCCAACAAAACCTGATTCCAACCAACAAAACCTGATTTCCTTCATATTCCTGTATCTCAATCATCGATCCATATTCCTCCCCCGATACTCACTCGACACAACCGTGACAATTTCTGCTGTTTAAGAAAGGGTGCCTGAGGATGAGATCAATTCTCGAAATATGCTGGTCATAGAGCATCCAAACGTGACTAAGTGACAAAACGATTATACTCATTCAAACCTCATTCACCTACAAATTTACGAATCCTAGCAACCACGACCCATTGCGGCCGGAGCTGTATCGCAAGGCAGTTCATCATGGTTTTCAACTGAAATGATCGAAAACACAAGGCTGCGGCCAGCGCACCTCAGCCTGTACCCAAGAAATCCAAACAATTACCACCTGAACCTAAGACAGGTTCAAGACCCACACTACGCATGTTTGCAAGCTTTCAAGACAAGAAAAACATCCCTGTACGGGTTCTATTGAATACTGGGTGCGATACATCTATGATGTCGAAGCAGTGGGCCGATTTCCATGGTGTTCCATTAGTGACTCGAACGGAACCAAAGATAGTCAAAAACTTTAATAGCGCAAGAGTAGAAGGAGTGGGATGGCAGTACACCTTCCCCGTCACTCTGTGGTATGAATCCCATGATACCAAAAAAACCTTCAAAATAGGTCCAATGGAGGATTCGTCTGATATCATGTTACCTTACCGGTGGATTGTCAAGCATGGAGCACTCAGCGGAGTTACCGAAGAAAATGATAAGCTCCAATTTATGTCGAAACACTGCCATCAACATTGTACAAAGGCAGCGGTATCTTCGTTCTCAATCAAATGTGATGATTCCATTTTGATGTTCAGTACTAATCCTCGATGAATCGGGGTTTTTGGTTCAATGCATGTCAACGCGGCACATGAAATTGAGATCGATTGGGTAGAGCGAATTCCATGGCAATACAGAGACTTCGAAATATTATACAACGGAGAAACTGCCAATACTCTTCCGCCTCATCAATCCTACGATCATGCCATTGACTTAAAAGATGGAGAACAACCTCCGTGGGGTCCCATCTACGGTCTCTCAGAAAAGGAGCTTTCGATCCTTGAAGAATATCTGAATGAAATGCTTGATTCTAGAAAAATCCATCCTAGCAAGTCACCTGCGGATGCACCTATACTCTTCATTCCAAAGCCATACGGCAGAGCCTTACAATTGTGCGTGGATTACAGAGGTCTAAATCGTGTGACAATTATGAACCGATATCCATTGCCACTTATGAACGAACTTAGACACAGGGTTGCTGGATCGAGGATTTTCACCAAAATTGATTTGAAGGCAGGGTACAACCTCATTCGAATTAAACCTGGTGATGAATGGAAAACCGCATTTCGTACAAGATATGGACATTATGAATACCTAGTTATGCCCTTCAGATTGGCGAACGCGCCAGCTACATTCCAAATATGATGAACGAGATCCGGCGAGATCTAATCGATCATGGAGTAGTAGTCCTATATAGATGATATCCTCATCTATACAGAAAATGAAAAAGAGCATGTGCGATTGACACAAGAAGTCCTTCGTCGATTACATGAAAACAACTCGGCTGTAGCACCGATATGTGTGAATGGCACAAGAAACAAGTTGAGTTCCTTGGGTATCTCATATCGGGAGAAGGTGTCAATATGTCAGAGGACAAGATTGATACTATTCTTAAATGGAAGATTCCGGAGTCTGTCAAGGACGTCCAGTCCTTCCTTGGATTTGCCAACTGCTATCGACGCTTCATCGAAGGATTTTCGAACATATGCCATCCCTTAACGGAGTTAACCAAGAAAACGAACAAAAAGTTTAATTGGAAAGCAAATCCCCGAAACCAAATAGCCTTCGATATGCTAAAGAAGTACTTTACTGAGGCACCCATTTTACGACATTTCGAGACTGTTTGGCCCGTGGTGATTGAGACTGACGCAAGTGATTTTTGCAATCGGCACAGTACTCTGCCGAATCATTGATGGACGATTGCACCCTATAGGCTGCCATTCCCAAAAGATGGATAAAGCCGAGATCAACTACGAAATCCACGAGAAAGAGATGCTCGCCATAGTATCCGCGTTCAAAGAATGGAGATGATATCTCGAAGGTGCAGCTCATCCAATCGGTGTCTTCACCTATCACAAGAATCTCGAATATTTTACCACTACGAAGATCTTGAATCAGAGACAAACCTGCTGGGCTCAAGAGTTGGCAGGAAATAATTTTAAAATATTCTACCGACCCGGTAGTGCAGATGGGAAACCGGATGCATTATCTAGGCGTTCGGAGTACCGCCCTAAAAAATGGGGAGGTAGTGCCGAAGAAAACAAAAACCAGCCTATCCACTGCGTTCTAAGACCCGATCAGTTGGTAACTTCTGAAGGAGAAACAGTACAAGTAACGGCAATGAGGTTACAAGGCGAACGAATTGCGATTTCTTCTGCAAAGTTGAGAGCCATTCCAGTAGTCCAGTTCAATTCATGGCTGTTAGAAGCAGTGGTCAGCGCCGCTAATAACAATGCTGCATGGCAAGATGAGTACGTCCGAGCTATAGAAAGGAATCGCAGCCCAGATATCTCATTCGAAGACGAAGCCCTTGATTTTAATGGCAGACTGTGGATCCCGGACGATCTGCAGTTGAAGAAACAAATATTGGACGCAGAGCACGATTCGAAGGTGGCTGGACATATGGGGCAGGACAAAACAATCGAGCTGGTCAGACGAAACTTCTTTTGGCCAGAAATGGAGAAATTCATAGACGACTATGTCTGCTCATGCCCTGAGTGCCAAAGGAACAAAGCAGCTCGTCACACTCGCTACGGACTCCTACAACCACTCGAATTGGCATACCACCTATGGGATTTGATTTCCATGCACTTCATTATCGAATTACCGGAATCAGATGGATGCTCATCGGTATGGGTAATCGTTGATCGATTTACAAAGATGACTCACTTCATTCCATTGAAAGATGGTGAGAAGAAAGCTACAGACCTGGTCAAACTCTTCTTGAAAGAAGTATGGAGATTTCATGGCCTACCATCAAACATAGTGTCAGATCGGAACTATAGGTTCACCTCCTCGTTTTGGTCCTCGTTGGTCGAAGCTCTTGACATTAAATTGAAGATATCTTCGACATTCCACCCTCAAACAGACGGGCAAATAGAAAGAGTCAACCAAACGCTGGAATGCTATCTGCGCAATTACAGCAATTATGAGCAGGATAACTGGTCTGAGATGTTACCGATAGCGGAGTATGCCTACAACAACTCTCTCACCACTGCTACGGAAATGTCACTGTTCTTTGCAAACTTTGGGTTCGATCCTTGAACAAATTAGCCCATGGAAGCAGAAGCAAAGAATCCGGCATCGAGGACCTACGTTCACTGGATGACCAGTGTACATGCACTGTGCCGTAAGGGCTTGGAGCAAGCATGGGAGACAATGGGAAAGTACCATGATAGGCGTGCTAAGGAACCTCCGAAGTATTCGGTTGGTGATTTAGTTATGGTAAATGGGCAGAACCTCAAAACTCGAAGACCATCTAGGAAACCTGATACGAGGCTTCATGGACCCTTGAGGGTCTCGAAGGTACTCTTGCCCACCGCTATTAAGCTTGTGCTACCAAGTTCATGGCGTATTCACAATGCCTTTCATGTATCACTCATCGAACCCTATCGACTCACCACCAACCCTACAAGACCTACACCCGAGCTCAATCACGAAGCAAATGAGCTTGGTTATGACATGGATGGTTACAAGTACGAAACGGATTACGAAGCCGAAGAGCTCATGGGCAGCCAGTACAGCAAGGAACGGAAACGGGTGTTATATCTGGTCACATGGAAGGGGTATCTGGAAGAAGCAGATTGGACTGAGGAACCTTATAAGAACTTCGATAACAAGAGACTGTTGAAGGAGTATCACAGACGGAATCCTCAGGCCGCGAAGGATAGCATAATTAAATGAACGGTTGGCTAGTACCTTTTCCTCATGAAGGGTTTTTAACGGCTAGCAAGACACCAGACGCAGGATTTGGTTTTTAAGGGCACGAAGGGTCATAATTTCCCAGATCAAGAGAAAGATGGATCAAGAAGATGGATGTGGGTTTAAGGGCATACGGGTCACGATTTTTCCAGATCATCAAAGAAAGAAAAAGAAAGCAAAGTGTCTTAGCAAGACGCAACCTGATTGATCGATTATGCTTGCTGCCATATGTCTCATCTGGACGTAAGCAAACTCATTGGTCGATTGTGCTTGAATGTCTCAAGCTGTTCGAAGCGAAATGGTCTGTGCGGATTCACTATGTCGAGGATTTTGAATGATTCACTTCATCGCACTGGGTCATGTTTCGCCAAAGGCAACACAGAGCAGATTAGTATGGAGTACGGTCGTTCAGAGACGAACTCTCTAAGAGAGGGGGTAGTGTTATACCTAGCAAGTTCACAGCGGGGTCACGTACAATCACCCGCAATTTCCCTGATTAGACGTCATCGGCTATCACTTGTCTCGGATGCCAGAGCCAATCTTTTCAGATGGCTAGCAAACGAACACCCACCCCCTCGATAAGCATCGACGGCTAGTTAATGGCCGCTGTCGCTTGTGCTCCGAATCGCCGACGACAAAAGGACAGCCGGCAAACAGCTGAATGGCATCGGCCAAAAAGCTGATGACAAACGGACAGCCGGCAAACAGCTGAATGGCGCCAGCCAAAAGCCGACGACTGCTGAAGGCCTAAGAATACGTGCCGACTCTGAACAGCGAAGCAGCTCTCTATCGAAAGAAGCCTATTCGTCTGGAGGTCATCAGATCGAAAGGATTCCACTGGTCCAGAGGCACAAGCCCGCGAGCTTGATGTCATAATAGAAACAGATAGTCTGATTATAATCTAGTGACGATAAAGACGATAGAGAATCGAGAGATGGACGCCGCGGTAGTTGCAAAGGAACGGGCATTGGTTCGAAGGTGGTCACGGTGCTGGAGCTCTAGAGAAAACCGTAAATAGAAGTATTTGTTAGAAAGCGAAGACGAAGATATAAAGACCTTGGGTTCTTCGAGGGTAGAAAGGCATAAACCTTCTCAGCAAGGAGAACAAGCCTTAATAATATACGCATTGAAAAGCGACTTCTTTTCGTTCAGAATCTTTTAGTGATTTCACATCCCAAGCGAACCTCCTAACTTGCCTTTGCAGCAGTCCCGAATTAAGTATGGATACTACTTTGACCGGGTAAACCTAGGGCGAAGCTCGCGGTGTTACACCTTGGATGGTCCACTTTGCACTGAATATGTACTGCCGTATACTCCCTCCATTTCGATTCTTCTCCATCTTCTCTATCTACTGCATCTTTACTTATTTACTCTCATCATGGTTTTTAGGAACATTAACCCTAAGCCTGACTTACCCCTCATACCCCTCTTATATAAAGCTCAGCACATCGCAATGCCACCCAAAAAATTCCCATCCACCCCCTCCAAAACTGATCCCATTAAGGATACTCTACTCCTGAATGGTTTGGCCAAGCAATTCATGGTCGAGTACATTTGGGGCCTTATTCAGATATATGCCATTCACAGTATCAAGGATGATGGTGAAATTGACTTGATGTATGATATTCTTTTTGTGGACCCTGTGACTACAAGGAACTTTGGACAGTGTCAGGAAATGTGGAAGCAGCAGACATCAACACAACTACAACACATCAAATAGTAGAGTGGGTTCCAGATGTTTCTCCCAGACTGTTTCAGCAAAACTCAGGTCCAGATGAATCAGTGTCACTGAGAAAACCCTTCCCAACCTACCGACACCGATACCGACACCAACCACGACACTGACACCAACACTGGCACCAAGACCCACACCAATACCAACACCCACACCAACACCAATACTGACTCCTGCGATGACTCCAAACATGGCAAAGGCCATGCCAAGAATAGCAGCTGGTATCCTGGAAAACCAAAGCTGAACCCACCATTACACTAATATGGAACCCCACCTACGTTTTTGGCCAATGTCCTCCAGAAAAAATGAAAACTCAATGACATTTCGACCAATGCCATCCCTACCTCTCCAAACCTCACATATACCTTCAGGGTCTGAATTGTTGACCCTGAGAGCTACCCAGCCAGCTATGACCATTGGGACGAGGTTTGCATTCACGACAGTACGAATAGATAGTATCTCTCACAAATTGAGAATCCCACTCCGAACGCTCTACAACATACTGTGTGTCGCCTATGTTCCATTAGGAATATGAATTGTATTTTTGGGTGTCTGGTCATGCCTGGCAAAACCAGTCTGTGGCCATGTGATGTAACTACACCAAATAGCAACCACTCCATGGCCACCTTGTTCTCTGTTTCAGCTTACAACCCTCACATTGTTGTGGCTGTTATATAGGTGAAGGCAGTTACACCTCCAAGTATTGCAAGGGCTGCTCTACAAATACCACTACCACAACCTCGACTATTTCTTCCGAAAACATTGGGTGCCTCCAGATCGACCAATAGCCCAACCCCTGCTCCCTGCTTTGTTGCAATAAACCACCAGGCAAAGACACAACCAGAGGTGACTACCACTCACTGTATCACAGCAAAGACACAACCAGGGGAGACTGCCACTCACCACATCAGGGCAAAGACACAACCGGAAGTGACTGCCACTCACCGTGTCAAGTTTGTTCCTCTCCAAAAGTTGTCCGCAGTGCCATTTGAAAAGGGGTTGTCACCTGAGCTAGAGGAATGAATGAATGACCAGCTAGTTGCACAATTAAGGAATGAGAAATTACAAATTGTGGAGGCTGCGTTGCATGTGGTAGAGAGGTGGAAAGTGAAGACACAGGTCAAGGTGCAGTGGAAGATGAGGACAGTAATGGTGGGGGTGCTGATAGAGTGTGAGGCAATATATGATGATGCGCCAACGTCAGAGAGTGTTGGGCTGTTGGCAATAGGCAATACATATGGGACATCAATACAGGGCTAACAGTATTGACTCAACTGCTGACAACCAGCCGGTTGAACAAATTACTGAAGGAGCAGCAATCTGTGAAGAATGCGGAAGTACAAAGATCGGAATTGATGGCAGAAAGACAAAGTAACATCCAGGGGTGAGACAACCTGAAGTAGGAGTTACTACGTATACAACAAACGATAAGAACCTGAGGGGAAGCAACGCAACCATGCAATCATGGGGATCTGGATGAAAAGGTCCAGAACCTAGAGCAACAACTGGAGGAAAGAGATTCAGATGTAGCGAAATTATGACAGGACCTGGAGGATGCTCAAGCGCAGATGGAGCAGTTTAGAAACCTGGCAGAAGAAAATCATCAACAGGTGACCTGAGTTTTGAAGCTGATGGAAGGAAGGACAAGAGAAATGGGAGTAACAGGAGAAAGGGAATAATGAAAAGAGAAGGTAAATGATATTGCCAGCTTTTCAGGAGAAAATAGGAAGGAACTTCAAGGGTGGAAGGTACAGCTGGCCTTGAAAGAGCCAGAAAACCAAAGGCATTCAATACCGAGCAGAAGAAGCTGAGATACAGAGTTGGATGTCTTCATAGAGTTGCTCTGGCACAGGTAATGCCTCAATGTGACGAAATCTCTGGGAATGTCCAACTCAATACCTTGAAAGACTTAGTTGACCTGCTAGACCTAGCCTGCAGAGATCAAGAAAAAGCAGTAACAATCAAAAGGAACACTTGAGACTCAGACAACGAGACCGTGAATTCTCCCAGTAGTATGCGGAATTCCACCGATATTTAGCAGACGCCAAGTCGAACGAAGATACCCAAATGGACGTGTTATGAAACGGGCTGCCCAACAAACTCAAGGACTCACTGCAACATATTGAAGAACTGGAAAGCATAGTCGAATTCGTCAAACTCTGTTCCATGCGGGAGTGACTGTTAAAAAGACGTGCAGCCGAAATGAAGTCCGGAAAGTGGGAAGAATACAAAATGGCTGACTCAACGACCAACACCACATCCGCCCTAGACGCAACACCAGCAGGAACTGTTGCAGGATATCATGACCCTGTACCAATGGATTTCCTGGCAGTCAAGAGAAGAAAATTACTCGACAGGAATGCAAAAGACGCAGGGAAGGAGGACTATGTATGTACTGTGGGGATAGCAGGCATTTCGCAGCATCGTGTGCAAGAAAATTGAAAGCAGCATCAGGGCAAACAGAGGTGTCACCTTTAAAGAAGGAAGCAAATGAAGGAGACACAGATTCAGAAACAAGGAAAGGAAAGGAAGTTGAATCAGGAAAAGTTTAGTCCAGTGCAATAAGAATGGCAATTGTACTGGAAACAAATTTCCTTTGCCAGATAATGCTGGTTTGTTTGATTCATACTGTATTCATCCACTTGCAGCCATGACATAATCCAACGTTTTCCAAGATACTTCTCTAGAGTGACTGTCAGGTGTCCCTTCTTGTCTCTTTGAGCATAGTCGTATCATTAGTGTTAGCAAAGGGTCCAGTTTCGGCCCGTTTGTATTATAGCGGTTCCAAGAAAACCCGGAACTGACCCAGCCGGGTCGGGTTTTTGCCAAACGGTTCCTTCAATTAAGTCCATGAATATCCATCAGAGAATTTAGTGTTTGGTATGTCAAATATGCAGTTTCGCACGGTGCATCTTTTGGTGTTCTCCGATTTTGCATATCTCATAAACTCAGCAAGCGGCTTTGAAAAAGGTGCCATTTTGGGCCCAAAAACGAGGTTTTTACACAATCGCTTATTGAATTTTAGAGATATTGAAAATCGAAGAACACCAAAAGATGCGCCATGCAAAGCTGCATATTTGATATACCAAATGCTAAATTATCTGACCAATATTCATGGACTTAATTGGACAGTTCGCTTGAAAAATCGTGGATTTTTGATGTGGTAAGGCCGTTGCCACGCAGACCTATATTACCCGCTGGGTCCAAATCTGGAACCGTTGCTAACACTACGTATCATCCCTTTCTCCTTCTCCCCTTCTTCAACCAAATACACATTGTCCACCCCCTTTGTTCTCTGCCCATCCCCTCCCTAAGCCTCTGTAGTTCTCCCGACATCTGTATCTGTCAAAAACTTCAATATTGCTTTTTCTGCTTCCTCCGTATCAATCACCTGCGCCATTGATACTCTGCCTCTCTCCTTCATCTTGCACTTTTTCCTCAACTTCTCTTACAGAGTATCCTGCTGCCGCTTCCACTGTTTACATGACTTGAACAAGTGGTCTACTGTCTGCATTGAGTGTCCACACCACCAGTACTCTTTGCTTTCTTTCTTCTTAATGCGTTCCAGATAAACTCCTGTCAGCACATGCCCCACTTTTAACTGGCAAAACCTCCCTGTGACACTCTTCTTGGTTTTGCCCAACAGCTTGCTCATCCTCCACTTTGTATTCAATCTGTACCCCCCCTTTTTGCCATTGAACTTTGCCTTCCACCACATATCAGTTTTGCTCCACTTGGCTTCCGTGACCCTTCTCTGCACCTTTGCCATCGACCATTCTTTGTATCCTGTCACAAGCTCCAGCATGCCCTCCGCTCTTTTCGCAACTACTTTCGCTGGTTTGTCAGCTGTTTTTTTTGCTTCAACTCTTTTGTGAAATGGTACCCACCGGAACTCTATTTCCACTCCTGTTCCCACAATTTTGTTTTTCCACTCAACTACGTTTTTGGCCATCCGCTGTCCGGGGCCTAACTTCCTGTCTTGCACCCATTGTATTGCATAATGCTAGTTTTGGTATCTCTCAGTTTTCTATTCAAAGCACAGAAATAAAAGAATTTTCTATGGAAAGCAAGCACCTCGTTGTGAAATGTTCACTGAAAATTGAAGCTAAAATTGTTGATACCGACACTTTGATCGATTGCGAAGCTACTGGAATAGTATTTATTGACAAAGATTTTGTCTGCCATGATCAGTTTCAAGAGAAGGAGTTAAAAGATCCAAGAGAATGAAAGATTATAGATGGAAGACCCATCAAATCAGGAATGATTACAACCATGGCTAAACTTGACTTAGGAATATGCGAATATCAAGAACAGTTACCTGCGTTCATCACAAAGTTAGGTCACTATCGTATAGTATTGGCACTCCCATGATTACAACTCCACAATGTCACAATCAAATTCCAAAAGAAAAGAATTGGATTTGAAAGCAGTTACTGTCAACAACACTGTCAATAATATTCAGGTATATGGGTATGGGGCAACCATATGGAAACAATGAGAGAATCTGACAAAACGAAACTGGATAAATGTGCATTAGCAGCAGCACCATTTATGAGATGCAACAAGAAGGAGAAACTCAAAGTATACATGGTAACACTGTACAAAATCAACTAGGCCCTCGAAATCCAGAACCTTCAACAACAACCACTTGATCAATTAATTCCAAAAGAATATCATAAGTTTCTTCCCCTCTTTGACAAGGTTATTGCTAAACAACTACCCCCACACAGACCATATGACCACAATATTATACTCCAGGAGGGCTTTACACTTCTGTTTGAACCAATTTACAGCTTGTCAAAAGGAGAATTACAAGTCTTGAAAGAATGGATTGAAAAGAACCTGTCAAAGCAATTCATCAGATTATCATCATCACCATGCAGAGCCCCGGTACTGTTTGCACCCAAACCTAATAGAGGCCTCAGGTTATGCGTGGATTATAGAGGCCTAAACGAGGGAACAATCAAGAACCAATATCCCCTACCCCTAATTCAAGAAACCTTGTTGAGGTTATCAAAGGCCAGGTGGTACACCAAGTTAGATGTTCAAGACGCCTATAATATGATCAGCATCACAGAAGGGAATGAATGGAAGACGGCTTTCTATACCTGCGATGGTTTATTCAAATCCATAGTTATGCTCTTTGGACTCACCAACGTACCAGCATCCTTCTATGAATTCATCAATGACACACTCCGACCCTTCTTGAATATTTTCTGCATGGCATTTATGGACAACATTCTTATCTACAGTGAAAACTTGACGGAACACTGGAAACATGTCAAAGCAGTAATGACAACGTTCAAGGAAGCTGGACTGTATCTGAAAGCTGAAAAATGCGAATTCCATCAACAAGAAGTCATGTATCTAGGACTGATTGTCGGTGTCAATAGAATCAAAATAGACCCAGAAAAGGTAACAGCAGTCAAGAAGTGGGAAGCACCCAGCAAACTCAAACAGGTTCAAGTATTCTTAGGATTTGCCACCTTCAATGGAAGATTGATCAGGAATTACAGCAGGGTGGTCCAACTGTTGACAAGGCTAACGAAAAGCTGGTACCATTCCACTGGACACCTCATCAGAAACGAGCCTTTGCAGAGCTGAAAGAAGCGTTTAGAACAGCACCAGTACTCGCACATTTCGATTAAAAAAAGGAAATCGTCCTGGAAACAGATGCTTCTAGTTTTGTATCAGCAGGAGTGCTATCACAATATGATGACCAAGGAATTCTTCACCCAGTTGCATTCTGTTCCAAAAAGCATACACCAGCTGAGAAGAATTATAAAATCTACAACCAGGAATTATGAGCGATCGTTAAATCTCTCGAACAATGAAGACCAGTATGCAAAAGGGTCAGTACATCCAATCAAGATACTGACAGACCACATCAACTCGAATACTTCATGACATCAAAGTTACTCAATAGAAGGCAAACAAGGTGGTCTGAATTCCTGTCAAGATTCAAGTTTAAGATTGTTTACCACCCAAAGAAACTGGGACAGAAGCCCGATGTACTCACCAGAATGCCAGGAGACATTCCTCTGAAGGGGGGGGCAGAAAAAACCCAACAAATCATGCTCAAAACGGAGAATCTCGACAAAAGAATACAACAAGGACTTATGATAGCGATTGCAGAAGTGGTAAATCAAGACGAAACCGATCCAAAGGAGCTGTGGAACTGGATTCAAAACGTACGCAAAGACTGCCCAGTGAACAATAGTGAAGGACTGTGCATCAACACAATGGAAATCAAAAGGCAATCGGACAAGCTACAATTGATACTGGAATATCATGATTTACCAACAGCCAGACATCCAGGACAAGCGAAAATTTTGGAGTTACTCAAAAGAAATCATCAATGGCCAGGCATGAGAACAGACATGGATAGATACATACAGAATTGCCATGTAAGCCAATGCAGTAAACCAAGGAATCAAAAGATACATGGATGGCTAAAACTGCTGAAAATATCACAACAACCATGGAAGGATCTAAGTATGGACTTTGTAGTTGGGTTACCAGAAAGCGAAGAGTATAATGCCATATGGGTGGTAGTTGATAGACTATCAAAAATGAAGCACTTGGTACCATATCAAGACGATACAGATCGCAGGAAGTTAGGCGAAATATTTATACAAAATGTGTTCAAGTCACACAGCTTACCAGACACCATAGTATCGGACAGATGACCCTGATTTGCCTCAGACTTCTGAAGACATGTCTGCAAAAGACTTGGAATCGAACGAAGACTCTCGACTGCATTTCATCCCAAATGGATGGCCAAACGGAGCAAATGAATGCCATTTTGGAATGATATCTGAGGAGCTTCGTCAATTATCGGTGAAATGACTGGGCCTTGTGGCTACCAATGGCAAAATTCGCATCAAACAATCATTCTTTGGAAACAACAGGCTGCTCACCATTTTTTGGCAATTATGGTTTCCATCCCAGGATGACCTTCAGTCAACATCGAGTTCAGAATGGAAACGACATCAGGGAAGTAAATGCCAATACCCTTTCCCAAAAGATGAATGAAATCTTCGAACAGATGAAAGCTGAAATGTCCCAGGTACATTCAATTGAAGCAAAATGAGCAGATGAACAACGCAGAGAAGGAAGATAGATGGCAGTAGGAGACAGAGTATGGCTGGATGCCAGGAATATCGCAATACAGAAACCAAGCAAAAAGCTAGACTGGAAACATTCAGAACCATACGAAATCACTGAAGTCATCAGCCCGTGGGCCTTCCGATTGGACCTACCTGATGATGTTCATATACACCCAGTACAAGCTATCTCCTGTCAAAGCAAAGCCTCGAACGATCCATTGTCCGAACAAATCGAATCAGCACCACATCCAGTTATCGTACACGGAGAAGAAGAATATGAAGTCAAATGCGTCGAAGACTCCAGGCTATTTTGATGACAGCTGCAGTATCTGGTCGAATGGATAGGTTACAATGAAAGGAGCTGGAAGCCAGAAGTCATCGTTGATGGTCTTCAAGCCATTGATATATTCCATGCAGAACAATCTGGAAAACCTGGATCAACAGCCTCATAAGAACTCAGCTTGCAGGAGGGGAAGCTACTGTCATGGTTGTGTTGAGTAAGAATCGGAGAAGTAGTGATGATCAATAGAGCGTATACGAAGAATATGGGATGCATGGAAGGAATCTGGTTTTGTGGGAAAGAATCAAGTTTTGTTGGAAGGAATCAGGATTTATTGGAAGAAATCAGGTTACGTTGGTTGCATTGTAAATATGGCGTGATGGTTAAGATGTGAGCTGCAGATTGAAAGGGTGGCATATATAGTTGGGTGAGGTTTGGATGTATTTTGGAACGAGTGAGTAAAGGTGACGACGGTCACATTAGTTGTATATAAGGACGATGGTTTAGCAGAGGATAGGTTTGTTCTTCACTCGTTCTCTAGTCTACAAAACAATCAATAGCTTCAGCAGCAACCTTTGTTCACTTCTGTGATTCCGGATTTCGAGGCTCTAGTTGTTATGCAGTATCCGCGATCACTGCACCCTCCGTTTGGTTTTTATAACCCCTAGAACCCCGAGCCTTGAAACCCTGACAAAACCTGTCCGCCAGGATTAAGGTGCATTTTATAACATAGTCGATTGCGTGTGAGTAGGGCACAATATTCGGCTTTAGAAACGACAGTAATGAGTTGGCGAAACGACAGTCGTGAGGGACGAAGCTGGGGCGGGGGGGGGGGGTGTAATCCTAGTGAATTGTGATTGGCTGTGTATATCAGGGTGTAAGTGGCAGTGAAAGGGTGGTTGGTGGAGCTGAAAAACAGGCAATAATTCGGGGTTGGTTGGAGAGGGAGGAAGAGGAGAAAGATTACCGGGACTGTCCTAGGATATCCGTAATACGTACTTGCGCAGAAGGGGAATTTGTGTTCCCTCTTTCCCAGTCTTTCTCCGCCAGGCTCACAAGTTTAGCTTGCGAGCAAGGAGAGAAAAGTCTGGGCACAAGAGCAGAATTGGTGCATAATTGCGGCGGTTTCGGGTAAGAGGTGAGCTTACTTAAGGCTTAATGGGTACAACATAAAGTTTTAAGTTTCGCTTCAGGTGGTTCTCCACACTTCCCTGAACGTTAATTCACCACAAAAACATGGTTCAGCTTGACTGAGGACTAGTGGACGCGATTGGGAGGGCGGGAGCCAGCGAGAACAACCGAGAGAAGGCCTAAGACCCGGCAGGTGGCCAGTGGAGGCGAGGAGACGAAGGCCGGGGCCGACCAAGGGATAGCAGAGGCGAGGGCGGCCAACTTTGAGTTTAAGTTAGAAGTTTGAGTTTGAATTTGAGTTTGAGCCAGGGCCTGAGCCGGAGCCCGAACGGGAGCCAGGACCAGGGGGGAGCGAGCAGAGGAAGCCTGGAGCGAAGGAAAGGAGTATATAGGGAGGGAGCAGAGCGGCAGTGGAAAGGCAAGCAGCATCAACCCACCCACCCGCACCAGTGTTTAAGTTTTATTGGTTTAGACTCTACACCCAGCGAAAGGCTTTCGGCCCGGAACGGGTGAGTCCAGGAGGGGTGGCGGCCGCACCGGTGGCCTCCACTCCCCCGAAGCGGCAACCTCATTGACATCTCGTTTTCTGCATCGTTTCATTTAAGCTTGCCTTGTTTTTGACGCGTTGCTTTCAGTCGAAGATTTCGCAAATGGTTCTGAATGTATCAAAATAAGATTTGGAGGGAAGAGCTGGCCCACTAGCCCTCTCTACCACCACGCTTACTCGCCTCTTCCAACCCCCATACATTGCCAACATAGCAGCTCTCAAGAACGCAGATAATGTCTGCGATGCCGTCAGAAGCCTTCGTTTCAAGGTTATCCATACAGCTACAGATGTAATTCGTGTCAGCTACCCTTCCTATGATCACTCAACTCTCCTCCGCAGCCTCCCTAAAGCACAAATCGATCCTCTACCCGCCGGAACAAAACCGGTTTCGCCATCCTGTGCAGATTCTGTTACGGGATATGATGACATGTGCCGAACGTTTGAAATCAGCAGTCGAATTGGTTGATCCCAACACAAGCGCATTTACCCATTCTGCTTCCATGCGGGACAGTGTTTTGCTGAGGGGGTGGGTGGATTTTTGAGACGGTCAACACGTGAAGGGATTGTAGTGAGTCGAGACTGTACAAAGATATATGGCATGTGGCGGAGACGGCGGAGCGGTTGATCGAGTTGGCAAACGAACTTATAGGCCTGAATGAAAGCGAGAATATCGAAGAGAGCCCAGGAGCGAATAGGACTTTGCAGAGACGATCACGCAGAGTGCCTCTTGGTGAACTTGTTATGCCGGAAGAACATTGGAGTGCAGGGGAGACTGCGTAGAGTTATAATGGATATCAGATCTTCTCGCCTTTCGCAAGTGGTCTACAGTTGTCATTTTCACGAGCACTTTATTCCTTTGAAGTTGATCAGAAGACACTGTTGGTATTGCGGTAGGGCTGAAACGGGGATTGGGTGTAACCCCATAACCCTGTCCCTGCAGAATCTCGTAGAGTATGCAAGACCAAGATTTGATCTCGGGGAAGTTTGAACAAACAACATCGAAAACATTCTCAAATAGAGCCGAAAAATGGGTGCCGAGCAGACCCCCAATAATTTGCCGATTGCTACCACTTAGGTACAGAAGGTCGAGATTGCAAATAAACGGGTACCTAGAATCTCGCCGCTGAACTGATGGCAAACGACATCATCCTTGAGAAGGCTGAGAGCGCTGGTGAACATAACCCCTCACTAACCTCAACCCTCAACCCTGAAGACTCCGAATATCACTCTTGCTCATTTAAGCAGCTTCAAATCAGACTAGACCGACTCAACGCCTACTTCCCCTATCGCGAAGAGACATCGCCAATTCCATCAGTCACTTGGGCACTGTCAGCCTCCCCTTCCTTTCGCGAGACCATCATACAGCAAGCAGACATGAGGGTTCACTACTGCCCTTTCTTCTATGTATCACTGATCAACTAACAAACACCCAAATAAACAGCCCACCACGACTACGAAACTCTCCCTCTCATCGCTAGCCCCTGCCAGTTTCTTATACTTCCCTCCATCGAACCTTAGCTTTACTGGTGAGATACGGCTGGATATCAAACCCTTAATGAGTATCCCGCCAAAGCTTTCCGTCCACTTCCTTGCACTTCTTCCAGGACAAGATCGCACATTGAGAGTCAGGATGTTCCCATACAACGGACTACAGGATGTTCTAATCACGAGAAACGAAGGTGAGGATAAAGTAGAAGTCCGGTTTCTACGTGTGGGCATGGTCATTGCGCAACAGGTGATTGAGGGACTTATGAAACCGCAGTCCTGGGAACCGTCGCCAGCGATGGACAAGCTGAAAGGAGAAACTGAATGTGTGTTTGTTGGAGAACTTGGAGGGAGGGCAAGACAGGCTTGGGCGGGATTCGTTGAGGAGGTATGTTGCCTACGCCTAGGCATATGGGTTTTGCTGACGCTGGCGGTAGTTTGATCGGGCCAAGGCGGGTAGATGGTCCCCACCACCGCCCCAGACGCCGCCTCCCCCGCCGCCGAAGGATCCCCCTCGGGAACCCCAAATCAACTACGACGAAGAAGTAGAGGCAATCCTCCACAACGCCATCTCACCTTCCAACTCCCCGAAAGCCATCAAAAGCAACACCGTCATCTTACCTATACTCTCCAACATCCCCGCAGAATCCGAATGGGTCAGCTATTCCCCCCCACCCCCGATTTCGACTTACGCCCCGAAACACGCTCACCCGTGTGGTTTTCCTATGCAGAGCTAACAGCTGACCGACCTCCTCCTCCATCACTCCCGGAACCACCGCGCTCAGTCCTGCTCCTCCACCTACTCCACCTCGTCACTCCTTCGCACTACGTAACCTACTCCGGCTCCTCAGAAACCTGCATATACCCCCTCTCCCTCACCCTTGACACCTACTTCCGCGAGCTCTCCCTTCATATTCCCGGGGTCGCACCAACCAGGATCGACATCCCGATATCGTTCGAGAGCGGGTTTACGTGGCGCTTCCACGACACGGAGAGGAATGTGTTAGTGATGAGGGTACAGGGAGGGTTAGCGCATCCCAAGGAGGGGGTTAGGAAGCCCGATGTGGCGGAAGGTTCCAGGAAGAATAGGTTTTGGGAGGAGTATCATTGGGTGTGGACGGAGGGGGGAAGGGGTATGAAAGATGTGCTTGGATGTGGTGAGACGATTTGGATTCATGCTGAAGGTAAGGGTGGAATCAGGGCTGTTGGGGAGTTTGCGAGTGAGATTGAGGAGGTTAGGTGGGGGAGGAGGAGGGAAGAAAGAGGGTGCTGATGTGGGTGAATACGAGGGATATTACCAAAGCAATTTGCGGCAGCTTCTTTTACATAAAGGCTGCAGTGCCACCATTAGGTAGTTCATAGTTGAATGGAATTAGATTTATAGCCCGGCGTCTACACACGGGAGGATAGCACTTACTAAACGACGGTTACCAGAAAACGGATATTACCGGCTATGTCTTAGGTTTGTCTAGTCTGTCGGGTGAGGGATAGACCGAGTGTCATATTATTGTGTGCGTATGCTATCCAGGATCAAACATCAATAAGGTTAGGGCACCTTCATTCCCTCCGTTGCGGTAATCGTGGCGTAATCATCAGTGCTCGCTCACTCATCATCTCACAACCAACAAAGAGTTGTTATATCTTTTGTAAGAGAAACGCGCAGAATGAAGGGAAATGTGTACTTGGGGAAGGGAGGTGTTGGAAATTTCTCTCGTATCTAGTGGTGGCAAATAAATATCGCGCGACGGTTCACGGAGGGAGGGGAAACGGCTAGAGCGACAAGTTTACTTTTTGCGCCTGCAAAGTAGTCACACAACGAAAGGGCTCTTTCTCTCTTTCTCTCCTTACAAACAACATCACTTTTGGATTTCTTACACTTGCTACAAATTTCACCATCACCACTTTTGTTCTACTTTGAGGTAGGGAGGGAAATACACTTCCTTCCACCTCCTATTCCTCCATTACCTTCAGCGCCACGATTTTGCGGCCATAAACTACTTGCCATTGCACAGCCACGCAGCGCTGTAACTTTGAAAACCCCCACCCACCCGGAGCTGTTATTCATGAGCTATCCGACCGCTTCGTACGATTGGTATTACCGGCCGGCTTTCCCTCCTAGCAATGATGTTAACCTGAAACAGAATCAAAGGCTTGTATCTGACCTCTTTCGATTCAACGTCGCCTCGGGAATCTATCGCTAAATAATCCCACTGACTGGCGCTGAACAAACCGTTATTCCCGAGACTTGATTCATCTATCTGCTCTTTCTTCAACGTCGTACATCACACTTTTGTCGATATGCCTGAGTTCAATGGGGTTACTGTGCGGATATGCACCGTAGAGAGAGGCGAACTACCGGAATTTACCGACGAAGTCGAGGAGGAACGTGATTTTCCAGTTAAGACCGTTTATGTTGAAGCGGTCAGCAACCAGACATTCTGGGTTTCTTGTTCTTTTAAGTCGGATGGCAATAACCCAGAGATCCGTCAGGACGTGGTCTACAGGGTGGAAGCAAATTTCGACGGCAAGCACCTCAATACTACATTGTCTTCATCAGGTTTGGAGATAAGAGGGCAATGGATTACGTTGCCATCAGGTGCTTCGGAACTTCGCTACTTTTGCTTTAAAGACATCGCGTTTATGGAGGAGCGCGAGGAGGGCCAGATTGAGAAGGACGCAATTGCGTCGATTGGGGAAATCCGAGTTCCTATTCGCAGAATTACAAGGACTAAAGTCAAGAAGACATATGAATATTGGGCCGAACAAGACAAGACCGACAAATACGACTCGAATAATATTAAAAGAGAATCGCCGGTAAATACTAGTGATAACAACTCAGACCCAGGGCCTGGAACAGAAGTTGTCGAGACTCATATATGTGAAAAGGATGTCAAAGGGATGGACATCTCAGCGATGGTTGGGTAAGAATCCTCCCACACACCATTGCAACCACAAATACACATTAACAATATACAAGATTCGGGGAACGGGTGTCGTATATCCCTCCCCTGCGCCCGTACAATCCGAGTCAATACAAGGTCATAGATTATAGCAAAAGAGTCAAGACCGTTCAGGAGTACACCACCGAAGATTGGGACTGTCTGGATAGTTGGGAAAAGCCGTACGTCATGTTTGTATTCCGATACATGAAGAAACCCAGTCTTCAGTCTCGTGGGCTTATCCCAGGAACTCCTAAACATACACCGAGACCAATTAAGGTATGTTTTTTTTTCACCTCTACTACCTCTAGCTCATTTAGTTGACGGTGCTGCTGCGTTTTGTAGGAGGAAGCGACCCTAATTGTGAAGCGAGAGTCAAGAGTTGCCCGTCTATGGAAAGATGCTGGAAAAGTTATCGATCTGACAGGAGATGATTGATCTGCTTCATTTTCGTAGTTTTGAAGCTTGAGATTGAATATTTGAAGCTACTGTTGTAAGCGGTGGGGGTAGTTTCTAGGCCCATTCCCGTCGACTTTATTATTAGAGATAGCTACTATTTCTAACGCTGGATATTGTGGTGGTTGCACATCTGGTTTTAATGGTTAGGCAATTCTGCATTTGAATACTGGAATTCCGAGCTTGTACATTTAGTTAAAGCACTGGCCTTCTTTGCGTTGCAATAATTCTTGAATGTGGCGACAAAAACTGAGTGGGGGTACTCAGACATTCAGACTGTGATTGGCCTCCTGAACGTCACACGAACTTACCACCCCACCACCACCCGCAGGGTCTCATGACCTAAGGTTCTATGTAACGCAATCAGAAACATTGTATCTTTCATAACTTCCTAGACACAACCGACTACATGCCCTCACCAAGTACGACTGAACGCTGACTCCCACCCTTTAACAGGTGCCAGAAAGCGTCGTCCTTCAATCATTGAAATCCAGAGCGCACCCACCACCCGCCGTCCATTCGGTTTCGTGAGCAGACAATTCCGTCTGTATTTGTACCCAGGTGATATGATATCTCGTAAGCCTTCTTCGAAAGTAAGTTGGCGTAAATACTTTGGCGGTTCGATCGCGTGTATTTCCGTCCTGTATGTAGATGTCTCTGCAGCATGAGTATTCACTGGTTTTGTTTGAGTTCAATCGGAAATGGAGGTGTTGGCACTGCGGTTAGTGCTGGTGGCGGCGGTGGACTCTAGCTATGGGAAGTGTCGCACCCTAAGATGGAAGTGCCCCCGGCCGCTCAGATCAGGGGGATCTTGTTCTCGATCGTCTCGGTTGGCCGCTGAAAAAAAACAAGCACATGTGTCTCTTGCGTCTGATCAATCGATACATATGTCCACAGATCGAGTGCTCTATAGTGGTGCTCTGAAACCGAAGTAAAACAGCTGACAACAGGTGTTTTGGATATACCCCTTATGGAATACTGTACCGGAGGCTTGGACTGGGACTGGGGGGGGGGGTACAAGCTCTACTCTAGAGTAACTAGAGCAAGCTCTCAATTATATCATCCACACGCCCTAGAACATATTTATACAACTTCGAAAGGTGGCAAATTTCTGCCTCTGCCCGGTCGTTGGAATAAGGTTGATCGACATGTAACGTCCGTGCACGAATGGATTTCGGCGATTCACGTAGAGTACTACTCTAGATAAGGAGGGGTTGTTGTTCCTCGAGGCAAAAAAAATTATTTGCAGGGATATATATACAGGTACAGCAGTATGGATGCGGGGGTTAAGGTTCCATAACCTCGAAGGTATTCTTTCTCCTGACTTACCAGGTTACACAACTGTTTACCAGTGAATAGAATTGAGATAGGCTAGCTCCGTCAAGGGATCGATAGGATAACGATGCAGACAAGATCTGGTATCTATCGTCCTTCACCGATCGATACCTATATTCATATACTTATCTCTGATCTGAATACCTCGTCTTACATACGATTCCTTCGCCACCGGAGAGTTATCCCCCCACCCACCCCCACGTGTATGCGCAACTATTTACAGCTTACTTATGCATGGGGGAAAAGAGTGAAAAAATATCTCTTTCACATACGAAGCGATCGCGAATTACATCTTCCCTGGCCCGATACCGATGCTCATCCCCAACATCAACTCCAGCGTTCACAATTGGCTAGCCACCTCCACGACCACCCCCCACATGTTTCTTTCGTACAACCCATCATCGTGTTGTCAGATGCAGGTTCGCCTGCGCGGCATTTTCGTACTGGAGAAATGTGCGAATGTACGCATGTGGGAATGTGGGGTACCACAGACGGGCCGAGGAGCGGTGATGTGCGGGGTAGGCAAAAGCTATGTACCCACGAAACTCAGAATATGCCTTGTTGCCACATAACAACGAAATTTTACCTTGATCCTTCTGCGTGGTTCCAATATTATTATTTTTTGAAATTCAACGGGGCAGTCGCTCCATCTTATATTCTTGGACGAGGAGAAACGAGGTGAGTGTTCAGAAAGAAAAAAAAAAAATGCCGCACAGACGGCTGTGCCGCAGCAAGCAACGCGAGGCAACGCAAGCTTTCCCACATCCCTGCCTGCCTTCCCGGGATCAAGCCAGCCAGGGGAAACCACAACATCCGAACATAAGGGGGTTTTGGGCGTCAGGATTGTTGAAACACGCACACACAGGTACATAGCACATACGCACACCCCAACATTTCTTCATCCCATCCCGACCCTTTTCTACTACTATATGCCACCACCCCCCACCACCACCACCACCACCACCACCGCCACCATCACCGCACAGTTGAACAATCCACATCCTCCATTCCCGCCTGATCGCGGTTGGTGCTGTGTTCGTGGTCCTTTCCATCCGCCCTCACCACCACCACCGCAATGTCAGCCGCCTCCCTAATCTCAGTGCTAACATTCTACATCTTCTCCTGTTCCTGTCTCCAACGATCACGTCCCCGCTCCGACTCAGCATCAAAACACACCGTCAAAGCCTCCGCCCACATCTGGCGCGAAGAAATCGAAAACTATCCACAACGATCCGCAACCTCCTATTCCTCCTCCTCCCACCACCACCACCACCACCAACAACAACAACAACAACAACAACAACAACCACCATCAACCCCAATCACAGACCAACAACCCGTAACCCCAGTCTCAATGCTCTCCCTCCCAACCTCCCCAGCTCGTATCCACCCTCCCGTAAACGCACACCACCCCCCGGTCGTCTCCGCAGCTTTCGACACATCCTGGATGACCCTCCCCCCGCCCTCCGCCCGCGAAATCACCTCGCTAAACCGCACTATCAATGCGCACCGCGTACGCTCAAGGTCGGGAAGCATCTCGTCAAGTGAGCCGGGGAGGGGAGTGCCGTTGGAATTCGAGAATTTGGTTGCGGGACCGCAGCAGTGGGGGAGAGGGAGGTATAAAGAGGGAGTGTTGGAGGATATGGATGGGCCGGTGATGTTGAGGCCGGGAGCGGGGGGAGGAGGGGGACGGGGTTGAGTGGGGCTAGTGAGGAGGGGGCGAGGAGGGCGGATAGGAAGGAGGTGGTGGAAAGGGAGATGAAGCAGAGGCCGCAGCCATAACCTCCCCCACTGCACACAATGCGCAGAGGGGAAGGAGGAGGGACAAGGGGATTGATAGGGACCGCAGCCATAACCCTCCCCACTACACACAATGCGCGGAGGGGAAGGAGGAGGAGGGGGAGGGGGAGGATTGAGATGATGCAGAGGCCGCAGCCATAACCTGGAGGAAAGGGGGGATGGATGATGGGGGAATTACTTTGCTTTATGTACTACTTTTTTTCTTTACAGGGTATTTGGTTTTGTGTTTTTGTGTTTTTAGTGTTCGATGGTTTTTTTTCATTCGTTTGTTTTTTTTTTCTCTTTTGTTTTCTGGGATGGGCATTTTTTTTGTTTTCTGTCGTTTTTGCATACAGCGGGTGGTGGCTGGCGTATTTAGCTTCTTTCTTTGTCTTGGTCTTTTTTTTTTTGCCGTGTATAGATGCCTGTTGTTTTTGGTTGGAGTGGTGGGAGTTGGAAAGAGAAAAGATGATGGATTTTTTGGTATAGTTTAACTATGGGTTTCTGGGGTGTGATTCTCCACCAATACTAGCAACTTTCGAGACGTTTCCTCTGATTCCCTTTCTTGAAAGTAGTGATTGCAGATGGCGGAGGTGCACTCAATGGAATCATATCACCAACCAAAACCAATTGACCCCCACAGTTGATTCCAGTTTCACACCCGTTCTGCGTTTCGGGATTCCGAAAGGCTTGCACGCCTTCAATACAGAAAGAGTTATTAATCGCATTACATTCAATTCCCTACTCTTACATTGGATCTCAAGCAATCCTACAAGACTAAACATTAACGCCTCATTCTCTGCATACAGAACACCGAAACGCCATCCGATTAAAGAAAGCTGCATTCTTAACAGAAGCAGAAACAAAACACCTGGCCAGGTGTGAAGATAGTGTATTCCAGCCAGCTAGAACACCATCATGCAATTTTGGACACCCGCCTAACTGTCACCACCAAAAACAATCCACTCAGCCAGAAGCCTCAGCCTTTGGTTCGTTATGGCTGTCTCCCAGGAGATCTGTGCTTCTTCCATCACTGATGCTACCCTTCTCCTTCGGGCTTGAACCCTCCTCCTCTTCAATAACCACACGATATTCCGGGTCCTTGCCCTTGGGTTCCTTTGGAGGCGTCTTAGATTGCAGTACAGGATCCTGCTTCAATTGTTCGAGCTTGCTTCGCAGAATTTGGACCCTTTCTGCATCCTCGGGATTGTTTCCGGCTAAGGCAAGGTCTGATTCCAATCGTTGGATAGTTGCCTCGATGTTGGTTACAGTAAGGGACGAGGAAGAGCGGATGGGATCAGGAGAAGTCACCCGCATCAACTCAGAAGATTCGGATTGGCGGGACGTCAGCTTATCTGCGAGAAATTCCTTTCCCCTGGTAAGAGATTGGTACAACGATGACTTCCTAGTAAGGCTTCTACTGAGAGGTCGAGGAATTTGAACAGGGGAGCTAGGTCGGCTCAAGGACCAGTTACCAAGCCGAGACCGTTGAACAAACTTTTTGGAGCGGTAGTAAAACCTAAAGAATGCAAAAGGCTCATCCTCGGGGTCGAGGTTCTTGAAAGTGTATCTATTTGCACAGCTCAAATCAGCTTTTCTTCCCAATAAGAACTCCAACGATTAGAACACGAACCGTACTGTCTTTGCCGCCGGAATAGATGCTCCTAGTCGAGCAGTATGGCTTACTCCTTTCTTCCGCAAGGGCCCTCCTTGACCTTGTACTGGCAGCTTATCTGGGGATATTGTTCCATTCCATTCACCTGTCTTCTCGGCACGATAAACTTTGCATTCGATTGTTCCAGCCGTTTCGGGTGCAACTAGAGCACTTGCTGATCGTGGGTTCTTGTGTTTCACCTTGTCCACTAACGTAAAGAAGACATCTCGTCGATAAACATTACCAGCATCGTCTTTTCCATACTGAGAAGTGATGCTCGACTTTACGGGTCCCACCGATGGTGGCCCATCTCCTTCGACTGCCAGTGGAAATTGTGTATCAATACGGTGTCCATCAACGTGGAATTCGACAGAGACGGCCTTAGCTCGGATTGGATGTTCTATGGAGTAGTTGAGCCAAAACTGCTGTCCGCTACTACAAGTGGAATGTAGTATTAGTTTGGTGCTTCAAGAAAACATATGTGGAGGGACCTTACTGTGCAATAATGAAGCAGCTGACGCCACCAGGGAACTCATCCACATCGAATTCTTCGAGAGCACCGTCGTGAGTATTAATTGAAGCAGTGATTCCGTTAATAGTAGGCATGTTGGCGGACGAGGATAGTACGAGGGAAATACAGAACAGAAAAGATCGTTGATAAAACGAAGGGTATTATATTAGTACAAGCCAGAAAGCGAGATCCAAAAAAAAGAGTGTGAGCAATTACTAGAGGAGCGGGAATGGAGCTGAATCAGAAGCGTGGTGTTGTCGTTCTGTTTGGCAGCGGTTTGTTTGACAAAGCAGGGCTAGGGGAACAGCTTGGTACACGGCTGTGCTGGGCCATAGCGGCACTAGAGCAGTGCAGACTTTGCGTACGTCGAATGAGCTCCAGATCTTATAAAAAGACCATCGCATCCCATATCATTGGGTTTGACACCGACTCGAATCTTGTCGCTCGTTGGCTCATTACCATTGTTCGAGACCTTCACCAGCTTCACCGACCCCGATTTAGAACAAACGGGGGATCGAACGACAATCAACCAAAATGTAAATATTTGGCTATGATGCTTGCTTTATAGCTCGAAAATAAATAAAAAGATGACTGGAATTTCGATGAATAGAATTGTATCGGGTTTGGCGGATTGATGTTGCATATTTGATGCGATGAGTGTGGATGTTCTGAACACCTTGCTTCTTCGCCTCCACTCTGCCGCAAGTAAGCTCTTCACGTCCACACTTCCTTTTCAACAACCACCACCACTGCTGTTGTACGTATTTCCAGTTCTTGGTACCGTCCCTTTCAGTCTATCGCTTGTCCTTCGGTTCGCTTGAGTTCCCTCGACTATCGACGCCGGTTCCCGTCCTCTCATTTTCACCGCAGCCGATTTGACAGCCCCTTGTATTAACTTTCCTCGACTTCCAGCCTCTCTTAGATCTTTTTTCTCATACCCCGAGCTCTACCCGCGATGTCACAAATCCGAGGAACCGCCGGTTACCACTTAGGACCAGACCATAGGCCATTCGGTGGCCCTTCACATTCGGCAGCCAATACCGACCCCTCTCCTCTGGACGCTATCCGCGCCCAAACGAGTAAGATTGAGGACCTACTAGATACTGTTGCCGACCCCATCAAGCCGTGAGTTGCAATTGCCGGCCTAAAACAGTAGGCACCTGCTAACTAGTTCCCAGGTATCTTCCCGCGATCGGTCGCTTTTTGATCGTCGTAACGTTCCTCGAAGACGCGCTTCGAATAATTACACAATGGAATGATCAACTATCATACCTCCGTGATTACCGAAGCAGTTCGTTCCCTGGGGTGTACCCCTCTCGTTGAACCTTGTTGACCGGTCGTTATAGTTCCTTGGGGCTTCACGCATCTATTTTTAGCTTTGAATGTTATTTTTATGCTTTCGGGATCGGTGATGGTCATTGCGCGCCGTCACTCCGAGTATGCGGTCGGTGGACTTCTTGGCGTTGTAGTTACCCAGGCACTCGGATATGGGCTCATTTTTGATCTCAACTTCTTCCTCCGAAACTTGTCGGTGGTGGGAGGACTTCTCATGGTCCTCTCCGACTCGTTCCATCGCAAGAAGTTTGCATTCGCTGGCCTTCCCCAGATCGATGAGAAGGACAGGAAAGTCTACTTCCAGCTTGCTGGCCGTGTTCTCCTGGTCTTCCTGTTCATCGGTTTTGTATTCTCCGGAGAATGGAGCATTAGCAGGATTCTAGTTAGCTTGGTTGGACTTGTGGCTTGCGTGATGGTTGTAGTTGGTTTCAAGGCCAAATGGAGCGCGGTTTTGTTGGTTGTGATTCTGAGTATTTTCAATGTCATCATCAACAACTTCTGGACTGTAAGTGTCACTGGTTGCTTGTGGGATGGATGAAGCAGCCTTGAATAGAGCTGACCCGAAAATAGCTTCACCCTCACCACCCCCACCGGGACTTCGCAAAGTACGACTTTTTCCAGATCCTGTCCATCGTGTAAGTTTGATGCTCCTATCACGTTCCTGGATGTCTGCTAACAGACTGCAGTGGTGGGTTGGTGCTTTTGGTGAACATGGGCCCCGGCTCCCTCTCCGTTGACGAGAAGAAGAAGGTCTACTAAGGCAGAATATGACGGGAATGATCATGGTTGACTGTAGAAATGGAATTGTATGCGGAGCGTGTAGAAATGATTGAATATGATGGTAGGGAGGGGAGTTTCGGGGCGGGACGGTTGGATGGATAGGATTGCGGTTCGAATGAACAATCTTGGGAAATTTCTGTGGAAAAATAAGTGGAATCGGCGCTATTGAGGTACTTTGCGGGTGTGTCTGTGTCTGTGCTTTGTATTGAGTTTCCGTTTGCTGTGTTTATGCCAGTACAGAATTCAATTTTCTCCCATATCATATCGTTACAGTGCCTTGCAGATGTTTGGCGTTCGGTTATGCACAGGCATGCAGCTCTAATGTCGTGGTCAGGATTGGGCACAGGATCGTGCAAAAGGCGTCACTATGATATAGAGGGGCTTCAAATAGAGCATCCAAATAGTCGGTGACGTTGAGCTACTCGCTTGTTTTCCCAACCTTGCAACCATGTGAGAGATCCCTGCTTCATCACCGGCACTCACATGTGAACGGATGACCGAGAGCCGCGACCGCCAGCAACCACCTGTCATCGCACCGCATATCAAATGAACTCCAATCTCGCCTTGCAGCAGCTGCTGCCACCGTCCCCGCCGTCGCCATCATGTTTTCCTCGCACTCTTCTGAGGATATCGCGACGGTACGGCCCTCTCCGCACTCGTTCTGGTTGCTCGTTCGGTCAGTTCTGTACGCACTCTTGAAATTGACTCTCATAGTCCTAGAAGTCTGGTGGAGCGCACGACTCCCGTGTCCAATCAACATGGAGGGTAGCGACTAACAGGACACACAGAAACTCTACACCCGTCTTACACGGAAATGTCCAAAACAGCTGCTCGAAGAACGTATGGCCACGGCAAATAGTTACTGGGAGTGGTACGCCGCGGGCCTTGAGCTTGACGCAATGCTTGGGAACGATTTATGGTGCTTCTTCCCCCTCTAGACACCTCCCTCTACCACTGCTAACATCAACCAGGCGCCAGAATCCCATCTCGAGATACTACGACTATACCCTGATATCCGCGCGTCTGTCCTCCCTCATCGCCTCCTATAATCTCCCAGTACAAAGCCGGATCGCAACCTTCCGTTCCGGCCTACTACGGAATCTGGGGAACATCACAAGCACACAACTATTCAGCCGCTCGCACGTCGGTACGAAGATCCTGATCGAGACTTACACCGACGCGGTGGTGGAGATGATAACACATATTGCATCACTCCCTCCTTCGGCAGAGTTTTCTCATCAGCAGAAGTTCTCGTTCATCTCGGATACCCGGCAGGTCTTTGGAAGGACGGCGCTGATGCTACAAGGGGGCGCAACGTTTGGGTTGTGTCATCTGGGAGTAGTCCGCGCACTCCACCATCAGGCTTTACTCCCGCGTATCATCACCGGAACGGGGGTGGGCGCGCTGATTGCAGCTTTGGTGGGAATCCATACCGACCCGGAGCTCCCGCATTTCCTCTCGGGCGACGGGATAGACCTCACCGCGTTTCCGACCTCCTCGGGTAGCTGGAAACGGAAACTCTTGCGCTTCTGGAGAACTAGATATCTACTGGATGTTAAAGTTCTCGAATCATGCGTGCGTGCTAACGTCGGGGATTTAACGTTTCTTGAAGCATACACACGTACCAAACGAATTCTATGCATCACTGTCTCCACCTCAGATCCCCACAACCCCATTCCTACTCTCTTGAACTACCTCACCGCTCCCAACGTATTGATCTGGTCCGCCGCGTGTGCCTCCAACGCCCCCTCTCCGTTGTTTGAAAAAGTGCAGCTTCTATGCAAAAACGAGCACGACATAATTGTTCCCTGGGTCAGCGACGAGGTGCAATGGCGCAAGTGGAGCGAGCACCAACCACTTGATCGCGACTCACCGTACACACGCCTAGCGGAGCAATTCAACGTCAACCACTTTCTTGTCTCGCAGGCACGACCCTACCTCGTCCCATTCCTTTCCTCGGACCTTCACCGCCACCATCGACGCGGGGTATACCTCAAGCTGCTGAAACTCATCGGGATGGAAATAAAGCATATCCTCCGACAGATGGACACTCTGGGCTTGCTACCACGGAGGGTACGCAGTTTCTTGATCGGCGAGATCGTGCCGGGAGATAGTATCACAATCGTGCCGAAACTGGTCTTGGGAGACTTTGAACAGCTCCTGAGTAATCCCAGGAAGGACACGGTGGATTATTGGATCATGAAGGGTGAGCGTGGCGTCTGGGGTGCTGTGGAGATTATTAAGACTTCACTCAGGTGTGAGATGCAGTTGGATGCGTTGTATTGGAGGGTGAAGGAGGCGGAACCGGCGGAGGGGAGGAGGAAGAGGAGAATCGAGAGGGAAAGGAGGCCTAGTGAATAGATGTGTGGGAGGGTGTTCGGTATGGTATAGATTTGCATCAGGGATAAATTTGCATCGGGTTTGGATTGTTTTGTATCATTTAATATCAGAAAGACACTGAAATCCAGCTTCGACTGAGAACATGGAAATCGTGATAGTTAAAGAGCAATGAAGGAGAGAAGTTCTCCTCAAAGCCCAATCCGTAGCCTCTACTATAAGCCACTTAACGCCACGGATTAGCATCGACGTTTTATTGCCACGGATCAACCCTCCCGAGTCCCGAGGGCCTGATCATTGTGTCTGGACGGCAAGTTCCGGCCAAGCCTCAACTGAAAGCTACCCGGCCTTTCTCGTGGCCCGTGCACCCACGTTGCCCCACTAAGCTTCTAGCACCTTCTACCCCAGAAAAAGGACCTCTCCTGCCTCATCTCCATCTTCGCCTCTCACCATCAACCCAACACAATCTCGCCCAACTTCCCTGACAAATTTACGCCCACAATCTAAACCCAACCATCATGGCCCAAAAATGCACCCACAAAGGCTGTGAGAAGATATTCACAGACCCGGAGGAGCCGTGCTCCTACCACCCAGGAGCACCAATCTTCCACGAAGGCCAGAAAGGTCTTACCTCCTTCCTCGTACCCCAATAGGCATCACTAACAAAACCCAGGATGGCAATGCTGCAAGACTCGCGTACCTCCTCCCCGCACACCCCCTCCTTCCACCACCACCGACTAAAACCCCCCACCAGGTCCTTTCCTTCGATGAATTCCTCACCATCCCCCCGTGCACAATCGGCAAGCACTCCACGACGGCACCCACACTCGCCCCCGTCCAAACCTCAGGCCCAAACGCCGGTTCCTCCCAAAAACACACTGAAGTCTCCGCACCCTCCTCCACCTCCGCCGACGGCATCGAATCCTACGGCACCCCCAAGCCTCTCCCCCAAATCACCCCTTCTGCTACTCCACCTCCCCCCAAGGTCGAAAAACCCCTAGAACAAGATCCCCCTTCCGCCGTCATCCCAGCAGGCGCAAAATGCAAGCGTAATGGCTGCAATGCCGTCTTCGAAGGTGGAAAAAGACACTTAGACAACGAGAAGTGTGTTTTTCATCGTGGAGCACCGATTTTTCATGAGGGTTCGAAGGGGTACTTGTGCTGCAAACGACGCGTCTTGGAGTTCGACGAGTTCTTGAAGATTCCGGGGTGTGCGAAGAATAAACATTTGTTTGTTGGGGCGCCGAAGACGGAGGAGGAGGAACAACTTGTGGAGTGTAGGAATGACTTTTATCAGACGTATACTAATGTCATTGTTTCGATCTTTGCGAAGAAGGTGGATAAGGAGAGTGCAAAGATTGTGTTTAAACAAAAGGAGTTGAGTGTGGATTTGCCGATGCTGGATAATAAGAGGTTTAAGATTACGTATCCGCTTTATGGTCCTATTGATCCGGAGAAGTCGACGTACAAGGTTATGGGTACGAAGGTCGAGTTGAATCTTAAGAAAGGTTTGTGGCATTCCCAGGAAGCAAATCAGTATAGTAGAAACTGACGAGTGGACTTAGCGGATGCTACGAGTTGGCCGACGTTGAGAAGCGATGAGGCTACTGGTGAGATTATACAGATTGGAAAGCCGGCAACTGCTTAGGAAGGGGGGGATTTACGGTTGGGGCAATTTTTTTTCTTCAAGCATGAATGTATGTTTCGGCGTTTGTGCTAGGAGATGGGGAAAATTGGGTTGTGGTTTGTTGCTTCTTTGGCGTTAGAGAGCGTACACATAGTGAAAATAAAAGCATCATACATATCACTCGGGACTGTTTGCATTGGGTGGGGTAGTCCAGAGAACGAAATTGATTGGATTTTATTCTAACTATGGTCTCGTTCTCCTCTTCTAGGACTTTCACGAGATGTGGAATTGAAAATTCACCTCCACCACTACCTCCTGCTAACCCCAGGTTCTATGCTGTTATTGATACGGAATCACCACTAACTACTATATAGATATGTGCCTCAGCAGTCCGGGGAGTGTGAAGGGGGAGGAGAAACAATATCAACCTCATGAAATATTCATACTGGAGCATAGCTAGGTCGGCTAGCTATTATCAACTTGATGAAGCGGGGGATATGGGATAGGACGGGAGTTTATATGTTTTTAATTGCTAGATAACCTCTTGCATAACCGTTCTATGTCACACTGTATTGTCATCGAGTACGTGGACTGCGATCTCTGAGCTGGATCTCGCCCCGTGTGAGAGGACGTTTTGGAAATTTGGAAGTTTGGAAGTTTTGGATCGAGATGGAAGTGCAATTCGTGGATGGGCCGACCAGTGGCTTAGCTGGAGAATCCCTCCCCTTTTTTAAACTTCATAATACACAGAGTTCTTCTTTCTTCGCTGAGGTCTTTAGTCGCTGGTGAACGCTTGCGGTCCGGCTTAACTATGGCTGTGGCTCTCACTCCTATGCTGCCTTGAAACCCAGATTATGCCGCCTCGCACTCTCCCGCTGTCTCCTTCTTCAGTTGCCGCTTCGACTTCTTCGCCCCAGCTTCCCCCACCGATCCTCCCAGGTTACTCGAAATACTTTTTCCTGACTCAAACATATGACTATATTCAGGATCACCCTCCATGCCCCTCAACCCCATCGCAATGATCAGATCCATCTCCGGATCACCAATTGGCGTAAAGTCATATTCCTCCGCCAACTGCTGAGCAATAGCCTCTTTCAACTCACTACGCCCTTCAGCTTCATACCTTTCCCTGTTCTTCTTGACCCACGCACTTTCAGTCTGTGAACAATACTCAATTAGCAAACTCTCTCAAGCTAAATGAACAGACGTAATGCCTTACTTACCTTTCTCAACATCATTCTCACTCCGAAACACTCGCGTCGGCTCCCTGCATTGCTTCCAAGATCTTGTCTCCTTCCGCAAGATCCTCCGGCGTCATACGTAGTCCATGAGAAGCTTGGAAATTGGTGCAACTACCCCAGCCGTCTTTCACAGTTTTGTATCGACTGTCGGCCATGGAAAACGTTAACAGATTTCAAAACTTCTGTCCCCAACTGTTGAAAGTAACTAGATTCCGTTCCCACTTCGCGACGAGAGTTGTGGACGCTTGTCGTCTGCTCTTCGTCCTTCGTAACTCTCGTCTTCGTGAATCTTCGTCGCTGTCGCTGCCGGTGTTTGTCGCCGAGGTTCCCCTTACGTATCGAACGTTGAGCAGGATTGTCCTGTGTCTCCTCTCACCTAGGGAAGGCGGGGAACCCCCCTGCTTATACTTATTTCAACTTCCGCCAAGCTCTAGTACAACTTAACCTCCCATCTGTGTCGACGTTCCGCCAAGCAGCGTTCCGGGCTAATCCCTGCACCAGGAACGTTCTCACATTTACTCTGTAAATTTTACAAATGTACGCAGCGCGTTCCGTAGATATTTACTGGAACGCGGAACAGTGTATTCTTAAAAATATGTAGTATTGTCCCAGGATTTCGAGATCAATGCAGCGTACATGAATGAAGGTGTTGGCAGCACAGATATATCAGTCACGCCCTGTGTACAGCGTTAACGTTCCTAGCTAAGCGGTCAGATCGAACCGCCCGGTGATCTATACAGCCATTGCTAAGATGAATTGAAAAATACGTAGATCTTGCCTTCCACGGTTTAAATACTGCTTAACATGGGAAAGACAAATCTCAGAGGCATCATCAAGGGTAATCTATTGACTGCACCATCAGAGACTATGAAGGAAGCGAAACCCGGCAATTAAGAAAGGAAGATACAACTGCATCCAGAGTTACATAAATTGGTGTCAAACCCCCCTGCCATGCACCCTTGTTTTTTCGATTCATCTTAGCAATGGCTATAGATTCATAGACCGGCCCGTTCCAGCCTTCGATTCCAAAGACGCCCTTGACATAGATCGACTAGATGAATAGTCAGAAAAGCTGAATATTTTCAGATATCTACCTATAGGTATATATATCTGACACTTATAGATATCAAGAGATCAGAGAGATCAAGATACGCAGATCTATAGACCGGTCAGGTTAGATTTTCAAAGCCGCCATTGGCGTAGACTGGTCGAGACCATATCTGACCGGACTGACCGCTTAGGAACACTACATGTGCTAGGTTAACGTTTGCAACCGACTGCCTAAAGTTTTAGAATCCCGAAATCAATACAGCAAATGGTCAAAACCTCCTGACTATGACATGTTTCGACGTGAGAAGAGAAGGTCCCTTCGCAATATATTGGGATTGGTTATACCATGTGTGTATTTCGATATTATATAACATGATGTCAGTACAACTGTAAACGCCAGCGCTGGTGTATTTCAGTTCTACTTTTGATTACACTCTCCGTCCGAAACATCATTTGCCTCGTCCAACTTGTGGAATACTTTTTCAAGATGTGACAATCCTGGGGCATGTTCTTGTCTATACCGGTACCGTGTAGGATTAGCGGTGATACAGTTAAAGACTATAATATTCCTTGACCGAAACTTCCCGACTCTGTAATTTTTCAACGTTGAACTGGCACAGTGCAAAAACGGGTTTCGGTTCTTGGAACCTATGGTCGTGATTTGTTGTTTTCGATACCATACAATTCATACTCTTCAATGTTACACGCAGAAGTCATTGTCAGTACACTTCAGTTGAAGTTTTGCTCACGCTCTCCGTCCAAATCATTATATGTCTCAGCTTAATTATTTTGGATGTGTCTTCAACATATAACTAATCAATGAGACATGGTACTGGCTGGGTATTTGTCCTCGTGTCAGCTGCTTATCGTTTTGTATTGCTCAGGTTGTCATAGAACAACACATGGGCGTCTCTCAGTGGTGACGGACAAGGATTTCTTGTTTCCCTGATGGCGAAACCTGGCCTCGTACCAAGATTAAGGAAATAAATTTTGCGAGCGAACAAGCTTGCAAGTGAGGCTAGAGAGAAGGTGAGACCTGACAAGTCGGGATTGGTGTCTTTCCCGAGTCCTAATTTGATGTTCTGAGCTACTTGCCGGTGACGAAGGAACCCTTCAGGCTACAGGATCATATCATAGGCACCAAGAAAGCGGTGAAGAAGTGCATTCACGTGAAACTCTGCCATAATTTTAACCTGAAGTTGGTTTTTCTCTCGGGGGTTCAATTCAAAAGTGGGGTTTTCGAACCTGAGGCTATTCGTATTTGCTGTCATGTACAATGCATGCACCTGAACCTGAGGTGGAGTTTTTATATACGTGGCGTCGTTTGAACCTGAAGTTCTATTTATTAGCGGTCGGTTTGGAGGTGCATGCATGCACACGAACCTGAGGTTGATGATCATGCATATACACGTCAGCAGGTTGAACTTTCATTCATGCACATGAACCTGAGGTAACAAGTTGTGTTACCATTACCATTTTTATGGTAGATCACAATATCTTTATTCATAAAAATCTTTATAGGTCCGTTGAGGTTAGCATGGAGCATGAAAATAATTTTCTGGCTGGTTGTCTATTTTCGCGGAAGATTGGGGATAGAACAAAACAAGCACATGTAACCATGCAGTTTAGACTACAAGTTTTAGGTTAAATACGATTTGAATATTGGCCAAATCGGTAATAGCCGAAGCATATTTGTGAGAAAAATTTGCAGTTTTTGAAGGCAGACGCAAGTCGAGTTTTTTGGATAAACAGTCGAGAAATAGTTCCCTCACCGTTCTTGAACTGTATGACGTCGATTGAAAGCTGTTTCTCCCTTAGACTAACTTATAACGGTACTTGGCTCGTGCCCCAGAATTTTTCTCATTAGTCGCAAGCTGAATGGAGGCAGATGCTGGTAAAACGAGCACTGCCCGACTCCAGTGGATTACCGCCAAGAACCCACACCTGATCGACCAGTAAAATTAATTCCAACACATTGAAAATCCGGACAATCTTGATCGCTAGATATGATGATGGCAAGATCACTGATCTGGCGCCATATTCTGAGGAAAGTCCTGAGACATAACATCGTATGCTGTACGACCCATACTCTATATATTGCAGAGTACTCTTGATTGTTAGAGTAAAAACTACAAGTAAGCGAGTATCGAGTGAGAAATCTACAAAGCTATGCTTGTGTGATAGATGTTGGCACACCGACTCAACCGGAATCTATGTTTGGTTTTTCAGAGGAACATTATTGCCACTACAGCAAGCAGTTTGTAACCGAAGTATTATTGTACGTTGATCTAATAAAGTAGTCTCGGAGGTCCCGCAAGACGTAGATGGCCAGCAACTTTTATTATGTGGAACTGATGTAACACAAACTTATGTGGTCATGAATGAGGTAGAATGAGACCACATAGCACGACTTTCTGGATATCAGTAGGGGTATTCATACTTAGGGATTATGGATCGAGATTGTGAAATTTTGTAGAGGCCATTTTCTTCACCAAAAAATCACATGATTGAATACCCCCCATATTCTACACATATTCTACACATATGGATGTGTACACCTTTCCAAATGTAATATCCATCTGAACCATGAGTGGCACAACGCCACTGGAGGTGTATTGGTTCTCTCCTATGGTAGTGCCAGTGAAAAAAGCCTTGTGATAGCAATTGCAGTAGCAGTCTGGTGTTTGTAGGGATCGCAGTCAGTAGGTGAAATTTGAAGTGGTGTTACTGCAAGAATCGATGACAGATATTTAGCTTCATGTTTATGTACAGATTCTCAGAATAAACATGGGGATGCCATTTTCAAGTTTTCGCATCCCTGTTATCATGCATTGTGCAGCTCGCCCTTGTAGATTAATTGGACATAGTTTGATTGTAAGACCCTTTTAGGCAGGAACTTAGCAAAGTCGATCGCGTTCCCGCCGACCCATGGTGTGAACTGTTCCCGCCGACCATTGGTGTGAACTGTTCCCGCCGACCATTGGTGTGAACTGTTGCACCGCTAGCGTCTTTCTGCTTCTAGGAATAAGAGTACCGGTGCGCATATAATATACCATGATCCCATAATATACCATGATCCCATAACATACTATCGTCTTATTTGTACTCCGCCTGTCCTCTTGGACTCTCTTGCATCTCTTCATCCAACTTTGCTCACTATGCTCGTTCAAGATTTATCGTCTTGTGTTTTGTCTGTTCAAGGCACTGAAGACACGCAGGTATCTTTGAACCCTTTCAGAACATATCGCCGGATTCTTCAGTCAAGGTATGTCCGACGAAAACCACTACGAAAACTTATCCACAGTCTAACGGCGATATGACGACATGACAGATTCTCTCTTGACTACTTTCGAAGCGCCCTTTACTTGCTATGACAATGGTACCAATCGCAAGATTCTAAGAATCATATATCATGAGGTACAAAAAATGGACACTTCCACACCTTCAGCAACACATCCCGTCAAAGACATCTCTAGCAACACATCCCGTTGAGGACGCCTCAACACCTCCCGGACTCGAACACACCCGAAGTACCATATATATATCCGAAGCACCATCTCCCAAGCTGCCACTTAACCTGTATAACTAGCTCTCCTTCATAGCCATCTATAACAACGTACTTCATTAACAGCTGCCACAACTTATGCCTTGCCGTTGTTTACTTGGCGTCTTTCTTTTTTCTTTTGTTCATTTTCGGGATTGGTATCTCGTGTACTCTTCGGAGATGGTCCCGGAGATTATCCACACGGCCAAAGCCATTGGATCCCTTTCTTGGGCAGTCCTTCTTCGGACAATCGATAAGGGGCTTCTTCCGGTGGACATCTTGGATATGACGGCGAAGGGCTTTGAAGTTCTTGCCACATTCTTTGCATTGGGTCAAACTACGCGCATGCCTATCGAGAAACATTAGATCTAGGTACCGCTCCACGCAACCAATGTCTGGCAGTTACAGGGTTTATTCGACTTACATCACACTGCTTCCATCTGCATTTGCACTAGAAGTGGCACCAAGCCACTTTTTGTCAAAGCCATTGTTTTGTGAAGAGCTTACGTCTTGTTTGTTCACAAGTTGAGAGTTGACAGGGCTGCTTTCCTCGACGGACTTGCCTGATCGAATGTGCTCATCGCCGGCCTATCGTTAATCCTCATATTAGTGACTATTTTCCCACCGATTCAACCGAACTTACTCCCAAATCCCATCCCTCATCGGCCATGGTAACAATAACGCCTTCAGAGGGCATGGAATGTCTGGGCTATTGAAGTGCTTCTCTTCAACTGGAGCTTGGTGTTGGGATATCGATCTGTTTCTGCGGGCGAGGAACGATGGAGGAAGGGACTTTGAATGAGGCTTGATCCGATCAAGTAGCTGCTGCCTTTTTCTTCTCGCAGAACAATCAGCCGCTGCAACTAAAGGGACCTTTAGAAGGATCGAAGACATATCAATTCGGGGGAATGTGACCTGTTATGCAACTAAACTAACCCTCGGGTTACAAGGTATAGCATACGAATCAGATTTGTGTACCTCAACAACTCGGTTTTCTGATCCTACGGCCATTGCGAATACGCTAGCACTGCAGCACGTATGCAAAATACACATGCATGCGTAGCTGGAACCCTCAGGTACTGAGCATGAAGTTTTCCTTTTTCTCGGTGTTCTCTGAGTTGGCAATAAGGCACCTAGCTGTATTTGTCCCACGCGCAGATTTCTGGATACTTTGCTTTGGAGCTAGGATGCCATTGATATCGATTGGTTCGATTGGTTCGATTGGTTTCTTCAATCCCGAAAGAAAATATGTCTTGTCTGCTGTCTTTCTTTATTCTCCCGGACGGCATCATTCAAAGTTAGGAATTCTTGATAGTTTTCTCATTGTTTAAAACCGATTGAGAGACAAATAGCATAAGAGAATGGATTTTGGGTTCGAATAATTGATAAGATACATATGTTCTACATGATATTTTTTCACCGCTGTAAAACGTCACGTTCGAAGCTGCACATAAACCTGAGGAGGTTTGACAGCTGGCGCTGCAACACACCTGGAATGGCAGGTGAGCTTCTACGCATCCAACCACGATTTTGGGAATCGACCAGTCGACCAGACGAACGACGCATACTGAACTTCCTAGAGCAGACCAAACGCTTACAGGAAGACTGCCATGAGTTCTAGGGCATACAATTTGTCGACCATGATATTACCATCCGACAATGGGTGAATATGTCTATTTTCTCAGAAGACACAAACCCACACGAATTGCAGAACACTGCTGGCATGGGTAAATAACCTCAGCCTAGACGCACCGCGCAATCCTTCAAAATTCGCGGATGCAGCCGGGATATGCCGTACATACCGAGCGCTGTTGTGGAGTGTACGTCATGCGTCAAGGGAAACTGTATTGCGGCTTCAAATCACTCTTCAGCTTTCAGAATATTGATCATGATACTCAGAACAGCACAGTATATCCTGGAATCCCCACGTTCCAAAATACGAGTGGGTTACAATCTCACTCGCATTGGTACATATGGGAGGACTCTTGATTTTCTTGGATGATAAGATGATTTCACCAGCGGAGGGAACTCGGGGCCTTCTTAATCTCACTGTCGAATTGGATAGTAGCTGAGCGTTCAAAGGCTTGAAACATCTTTGGCCTAACCGCAGGCGCTACCGCCTATCTTTTCGAGGCTTGCATATAGGTAGTATAGAAGCTGTATGTACGTATTCGGTGCAGGGAGAAAGTTTTGAAATGCATAAGCCAAAAAGAAGCAAAAAGCTAAGTACACTTTTGCTAGATATCCTGCTAAAGGATACCTGCCAGAAAAACAAAAAATGGCGTCTGCATCTCAGAACTTTTTCCTCATACTGAGTACTTCTTTATGCATGCAGTACGGCAGTTGAAGAACGCTCAGGCCTAGGCGCCCGGGGTAGCTTTTGGTGAGAACAAAACTGGAATTTGAGGTGAGAAAGTATGGCAACAACAAATTTGAACGACCGTTCTGTCCAATGCTTCCCGCACTGAGTAACTACAAGATTCGTTACCAAGTTCAACCTACGTTCCCCAATTGATTCAGCCGTTCTGGGGTGGTATGAGGGAACGGGAACCTCTCCACGCAGTCCCAGGAAACTGCACAACGGAAAATTGGACTGCATCTAGCGGCTACCGGTACCGGTTATTATCTAGAGGCTACTGCTACCGGTTGTTCTATTAATTACTTTTCTCATAGTATTTAAAACTGGAGCTTTAAAGTGTACAAGCGGCTGAAACTTACTCGAACAAGCAATTCGGAGATTATAAATTTTCATAACTGGCAAATCTCAGCGACTCTGAAGTTTTGATACCTTCTACCTGCTCCGAGTAGTAGATATGCGTATCACATCTAGCATTTTGGTACATAATAATCACGGACTTTTCCTCGTTACCGAGTCCCTTTCTGAATGAAAAACTCACCCGGCACATGCTCATGATCCTGCCCCAACAGCACCCACTTGGTTGTGAGGTTTCTTCGCATTCACCATGTTGACAAAGTACTTTTCTGAATGGTATGTTCGGAACCAGGATTTAGTACTGCTGTAGTATCAAACAGGCAGGTTATCTCGGATAATCACATCCATGGCGCCCTAATATTTCTTTTTTGTTCTTGTTTATTCATACTGTATGCACTCTAACTAGAGTATGAGAGAGCCCATATTCCCTCCGCCTCCAGGCGAGCCGGCTAGATGGCGGATTTCCCCACCCACTATCCTTCGTCCTCTTCACACTGGGGGGCTGGCACTGGGATTTGAACCCATAGCATTGTGGCCGTATACCCCCGCCTATATTTTCAGGAGCGATACCACTGCGCCACGGGGCCAATCCCCCGTAATAATTCTTAGCTCAATGAATTGTTCTAGGGTGCGAAAAAAGTTTAATACTGCCCCCCTGTTGTCATTTACGGGTAGCTGTAATATCAATATCGGTAACCGCTGGATGCAGTCTATGTTGGAGCGGTTTGTTGAGTTCGTCATCACGTGGTTTGGGTTAGGTTTTAGCGCAGAGCCGCTTGTATTTAAGTTCATGCATACGTGTCATTTAGATCAAGACAGTCAAGAGAGAAGGTTCGGTACAACAGTCTAATCAACCGTTGTGCAGTTTCCTGTGACTGCGTGGAGAGGCTCCCGAGGGAACGCTCTGAATGTGGGTTTATTATTGACTAGAAGTAATATGAATGGTAGTGAGTAGTCTCATTAAGCTACAATCATAGATACATGAAAACAACTCATCTCTTCTGTCTGAGATCATATTCGAGTTGTACCCGAAGGGAGTGATTTGCTTCAAAAGTCCTGGTTGCTAATAGTCCCATTCAGACCTCCCAACGGTTTTAACGGCATACTGGTTCCTAGTAGTACACTAGTGTAGAAGGCAGTTAGTTCTTGGCAGTGCAGTGCAATTTTTAGGGCTTCGTAGTTTTGTTTGTTTTAATCATACTGTATTCACTCTATTTAGGGTATGATAGACTCCTAATCCCCGACGCCTCCGGGCAAGCCGGCTAGATGGCGAAGCTCCGCAACTGCTACCCGTCGTCCCCTCTAGGGCTTCGTAGTTCAGTAGAGTACAGTTTGAACTTGTAAGTAAACCAGTATACTCATAATATGGGGACAACTATTTTTTTCGCTGGCGCGTAGCCCAGTACCGCCTTATCTATAGGCTAGTATACTAACAATTATAAGGTGTATAAATATGCAAAAAGTACGCGGAGAAAAGATTCTGTATGTGTGTAATCTATCATGTCGAGTGAGAAATCGTGCACACATGACAGCCAATAACTAGGCATATACTGGTTTAATCAAGTTAAACAATTCAAATCAGTATAAACAGTTTATTGGTTCCAAACTGATTTATTAAACTAGTTCTGCATGCAGTACCATTTCAATTCTTAAATAGTATAAACGATGTAGGGCAGTTCGGTGCCAATTTTCCAACCAGTTTCCACCGCTGGGAGGTCTGCCCCCCCCATTTGAGCCACTCACTTTCTCAGCCTTTAACCAACCGGCAAGCATTCCACATCTATTCGATCCTATATCACCCTTCGAGTCTAGACAAATTTTTGACAGGCTATCCTACTCATTTGCGCTGTGTACTTAGCCGGACGTGATTGCAAGAAGGTAGAATACTTCAGACTTCAAAAACAGGTAGCAGATTCCAATGATTTCTACTCGTTGTCGACGAACTCAGTAGACATGACCAAGAATTCAGTGACTCATGTACAGGACAATATCAAAGCGTGGTATTCCTTCATAAAAAAAGTTTCCTTTCAACATCTATATGGGGACGATAAATAGATTGGCTAGCACTATAGCTATAGTCGAAAAAGCAGTTTGAATGACACTGCTCTCGTTACATAACTAACAAGCGTAAATCTTTCATTCAACTAGCGTTCACGAGCTGCGAGCTGTGAACAGTTTGGTGCACGAGAGAATGGACGTTCCGCTCTCATTGCTGCAAGTCCCTGAGGACTCAATGGTTTTCATGAGAAACATCACCTCGAAATTTGAAGTATCATGAGTAATGAATCATGGTAGCAAAAAAACCCCACCAGAAATTTCCGCGGAATGATGAAAGAACACACGAAGTGCACATAGTGAGAGAAACTGATCCTAGGAAACGTTAGCAACGAGGAAGGGAAGAGATCTCTTTACGAGGCCTGGGAAATTGAGGGAAATTGAGGGGAAATTGAAGACAATTTGTATTAGGGTATACAATTTACCACAATTTCTAATTACATGTAAATGCATGACCCCTTTTACAATTTTGGGGAATTTACATTCATATGATGCGTGCCGGTATAGAGTGCTAAGTACTAAACACATGTCAGTTCCTGTCATACTCTAGCTAGAGTAAATACAGTATGAATAAACAACAACAACACATGTCAGTGATGCACTCATCATCTCCACTGGCACTGCTACTTAACCATACCTACGTATATGGCTCTTGAACTACATGGAATCTTGTAAAGGCGAGTACATCCAAGTATGGCTCCGTACGTATGCCAATTGGAGTAGATACGGTTGTAAACGGGAATAAGTGATCAAGTATAGTAGAGTGCAAAGATTATCGCTACCATGCAATCGCACTCACACAAAGTGACTATACTGGATGGTTACGCGGCCTCGGCTACCCTGCGCACCTCCGAACCTCCAAGCGACTGGTCTAAGTGCACCTCCGAGCTAAGTGAGCTCACAAATGCACTTGCAAGTACACTTGCAGACGTACAGGCTCAAGCGCACCATCAAGTACAACTGGCATCACTAGTACATTGTCCCCATCTTTAGGTGCGGACCTCCTGGGCTGCTACATATGTATAGGGAGGAGAAAACAAGAATCAAATGCATAACATATTTTACGGCTTAGCCAGCTGAGATGTAGATGCTGGCCGGATAATATTTTGTGGGGTAACTTCTCGCACAGGAGAATTGGTATATATTCAGCTGTAAAAATTCAATTTTTGAACTTCAATGCAGCAATAGGTAGAGTCAAATTCATGCAATCTAATGCTGAGCGAGAGAAAAAATTTAAAAGTATTAAGAAAGATATTATGTTTGGTGTTGAGCTATCTATGCAGTCTGCAGTCCTCGCATGTGGATACTTTGCGTGATTACCTTTGGAGAATCCCAATCCCACACTGAAGCTTACTACTTACAACAAATACTTTCAGAGCAAGAAGAGAAATCGATAGTACAATTTTGTGAAGCATTTAGACTGTCAGAAAGTCAATACCAATGATCCCGCATGTTGAGAGCAATGTAAAGTGATTGTCTTATGTACAAAGTCAAAAGATCGAAAAGAGAGAAAGAAAGGTCTACTTATATAGAAAATGAGAAGGCATCCGCCAGGTGCCGAGTACCCAGGCCAAAGCCCAGAAGCGCTCGATCTGGAAGTACGTGGAGCCTGCGCCATGGCTTGAGGTCCGGAAGTGCTCGGAGCCGCCACCGGAGACATCACCGAGTGATGTCAACTGATCCCGGGCTAAACTCCGAGTAACGTCAGTCAACTACCGTCAACACCGCAATCATCAAAGTCTTCGAACATTCATGCTGCACAATATCTGATAGTATATTTTTGTCCACAACAGCACAGCGCTGTGCAACTTTGCACGGCGCTATGTATAACATCCAAAATTCGGATTTCCAGGTGCGCACGACTCCCAGCTGCACTCGACTCCCAGCTGCATTCGACTCCCAGTTGCATTCGACTTCCAGCTTCATTCTCTCGAGTGCTCTCAACTCTATGCCCCAAGTGCACTCTACTCACAGCTGCACTCGACTCTGGCAGTTTGATCGATTTCACTCCCACGCTCCAAAATCCCAAAATCAGCCACCATTTTAGAACGGCTTAGTGATGGAATCCCCCCATAGTAAACTATCCATCCACCCATGTCAACTTTACGAGTATTCGTTGTTGTTGTTTATTCATACTGTATTTACTCTAGCTAGAGTATGACAGGGCCCTTATCCACTCCGCCCCCGGGCGAGCCGGTTAGATGGCAAAGCTCCCACCCGCTACCCTCCGTCCCCGCTGACAAAGAAATAGTAAAAGTAAACGACTGACCGCCCCTCACAAAAAAGGAAGCCCCCTCGACAAAGAAAACAAAAAGAGAAAGAGAAAAGAAAAGAGAAAAGAGACACTGCCAACCTCGCCCAAGCGGGGACTTCCCATACGAGTATTCGTCTGATTAAGACACTTTTTTGACGGCAAATAATCTCAATGATTCCACCAGTCCGGACGGACCCAGTCTGGGGTAGGGCTCAGTCCAGTCCAGTCCAACCTTCTGGCTGGACTGGACTGGACCACAGACTGGCAGTCTTGGACTGGACGGGCTTGATCTGGACCAGTCCACACATGCTTGCAATTTTGACATTGTTTCTTAGTCAAGTATCACCAAAAACATAACTCATCCTCACATTTTATCTCCGCTCATCTCTGAATACCTACTCTGGGCGAAATTATGACTGTTCTGTCTGTATATCAGTGTTCCTAAGCGGCCAGGCCGGCCTTAGCGGCGGCTTTCAAATGAGGGCCGGGCCGGGCCTGCAGGCTTTTCCGACCGGCCTGGCGGCTTTTCTTGGCGGAACTAAGCCTAAACAGAATATTTTGTCGAAAGATTCTCTGCTGCCTATACTAAGAAAGTCTCCAAAGTACGAAACATAAACCATATCCAACTCAATCATCGTAGCCCTGCCATTGCCGTATTCCATCCATCAACCAGACCAACGCTTATGCAGGCCGATGCAGGCCGATGCAGGCTTTTACTCAAAAACGACTAAAAACCATAAAAAATTCCACACGGCAAGAACGGCTGGTTAGAATTGAGATCAGGCAACACAATGAGATAGAGGGCACTCAATAGACCATTTCACATCAACAATCATCCTTATCGGACAAATATTCATGGAGTTGACATGGGAGCATGGGGGGTCAGTGTTTGATGTGAAATGGTGTACTGAATGCCCTCTATTTCGTTGCGTTGTCTGATCTCGATTCCAACCAGCAATTCTCGCTCTGCGGGCGATTTTGAGATTTTGACACGAAATGATCAGGAACCCGTCTAAATCCCGCGCGGGTTTTTCCTTTTTTTTTTGACTCCCGTCCCGTGGTTCAGTCTAGCTTGATTTTCAACCACGCGTTTGGCATAAGAGAGAGGATGTGTATTAGATAACAGAAGGAGGTTGCACTTTGAATCCAACAGCATGGTGACTCCAGTCCAAGGTATATGTAGCCCGACTCTTATATTCTGGCAGGAGCGACATTGTGGTACCAATGGTGGGGGCCGCGGCTCAAAATAGGAATTATCGGCGGCTTCCCTCCGGACTATCCAACTCACTATCCAACCAAGAATTTTTGCCGCAATGAAGCACACGAAAAACATTTCATCATTGACTCAAACTCATGAAGGCTGGTAACAAAGTATAAAATTATGTTGCTAATCTTAGTGGTAGTATATATGGATTTGACAGTGTGCACAAGTATATGTTTTGCGCACTGGGTAATTGCTGGAGGTGGTAGGGGGACATTGGGCTGCCTTACATGTGGTTCGTGAAGCTTCAGACGCTACAGCTTATAGTATGGACAGAAATTATTAAGACTCAGAAGAGATAATTGCATAACTGTGGAAACATCCAAATAATGAAACTCTGGCCTGACCAAATGTGAACCCATCACTACTTACAAGAGTCCTGACTGCCGGGACAGTACAACTGCACATACTCAATATATCATTACAATACGCCAAACAAATTAGGGAATCTTTCATGCGCCTCATCGCGGCAAAACAGTCTTGGTTGGATAGTGAGTTGGATAGTCCGGAGGTGAGCCGAATTGTTGAAGGGATCTAAGTGCCACCATCACCCATGAATCTGGTCCTCAGCATCTTTCTCCGAGAGCCAAGGGCGGAGTGGTTCCAGAAACCTGTACACTAGAAAAACCACAGCCTTCTTAGGTAGACGCTTTTTGCCTCATAAGAATACATGTCAATGATAATAAGATGAGATCTAACACGCGAGAATGGGATATTCTCTACATCCAGGGTTAATCAGAGTCAGGTGTCATCTGTGTACACAATATCTCGATCCTGGATGTATATTTTGCAAGTTTACTCTAAACGGTGACTCGCCGCCAACGCAGAATGCAAGGTACGGACCGAAGGGGCGAGTGCGTAGCTCATACACCTACCATGCTGTTGGGAACAAGTTGCTGGTCATTGGTGGGCGGACACCTAGATCGGTGTGTAGTGGGAGTAGTGATTGGAATGGGACGAGACGAGACGGGATATATCCCGATGCTGTTCCGTCTCATGGGTTACAAAACTGATCCCGAAACTCACGGGTGGATTTGTAAGTCTTTTCAAAGTCCCAAGACATCCCATCCCATGCCCATCACTAAGCGGGAGGTTTGTCAATGTGTTTAATATGAATAAAGCGGATGTTGACAAAGTAAGTTTCTTTCTGCTTCACCAAAGGATGAGGGTTATATATAATCATTGGATGACTTTCCGATGCTTTATAGCAATTTATCCGGAGGGTCTATAGAAGCCGAGATTTGAATAGGACTCATCTATTCGCTTCGATCGGTTTTCGATAGGTTGCTATACTCTAGAGCGACGGGAAGTCCTCCAGGGATCTTTTGGGAAATAAGAAGGATAACTGGGAATCATGGGACAGAACATATATGAATGCAGCAATGGACAGATATATTGTGATCGGTCACGCCCTGTGTAGGACTAGAAACCAGCTAGCCGCCGTACTGCCAGAGTCTTGGAGTGCATAGAGTTTTGAGATCAATACAGCCAGTACTTGAAATGGCCATTAATTTCGGACTATGAAATTTCGACGTTTGCATTATGGTGTAGAAATAAGTTCGGATTGGAGGTTCTTCTCTTAAACCTTCTGCAATTTGGATTGGTTATACCATGTATGCCTTTCGGCATTACACAACATGATTTCGATATACCCAGTGATCCACGCAATCATTGCCAGCGCCGGCGTAATTCTGTTAAATTTTGTTCACGCTCACCCTCCTGATCATCATTTGCTTGTTATGGGGTGTTTTTTTTTTAAAGATGTGACTACCCTGCGGCATGTTCTTGTTAACTCTGTGTGGGATTGTCCGCCATGGATGGAGGCAGAGACTAAAATAGTCACTGACCGAAACCTCTCGACTCTGTAATTTTCAATGTTGAATAACACAGCGTTGAAACAGGTTCAGGTTCTTGGAACCTTTGGCAGCCATGATTTATTTGCCGTTCTCGGTGTCACAACCCATACTCTTCAATGATACACGCAAAAACCATTATCAGCGCCGGTGCATATCAGTTGAAGCTTTGCTCACGCTCTCCGCCCGGAACATTGAATCATTTCGCTTGTTATGGAATGAGTTTCAAGATGTAAACATCCTGAGGCATGCTACTGGCTTGGGTATTTGTCCTCGCGTCAGCTGCTTGTCGTTTTGCGTTACTCAGGTTATCATACAACAGCACATAGGACGGAAAACGATTCCTCGTATCCCTGATGGCGAAACCTGGTGTCGTACCCAGACTCAGGAAAATAAAATTTGCGGTCTAACCAGCTTGCGAATGAGGTTAGAAATCTGGACACTGAGAACTGATACGCCGGGATTGGTGTCTTTTCCGAGCCCTATTTTGATGTGTTTATAGCTGGATGTCGGTGAGGGAGTGACCCTCAGGATGCAGGATCATATGCCATCGTGAACACCAAAAAGGCGGTGAAGAAGTGCTGTCAGGCGAAAACTCTGGTGTAACTTTAACCTAGGGTTGGTTTTTCTCTCGGGTGATCGATTCAAAAGTGGGCTTTCGAACCTTGTTGCTGTCATGTACAATGCATGCACCTGAACCTGAGGTTGAATTTTTTATACACGTGGCGTCATTTGAACCTGAAGTTCTAGTTATTAGTGGTCGGGTTTTGTTTAGCATGCATGCACATGAACCTGAGGTTGATTATCATACATGCCATGACACGTCAGAAGGTTCATGCACAAGAAGAACCTGAGGCAAAAGCTGTGTTACCATTGCACCTGCCCTCTTTGTAATTCGCAAATCGCACATCGCAATGTTCTTGCCTGCGAAAAAATAATTCAAGGTGTTGAAGACGTGGTGGCGCCATCACTGAGTATCAATTCCATCTATTTTCATCAGATCTTTTCAATCTATTCATGAATTCGAAATTAGACAACGAGTTAAACTAATAATTCTAGCTAGAAAATATTGTTTTCGGGTTCTCTCGTGCTCAGTTTGTCTAATTACGTACTTACAAGCTCGCACACACCAAGAGCAATATCCATTTTAGCCACCTCTGGGCAAGAGCGAAATTTGGAGCTCTATACTAATCCCAAAGAGTGTATAAATCGGTTGAAATTCAAATATTTAGTCGTATACTTAGTAATTCTTCTTAGAAGTCGTGTCAGGTAGTTTAGATCATGTAGCGGAGACTCTGGTTTATCGCCAAAACGTCAATATCCTTTTTCTCGTGCCTAGACTTTTTCTCCTTGCGAGCTTGGCCGAATGGCTGGGGAAGAGGGAGAATATCCGATCTTTTGCTCTTCATTGCCAGCGTAGAAATTGCAAGTCTTAACTCATTTAAGTGGGAATCGAGTGAGCAATGTAGTCTGTCAATCTGCACGCGGAAGCTGAAATATTGAATTTCAAAACCAACGATATGTGTCACATTACATAGGTTGTCACATTCAGAGGGCGGACAACTACAATTGTAGAGAAACGTGCATACTCGGTAAGTATAGCAACGCATGTTGCACTTCTGACGCACTTCTCCGCTGCCAGATTCACCAAAAGATAGAGTACATAGGCAGTGGCGTCTTCAATGCTATACTTCCCCACTGCGCTGAGTATTTCGTGATATGCAGACACCATTGTTTGCTTTTCTCAATAGTATCCTTTAGCAGGGTATCCACCAAAAGGTACTTATCTTTTCTTCTTTTTGACGTATGCATCTCAAAACTTTTTCCCAGCTGAGTATCTTATATCATTATGTTTGTATGATAACGTTGGTGATGTTAGTCGACCTGATAGGATTTTTGCCGTCCCGTCGCTCGCATGCTGGGCGAAAACGGTACCATATAAAACGTAGTTTGTTATACGTGTAAAAACCCTACCAAGCTGATCGTAAAAGTCCGACGTCTTGTGGGGTTGCAACTCAGGATTCTACTCTACGTCATTGGACAAATGCATCCACAATCTCGTCGCTAGCTAGCTAATGAATGAGATACGATCCCTGTAAACTTATGTACAATCCCTATCATTGAGTCCCAACCTGACCCCACACAACACCGTGAGAACGCGATCTTCAAGATGAACCGAACAACACTCAAGTGATGTGCTCATGAGCACAATGCTCACTACTACACTTCACTAAAAGAAAAGCTCCTGGGTACTCTTGATTAATTGGAATTCCCCATTTAAAAAGCAATGCTTTCAGGTACTAGTCTATCATTTATGAAGGATGAGACTCTATAAAACCAGAACACATCAATGACTGTGAATTAAGCATGCCTCAGAGATTTAGAGATTGTATTGAACTAGATGGGATATTGACAGGCTGATAGGTTGCAGCATTTGCGGTTGCAGCATTTTTGTGGCGGTGATTTGTGTATGCTAGTTTTTCGTGCTAGAGGATTTAGGCTGTCATACTCTGGTTAAAAAAAAACCCCAATAACTTACACGCCATTCCTGTCTGTTTAATCTTCGTGTCTTCCCTGCAACTGGGATTCTTTAGGATCCCTGTCTAGCCTTCGTGTCTTCCCTGCAACTGGGATTCTTTAAGACCCCTGACTGTGCGGTGCTGTGCAGCAGTGCGGTGCTGTGCAGCTGTGCGGTGCTCTGCAGCGGTGCGGTGCTGGTCCTGCGGTGCATGCCTAGAGCGCTCCTACACTTCCCAACCCTTCTACTAGCAAACTCTACACCAAGAGCCACCCATTGCTCATCATTCCGGGCATATAGGGGCATATAGATCCTCTCATTACTCCCCCAGTTAGAGCCTCAGTCTTCGTTTCCTCATATCTGGGTCTGGCTCCCTTCTACCAGCTCCACTCTCATGGCCTTCAAATCTATCGTCTTTGTGATACTGAAGGTAGGTATCTTTGAGCATTATCAGTAACCTAATAACGTATCGCAGGTCGGTAGTGAGCGAGTGTATGTCTGCGATATGGAGACGTGGTACATTCGCTCTGACTGCGTGATATGATTATATTCCATCTATTCAATGCACTAAAGGTAGAAACTATCTTGAATCCTTTCAGTCAACTGTTAATATAGCACAGGTTAAGGGGAAGTGGATTCGTCGGCGGGACCTATGTCCTGCGAGAACTGACGCCGACAGTTGACGACATGACAGACTCTTTCTGATTACCTTCGAGATAGTACTACGAGAAATATTGGTGACAGCGGCTATAGCGATAGACGGCGACATGGCGACATGGCAGACTCTCTCTGACTATCTCCTAGGTTAGTATCAAACGTCGTATTTTCCATTATGCAGAGACTACTTGAGGTGTCCTACGAGAACGAATATTGACGGTGGCGGCATGGTGGCGTACGACGATATTGAAGACTCTCCATGACTTTACTGGTAGTCTCGAACGAGACTAATCCACTAGCTTGAGAATACAAACCCAAGTGGACACAACGGTAATAGGCAACATGGCAGACCCTCTCTCACTACCTTCGACTTCGCCGGGCTTCAGTTAAAGCTCTCATTATTGCTTACTACGATAATGGCACCGGTCGCGAGATTCTGAAGTCAAATTTTGAGATGCAAAAGACAATTGACAAGCGCCAGAACCACCAACTCCTCCAATCTTCCACCTTTCCAATAAATCTACCAGCTCTCCTCCATAGCCACCTAGGAAAACGCACTTCATCTACATCTGCCACTTACGATAACTCATCCTTCCTTTCAATCGTCCACTCTCTTTTTCCGTCTGTACATTTTCGGGATTGCTATCTCGTGCACCCTTCGCAGATGGTCCCTGAGATTGTCTACTCGGCCGAAGCCATTGGATCCCTTTCTTGGGCAGCCGTCCATGGGACAATCTTCAAGGTCTTTCTTCCGGTGGACATCTCGGATATGACGGCGAAGGGCTCTGACGCTCTTACCACATTCTTTGCATTGGGTCCAGCCACGCTCATGCCTACCGATTGACGTTAGAACCCAGGAACCACTCCACGCAACAAACAACCGGAAGTTACCGGATCTATTCGACTTACATCACGATGCTCGTCTCTGCACTTGCTCTGAAAGGCTGACCATGCAACCGGTTGCTGGGGTCGTGGATTGGCAAAGAGTTGAAAGTTGTGGATTGAACGGAAGGGCTTGTGGCGTGTCGGCCGACGAGCTGGCCGACGAGTTGGGGGTTTACGGGTCTACCCATCCGCGAAGTGACAGGAAGATTGTCGGCTGCTGAGTAGTAGTTCGTGGCACTACTAATGTACCTTCGAGGAGAGTGTGTCAGCCACCAGTAACCCTCCATTCCCTTCAGCTCAGGGTTTTTTTTTTAAGACCTTGACAAGTTGGTGTTATGGTCTATTGAGTATTGCTCTTGCATCCCACTGATAATATCAGCTCCCACGACACTCTCATCGACGTACAACATAGATCGAATATTTTCGTCGTCGGCCTATCGTCAGTCCTCACATTAGTAAATATTTTCCCGTCGATACAAACGAACATACTTCTAAATACCATCTATGATCGGCCATTGCAACAGTAACGTCTTCTGTCTTTATGAAATGTTTGGATTATCTGAGCGCTACTCTTCGGATCGCGGCTTGGTATTGGGATGTCGGTCCGTTTCTGCTGAGGGGAAACGATGGAGGAAGGGGTTTGCAGAGCTGCGTGTGCGAGACTTGATCTAATCAAGTTCTGCAACAGCTGCAACTAGAGAGACTATCAGAGGGAGTAGCAGACATCACTTGGGAAGAATATGTGAGATGCCACGGCTTAAATGTATAACACGAATTTAATCAACATACTCAGCGACCTGGCATGCTGATCCTATGGACGCCGCCAATCACAAGTGCAGCACCAAGTGTGAATGATATACATGCATAAGTATTTGACGGCCTAAGGTTCACCCATCTTCCGAGCATGGGTTCTCTTTTTTGTCAGATTCTGAGTTCGCAATATGGTTCCAAGCTGCATTTACTACACACAGATAATGCTTAATTTGGAAGAAGGATGACATCTCGATTAATTTCATCAATTCCGAAAGAAGAATAGATGTCGGTCTCTGAAGTCTTTCTTTATATTTTTATCAGAGCATTATTCTACTAGTTAGGCATTCTTGATAGTTTTGTCCATTGTTTAAACCCGATTGCGAGACAAATGAGAGAATGGGCTCCAAGTTCAAATAATCGATCTATATTAAAATGTACTCTACATGTGTTCTTTCACCTCTGTGAAACCTGTGGACGTCACGTTACAGCTGCACTCAAACCTGAGGGGCGTCCTACAGTTAGCGCAGCCTCATTCTCGGGAAGATGGCAGGTGCAACTCGTTTGGGGTTGCTGCGCTTCATCATCACAACTATGCCACCACTGCTGCAGTCGACATAGGAGCGAAACAGAGCAGACAAAACGCTTGCAGGAAGGCTGCCACGAATTCTGAGACGCAAAATTTGCCACCATGATAACTCAGCGCATATACATACCTGATAGTAGTTGAGAGTATTTTCTCTGAAGACACAGACCCGAATGAGTTGCCAAAAGACTGCTGGGTACGAATAACCTCTACCACGGTCGGACCTTATGGCTCAGCACAGTACTGTATATCCTTTACATTTAGAAATATGAGCTAGGCACAAGCGGTGGGTTCCAATCTTGCCCATTCACCTAGAAACTGGGAGAATTCTTGATCAAGACGGTTTCATAGGTGGAGGGACCTCGGGGGCGTTTCAATCTCACCGTCGGTTTTGACAGTAGCTGACCATTCAAAGGCTTGAAACATACTGTTTGCCTAACACCAGCAACCTGCAGACGCTATCGTCCGTCTTTTAGAAGCTTGCAGATAGGTAGTACAGAAGCTGTATGTCCTACATGCACTAGGCAATGTTCTCTCGTTCCAAAGGGTAGTCACCCCCGTGATTTAAAGCGTGGTATTCCTTCGTAAAAAAAATATACCTTCAGCATCGAGACGGGGATAACAGACAGATTGGCTGGTGCAATAGTTGGAAAAGTGCATTCTGAATTGCTCTGCTCTCGCTACATAACTAGCCGCACAACCTTTGAGTCTGCAAGCGATTGCGAGCTGCGCTTTTGGCACACGAATGGACAAATGCACTCTCATTTCTGCGGAGGTCGATGGTTTTTTGTGGGAAACATCAGCTCGGTATTCGAAGTATTATCAAACATCTCCACCAGAATTTTCCGCAGCATGCTAAAAGAACACAAAAAGCGCTTGCAGCAAAACGAACCTGAACGACGCCAGAAAGAAGAGATCCTAGAAACATTAGCAATGAGAAAGAGAAGACGATGAGAGACAATAAGATAGAGAAGAGATTATCCATTTTATAGAACTTACAATACAACACCAAGCCATCAAGCACTACAATCGAAACCCAAAAAAGTGACCCATATCTACATTCTCTAGATGTACTTTTAAAGCCAGGAAAGCATGAAGCCTCGACGGATAAGATCCTACTCTAAAAACATTAACTCCGGGACAATGTGCAAGTCAAACGCGTTAATTATTTTGACCTGTCGGAATTTGACAGCAGGAAGTGATGCAAGCGTTCTGATACTCTAAGCAAGCTTTCAGCTCATTGCCGCTAGGAAATACCCAGGACGGGGTACTTACTTGCGGTGATGGTACTCGTTGGAGGCTGAGGGTGAAATCCAAGAAGATGTAATCCCGCATTTCCTTGGACTGCCAAGGGTGATAGTTGCTCTTGTGGTTTAAATATCTTCATGTACTTATACAGACGGTCACCGTTCCATAATAATTCGATACCCCACCGCTTGAAATAGATCGATCGGGTAGGCCAACTCTGGGAAGCCGCCATTCCCACTCAATGCTCAAAAATACTGGATATAAAACTGGGGAAGGGGAGGTAAGGTACACTTAGACAAAGCCCAAGGTTAGGGTTGTAGGGGCTCTGTATAACTGTATTTATAGTCTCTCCTCTGTAAGAATTCACTATCTTCATTACACTTTACGTCTGACCCCCTATATTTGATAGCAACAGCTTGTGTTTCTAGGCAGAGGGAGTGCAGTGTGTGAAGAAATATTTCCTCTAACCAATTCCATTGACTATACTCTTTCATCTCTATCTCCCTCTATTCATAATCTGATAAACATCCTACCAGGGGGGTGACGATCTCCTGTGGGGTGTGCTGCGCCGAGGATTCAGAATCGACTTGTATGTTGTGTAACTATAACATGTGCAAACACCTGTGGTATTCAATAACAATTCCTCCTTTACGAACATTCTACTAACTACTAACCTCTAGGAAGAAGTGAAGGCCAATCATTTGAAGAGCATGCCCATGTCGTCGCAGGCCTCATCACAAAAGCCGCCTTCCGATCCCGTAGCATTGTCGAACAGTGACGCCTGTGCCAACCTTGCGTGTTCTAGACCATCAGAAAGATCGATCGATGATTAAAGAGCAAGATGCCAAGAAGCTACTTCGATATCCTCAAAACCGTCATCATCGACAAACTCGATTCACTTCCATTTTCGAATAACTCCTCTTTATGTCTGATCAGGTCAGGATAAAGGGGCAAAGACAAGCCTTTCAAGTCTTCACATAGGGTATGTCGGGCGCGGTGATACAGGGCAAAAGAGCGCCCGACTTTTGAACCCCATACAACGAGAAATGCCAAGATCCACGTCTTTCACTATAAAACGAATATTTTTATGAGAAAACTTCATAGAAGCATCTCTAATGACCTATTATCACTCTTTTCTCTTTCAAAAATTATCTCTATTGTTGTGGTGGCAGTGTAGAATTTCTGCATTTTATGAGGCGCGCCCGACTTTTGGCACCCTCCGAGTACAGTCCCTAGACAAAAGTGTTCGTGATCAACAATTTTACACCAAAATACCCGACTTTGTAGCAACACCATTCCACCACCACAACTAATGGCTAATAGAGAATTTAATAGACTAAACTAGATGTAGGGAACTCTTGTTTTTGAAAAATTTCAAATTTTTCTGGCTGTACTGGTGCCACAGCTGTGGATTGAAGTTTTCAGTGCCAAGATAGCGATTAATTTGTATGTAAAATTGCCATTTTTAGCAGAAAACCCTGTCTTTTAGACAATAATTGATCATATCTCAACAACACTGACAGCTATCAACTCCAAACTTTGCACAGTACTTAGTGAGGTCTTTCTGAATGTCCTTGAACCCTCAAAAAATTAAAACCATTTTTTTTGGACTTGTGATACCTGTAGCAATTTTCAGCTCAATTGCTGCTGCAAACCAGCAGAAAGGCCTTGTATTCAGTGGGTTACCAGTTCTGACACCTGAAATCTATTTCTGAGGGATGGTAGACCCAGCTTGCTGCACTTTATTGGGTGTTGATAGCTTTTGTTTTGGTGATCCCCGAAAACAAGGTGTGTCGCCAAACCATCGCGAACACTTTTGTCTAGGGACTGTAGGACGGCATCTCTTAACAGTTTTTACACTTGTATGAGACTAAGAGGCAGCTGGTCTTGCCGAAGCTCACGTTGGCGTCCACGTAACAAGCCTCACAATGTACGTACACTTGCCCGTTGATTCAAGGATAACTTTCTAGTCAATATCGACGTCGAAGATGAGAACTTGGAAGACATGGAAGAATTCATGATCGCCACGCACCTCAAAATCTAGGCCTACACTATCGAAGATTAGGCCCGGCTTCATGACGGCCGGCCAGTACTGGTGGCTTAGGTGCACTCTCTCCAATTCCAAAGAACCAGGGTTCGATAATGATATCATGGCACTTGCAAGACAATACAAACAAAAGCGAGGAACGCAGGCTTTTTGTTTTAATCATACTGTATTCACTCTACCTAGAGTATGACAGGACCTATTCTCCCCTCCGCCTCCGGGTGAGCCGGCTAGGTGGCGGAGATCCCCAGCAGCTCCCCTTCTTCCCCTCTGACAAAAGAAAAGTGAGCAAAAGATTGATGAAGACAAAAGAAAGAAAGAGAGAAACAAAGAGAGACCATCGAACTCCGACTCTTCATTCACTTGGGCGGGAACTTCCCGATGCCAGTGGCCGCCAAGAAATCCATCACCGCTTGGTCGTACTTATCTATAGAAAACAACTCAGAAACCTGCATATGTCAACATCTGCCTGCTTTCCAGCCTGTCGCCTTACCCACCTCCTTCCAGATCTTCTTCTGCTCGTCTTTCCATCGGCTGCAGTGGCGGAAGAGATGTTCCCATGTCTGGGTTACCGTCCCTCCGCACCACCAGCACTTGTCGTCCTCTCGGTGTCCAAGCGTTTCAGGTAAGTTCCGGTGGGTGCATGTCCGCACTTTAGTCGGTAGAACCTGGCTGAGGAACGCAGGTACAAAGCAAACACTGGTTTAGGAACCAAGAGCATTCGCTTGGATGATCCAGGCAAACTTGCTATGGTCGGATATACCACTGGATCCAGACATGCCCTTCGGCAATGTGGGCAAAAAACTTTTACGAAAACCCATTGACTGCACAGCGGGTAGCCGAAGCTCTGAGGGACCTCGGCATGATGATCAATTACCGGAAAATGGACTACAAGAGAGCCACAAATTCTCATGTTGCTACGAGACAGGATTACCAACCGCCAACAATCCATTGTGCCTTCTGTGGATTGTCATCAAAGTAGAATATCTTATGGATCTCACACCACCGGAGAAATGTGCGGATGGAGATATTGCTGGAGCTGGGTGTCTTTTTGTTTTTGTTTTAATCATACTATATTCACTCTAACTAGAGTATGACAGAGCCCAAATCCCCTCCGCCTACGGGCGAGCCGGCTAGATGGCGGAGCTCCCCCCCTCCCCGCTACCCTTCGTCCCCTCTAACAAAAGAAAAGAGAAAAGATTGACCTCCGAGAACCCCATAAGACAAAAGAAAAGCAAAAGAGAGAGACCGCCGCCTTCCGCCGCTCAATTCCGCCCCTTCACCCCCCGCGTCCACTGTGACTCTTCGCTCATTTCGGCGGGAACTTCCCCACGTCCGTGGCCGCAAGGAAGTCCATCACCGCTTGGTCGCACTTCTCCATGGAGAACAGCTCAGAAATCTGCACGTGCCGACATCTACCCGCTTTCCAGCCCATCGCTTTCCCTACCTCTTTCCAGAGTACCTTCTGCTCGTCTTTCCACCAGCTGCAGTGGCGGAAGAGATGCTCCCGAGTCTGGATTGCTCTGCCCTCGCCCTCACACCACCAGCACTTGTCGTCCTCTCGATGTCCGAACCGTTTTAAGTACATGCCCACGGGTGCATGCCCGTATTTTAGTCGATAGAACCTAGTGGCCAACGACTTCACGCTTGTCATTGGGATGGGTCTCTTGCTTCCGGCCTTGCCCTTTAGTCAATAGCCGAAGTGCTTGCTGTATTTGTCGGCTCCCACTTTGCCTTGGCCGCCCATCTTGCTTCGGAGATCCGTCTGGTTGGAGCTGGGTGTCTCTAACCTTCCAGTGATCGTCTACGAGTCATGGCGTAAGTCCTTTGTCAGACATGCCACTTTCATCCCGATGTTCGCCGTCACAGTCTACGTGTTTACAACGGCCAAGCTTATGGATGTCACACCCCAGGAGAAATATGTGGATGCTAGTGGAGATATCGCTGAAGCTGGAAGCCGTCTAAGCTTATATATAACAATTATTCTAATTATGTCATAATCGCCGGCGCAAACTCTGAGGAGAAAGACGGTGCGCAAGGAAACGACAGGGAAGTAGCTCATCGCGTCAACCCCCCTCGCTTCGTATCCTGCCCTCACCACCGCGCGTGTCACTGCGTTAAGTCCACTCGTGACCGCCTTCAAGTCAACGCATCATTAGATTTTTACTATACACACAGTCATGTGGCTGGCGGATTTCTCTTATTCAATGTTTGCCTTAACCTCACGCTTCTTATTCAACTTAATTCAGATAAGCTTTCCTTCGGCGATGCCGCTGTTGGTATTCTGATGCTCGATGCCCAAAACACGGCAAACCTTCCCACCTGTGCGTGAAGGATATAGTTCTATGTTTGGGTCATTTATCTTTCGTCATTTTTAACTCTTGCGGTGATGGCCACATTGATGATTAAAGTATTTACTTCCAATGTTTTCGTTGCGTAGATTGTGGTATCTTATACATATACTACTGTAACGTAGTTACCTAGCCTTGCCCTTGCCTACGATACGTGTGTCACAACATACTTCTTTTAGGGGCACATATCACTCAACAAAGCACCAAATTTGCCCTTCTGTTCGTAGGTTTATTCCAACCTTTGTGTTGAACAATTCTAACGGCAAACGTTAGGACGATTAATTATAACGGTGGGGATAAGAAGCATTCTGTACGATCTGAATTCGGACTCAGAGTTCTTGATTCAATAAATTCGACTGATTCGGGACTTATTCTCCTTGTTTTGTTTGTTTTAATCATACTGTATTCACTCTATTTAGAGTATGACAGACCCTTAATCCCCGACGCCTCCGGGCAAGCCGGCTAGATGGCGAAGCTCCGCAACTGCTACCCGTCGTCCCCTTTGACAGAAAAAAGTAAAAGCAAAAAGTAAAAATATTGATAGGAACATAAGAAAAGAACCGAAAAGAGAGACCACCAAACCAAAAAACCCCGAAGAACCTCACTCCTCCACTCGCTTGGGCGGGAACTTCCCGACGTCAGTAGCCGCCAGGAAGTTCATCACCGCTTGAGAATAAGTCTCACCCCAAGAGACTTATTCTCCTTGCCGTCCTGATGCACAGAACCTGCTTCGTGTGGACAGAAAGCCTTCATCCAGCCGAAAGGACCCCAAATATATCACTTGAACCCTCGCATGGAACTACGGAATACAGCTCTGTAAGAGAAAACCAAGGAGAAGACAATGCAAGAGGTGTCTGTGATGCTCGTGAATGCTCGTGGATGGGGCTGGAAGGAAGCCTTTGGACTGGGGTTGAGAGTAGGTTTTGGGATTGCCCTCGGGTTGGTATGGAGCGTGAAAAGAGTGACCATGTTGTGGGTGTTGTACATTGTGTGCACTGGGCAGAGCTGGTACATATTTTTAGGCACTCAATTCCGTTTTTCAATATCCTAGAATCCCAACGATCCAGGAAACCTCGAGCTGATTTCCTAGAATATCATCCAAACATCCTAATTATACTCTTTTGAGCATAACAATTCTGGTGGTGATGGAGTTGTCGGGCCAAAGTTAATCAACAGGGCTGATTCCTCCGTGACTGGTCAGCCAACTACACTGACAATTGGGGTCGGTACAGCGATGCGGGCGTGGTGGTTGACGGAAAAGAAGAGCAAGTATATGAAATCTACAATATGTATTAAGATTGTTGGTTTCTCTTGTGCCGTGACTGACTGGGGTTACCAACTGTGGATCAGCACAAAGGGATACATTGCGGCATCTCATTAATGACGGGACGGTGTTGGTGGAGTTAATTCTGATACCCAAGCGGAGGGAGTTCATCTAATTAGATAATTAGGTAGTGCCGTGATAATTCGAAGCTGGAATAGAGGGTAAAGTTAGATGGGATAGTCTGGTGTTTCGTTTTTTGTTTCTCCGGACCCGGAACGTCTTTCTCTTCTCACGCACCTCCGTACAAGTGGGTGGATTTGGTGGATCATGATTTTTTGCCTTCCTTCATTTTCATGACTGGGTTTTCGTTTTGACATCATGAGTTACTGTGTTGGTTTTTCTGCTTTCCAAGTCAGAGTGGGAATCGGATATTGAATCACAATAGATGAAATAATACAAAACGAGAAGAAAGTCTTCAACGAATACTGATTAATCTTAGACCCTCTCTAACCCTACTCAAAATTAGTAGCTTAAGTGTAGTTCAGTTCGAATATATTGAACTTTCATACTCATGTCGCCGAAAAATGTACAGATCACGTGGTCTAAGGGTTAGGTGTGCAAATAGTGAAGTCGCCGTGATTTCAAACGAACTTTGTCAAGGGGGGCTTATCGGTGATTAGAGTGTGTATTCTACTGTTTCTGTCTTGATGTAAGCCATTGTGGTTGAAAAAGACTCGATCTTTGCTGCAGGAATCCCCAGTGCGCACCTAACCCTAAGATCACGTGTTCTGGAGACTTTTCGACGACATGAGTAGCTCCGAGGTGCCGGCCGGCTTGTTACCTAGTATACCTAGACACGGCGCATTACACTACCTCTGGTGTTAATGCCGACGATTTTAAATACTAAGAGAAAGTCTTTCACCGTATTCTCAAACATGGTTACATTCCATACCGCATCTACTCAGAAATAACCGGCCCTAAGCCACACACAGACCGTGGCTAAATTACCCCGCCACAAAAATTCCTTATCATCAAGTTCGATATACCCGTCTAAAAAAGGACATCCTACCCCCAGAATAGATACTTTTGCTGACCGATCGCAGTGCAGCAGCTTATCTCACCCACACCCACACCCTAGTGCTGAGTTTTGAGGCATGACATCAGGCCTACATGTATATGCACCGCATATTATTAGTCTAAACGTATCATCAAAGCAACTCTTTCTTCGGCGTATACATGGCTATGACAAAACTACAACATCTCAGCCCAAGTGCTGACAGGAAACTCCACACCACTTCACTCCACCGATGAATAAATAAATACCTTTACACCTCTCCTCGGTACCCCCATCTTCTGCAACATCATATCAAATAAACACCATGTCAAAGTCAAACACCATGTCTCAACTCCAACGACCACGACCAAAGCATACCCAGTTGCCCCCGCTATTTACACGTTTCTCGACCGCTCCACCGCAGCTACAACACACCATCATCGTTCCCACACGACAAAGGCATTCCCTACCGCCGCCACTGCGAGAGCTTCCCACACCTCTCCGCATCGCTCGCCCCGTCTCATGCAACGTACCGCGAGAGCTTCCCACACCTCTCCGCATCGCCCGTCCCACCTCGTACAATGTACCGCGCACGCGACAACCCGAAGAAACACAATCTCGACCAAGGTCGAAATATATCCCCACCGAAGGACCCACAGGTGGGTATGTACCCTTCGGAAGAGCTCCGAAACTGGAAAAAGGCGAGGTAGATGAGATTACGGCCTTGGTACAAGCCTCGATCGACGATATCTCGTTAGGAAAGGCGGATGAAATCGAAGTACTCCATGCGAGTCCCGACGGAAATTACCTCACCACGCCGCTGTGTGTGCCGGGTGTTAAGCCTTTAACACTACCCACACCTTCAGTCTCAACATCCATTCAGTCTACTCCTATCCACACTCCGCCAACACCGTCAAGCTCTAGCCTTTTCAGCCAGGTCCGGAGGTCGTTGACATTTAGTGACGACGTGTGGGCGGATTTCGACGAGGAGAAGGAGAGTGAGGAGTATACGGATAAGTTTGAGGATGTGCTGGAGGAATATCATGATCGCCGATTGGGGAGGGCTTGGATAGGGACGATTCGAAGGTAGGCGGTGGATGATTTGGAATGGCGTTGAATTGGTTAAAGTGTTTGTGGCGTTTTTTTTTTGGGGCGAATGTGGTGTTTCTTTCGGTGGAAGTATAGAGTTGGTGGTAATCTGGAGTCTTTGGTGTCCCGTTGGTTCATCCCGTTCTTAGGAAAGGTTTTTGTGAGGTTTCTGTATGTTTTCTTGATGTTCTGGTGTCTTCTGTTAGGGAAAAGGTTCAAAGTGCGTATGTAGTCGAAATCAAATGGTTCAGCTCTCTCCCGTATCTTCCAATCAGATAGTCGTACCCCGCAATCCACCGCTGTGGAGAGCTTTACTCCACCATCTAGATTCTAGAGCATTCTTGACAACCTAGCGTACGGAAGCGATGGACGACGACGAATTTTCTTTCTCGGCCCACTTCCAACACCAAAAGTGGCAATCTCCAAGCCATCCGGCGGAGTTACCGTATCATAGATCGGCTCGGGAATTTCCAGGTCCGCGCAAATCTTTCGAAACACCTGTGAGTGATTCCACAACCAATCGTCCGCGTATGGATCAGCGCCACTGGACAAAAGCAACTTTATGATTGCAACACCCCTGGAATCCACGCCTTCCGGTTTTCGTATGCATCGAAACCACTCAGATCCGCACGTTGATTTATGGGGAGAGTACTGAAAAGAGCGCCGTGACCACGGATACCCAACATTGCTATGTACAGCAGGGTACTGCCATGGTAGGCATCGGCATTGACGTCAGCACCCCGCGAGATCAGTAAACTTACCAGCGCCTCGCGATAGTAAAACACGGCTATGCATAGCAGATTTGGGCCCCTTCCGCCATACACATTCGGCAGCCGGGTATTGATATCGAGACCGTGATCAAGGAAGAGCTCGGTTGAAGAAGGCGGACAGTCTCTGAACGCGGATGTAATGATCCTGTCAAAAACCGGGGATGGGACTGCTGCAGGAGAACCAACTGTCCCTATTGCGACGGCGCGTTTGTACAAGTTCCCGTTGCTTTGCTTGTGGAGATACCGGTTCGTGCGGACGAAAGAGTTTAAATCCCCGAGCTTGAAACGACCGGCGATGGCCTGGAGGAGTAAGGGTGGTAGCCTGAAGATTGGTGGGGTTACTTGTCGCACACGGTACTGGAGGAGCTTGCGGAATCGACGGCTGGTACGTAGAGGGAGTAGAGGTCTTGGAAGGTGACGAAGCTGTCTGTGATGATGAGGAGGATCTCAGTCGGTAGTTGGTGAAGTAAGGCCATTTTTCTTGCGGGACATTCGTTCCCCCGGGACATCTGTGTGCGATGAGGTGCGGGGAAGAGATGTGGAGTTGTCATGCATATCGCACGTGATAAAAACAAACCAGCAACATTGGAGTCATCGGCTCATTCAGTTGCCTTCATAATTAATCACTCACACGCATTCCGAAAAATATTCCTAAGTACTGATGTATTACATTCAAGATCAATATCGATCATAAATACCCGAACATGCTATCTCTCTCTATTACCTACATTTGACATATCGATTGGCAAAGACCATGTGAGATTTCTGCTCAAGATTCCTTCGGCCAAATTGCATTTATAGAACTCGGTGCTGGGAAACAGTTTTCAGACGTATATCGATAAAAGTATCCAAGGGGAGTACCTTTTGAGATAGTATTACAGTTATGGGATTCCATTAATATTCCGTTTCTAGGCATGTCTGAAATGGACAAGTTTAGTATTAAAAAGTCTGACGAGGTTTTTAGAATATGAAAAGAGAATTATCTGCTTCTATTGTAAGTGGGGGCGAGAGAGAGATGGGCCAGCACCAGTTCCTAAAATATGCAACTGTTTTCCAGTGCCATGGTAAGTGCTGCTAATGTAACACCTGGATGCCAGGACTACTGGACTACATGAGACATTGAATTGCGAAGATATGTTGTCGGTTTGGCGCGATGGCAGTGCAGGAACCAGAACTTGACCCCCGGACTCAGTTCTTGCGTTATTATGTATGGGCCGGACATATTCAGCTACCGTGATGGCGATGTCCAATCCGATTCATTTGGGCCAGTTATAATGTATTGAAGGATTATCGAGGTAAGTATATTGTATGGAGAACTAGAGAGAAAGAATAAAGTACATGCTTCTCTCCAAAATAACCCGTCTGATCCTTGAAACCAGACAGTCAATACCAACAGTAATGAACCTGACTTTTGCAACCGATCCCATATCCCTAAGCCCCGAATTGTGCTGCGGTGGTCTGGGGCGTGTACTAGGGGTGCCCACAGGATTGAATTGAACCTAAGAGGGGACTTTAGCATTCAATGTAATCTAGCAGTAGATAAAGTCGTGGTTACCTTCAGTCACAAGGACTAACTTCCCCTCAACCCGTCTAAAAACTTCGAAGTGCTTCCACGCCCCGACCCTTGGGCAGCTCTTATAGACGGTTAATTCAAGCACGCTATCTTGCTTCACCACTGGAAGATCAATTAATCTCTGCCTCACTTCATTTTGGTATACTTCTTTAGTAGCCATGTAAAATCTTAAAGTCTTAATATGCGCGTGCTGGATAGCGTCGCTGAGAAATGGCATCTGAGTCGTAACAAATCATTAGAACTGAAGGTATCGGAGTAAATAAAGGAGAGAAGGAGAGTATTACCCATTGCAGGACTAGAAGATCGAGTATTTTAAGACTCTTGCATTTAGAGATGGCTTTGGAAAGTAAACCGCTATAGTAATGGTTCCCGTTAATCGCGTAAGAAAAAAAAGATAGCTTTACCAATGAAGCTTTATGAGCAAGCATTCCAGGTACAACATTGAGTTCATAATCGCCACTACCGTCGTACCTGAGGAAAACGCTGGACAATCCTTGGTATGATACTAGGTATTCCATCAACTTCATTGATCTCCTTGGTACCATCGTTCCTAACGTTGATAACCAGATCTTTTCTGTCTTTAGCGCCATCCACAGCGCGTCGATATCCCCAGTTACATCATTTCCCAATTTGAGTGTAGTGAGTTGGCGAATATGTGGGATCATCGCCTGAACGCCTTCAGGAGTGACCCTCCAGTAGTCCAAATATAGGAACTTCAAAGTACGGGGACCTGCTGTTAAAAAACAGCGCTGACTAAACAACTCATCAAGCCTGTATTTTCTTACTCGTGGGTAGTCGGGGCTTCGAGAGATTTCTGGGATGATAGTAAGGCGTTCCAGCTTAGGAGAACCAAAAATAGCGCGCGAAACGGACAATAGGAACCTTTGCTTAGCGTCTTCAATGTCTGGTTCATATTCAGTGCTTTTAGTGGTTACCACTAGCTCCTTCAGCTGTGGGCAAGGGCCCCGTTTGGGCAGCGGAAGGACGATATCCGAAGTCCTCTTGATTGAAAGATATTCAATATTCCGACAGGGCCCGAGGAATAATCCGGCGATGTTTTCTCTTTCGCCGCCTAAGGTGTTGCCTAGTTTCACCTTCAGCGATACCGTATACTGCTCAGTCGTAGAACGAATGATTCCTGGTCTGACAAAAGAATTGTACACATCCCAAGCACCTTTCTTTCTGAAGTCTATGGTAATATTGCGGTAGACGAAGGGAATGGCGTTTAGTCGTGTTGTCCAACAAGTATGCGAGAGCGCAAGAAGAGTGCGATCATCAGCCTGAAGCGCATGAGAATGTTTAACGGGGAGAGGTGTTTATAGAGATTCCAAGAGCACGAAATGTACTTACATATGATATAACATGGCGCAACAACTCGAGTGGAAGGTTGACGAGCATTGTTGGCAGTGAACTATGCAAGGCAGCGTGGGATCTAGGATTTCTCGGCGAAGGGTTTGTTTGTTTCAAGTTTAACATTAACTGTTAGGGCTTCGGGTTCGGGCTATGAAGTGACACAGTTTCGCAAATAGTTGGAGTGAATGTAGTAATTAAACTGCCCCTCTTCAATTGCCACAACTGAGGAAAACAAGTCACGGTGTGGTGGGGCAAGAATGAAGATACGAACTTGCGATATCCAAACACTTCAATTTGAATCAACGATAAATGACAACACCGCGCCAAACGCCGCCTATATCCATCGGTACAAAATCCCGCTCCTCGAGCTAACTTTCAAGTCTCTTCCTCATCTCTACCATCTCCCTCTCCCTCTCCGTCAATTTCTCTCTAATCTCCTGGACATGTTGATTCACGATTCTCAGCCCCTCTCCAAGGCGATCCAACTCCAGCGCCTCCGTCTCCGCTACGAACTCTTCCTCCCTCTTTGACTTCGCCTTAGAGGGTAATCTCGCCGTCCCTCTTGACGTGAGCACATCATACATTGCCTCAGTAGGCTCATTAAACACCAATTCCTCATACACAAAGCTTGTAACCGGCCTCCTATCCAACCGCGCGGCCTCCATCTCCCCTTCATCGCCAAGATACGGGTGCAGCTTCAGGTAGTGGAATAGCATAATCGGCTTCTCGTTACTTTCCGCGTGGAAGAAGAGCTTGATTTGGATTTCAAACTCGCCCCAACCGGACTCGGTGACTTCGAACGGCGGGTACTCGAGAGCTTTGAGCGGGGTCGCGTTAGCGGCGAAGGAAGAAGGACGCGAGGAGAACTACTTCGCGTCGGGTTCGCATATGTATCTGCGTGTAGTTTGAATTGGACCTTTTTGATGAAGTGGGTGATGTCGGCGCCATCGACGCCCTTCACAGAGATGGACCATGAGTGCGTGTGGTCGGTGGGCATGCCGCGCGGGCGCTCGACAGGGTCAATGGGATATGCGACATTGCCGTAGATTATGGGGCGTGTGATGCTGATGCCCTATGCAGCGCGGAAGTGAGAAACGGTGGGTGGGGTGGAGTGGATCGAGAGCACAAAAGAAATGCGAGCCTGTGGCGTTCCGTGGATCTTGAGGCTGGTACCTTGACGCGCTTGGAGTTTGGCGGTGCCATTTCAGATGCGCCGTACTAGTGATAGAGTCGGCGGGGCGAGGAGGAGGGAGATTGATACTTGGTGGGTGGTAGTTTGCTGCGTCGTTGAGTGTGCTGGACGATCGTTGACGTAAGGTTGTCGCGCGGTTGTTTCGTGTAACTATCACGTGTACGCTAATTTCTCAAATCCCACGAACGCTTAATTTGACGTACTCTACATGCTTATGGCAGCGTTTTTCCGCCAAAATACCCCGTCACACGACCCCGTACCCCGTGTCCGCGGACAAAGTCTAAATTTCAAACTTTATCCAGTTACCACTCTTAAAACTAGATTTTATCCACAGGGTCGTGGGCAGAATACAAGATCAGGGATAGGGCAGTGTTTTTTGAAGTTGACAGACTACGACCAGGTGGATAAAGTCTGTGGATAAGGTCTGAATTTTAGATTTTAGTTGGGTACTACTGGTAATATCATACAATGGGGTCGTGGACAGAGTAGAGTACAGCCCTGTGCTGAAGCAGAAACCTCAGGACTAGCCTCACAACCCTATCCCACAACCTGTGGATAAAATCTAATTTAAGAATGGTAACTAGACAAAGTTTAAAATTTAGACTTTGTCCACGGACACGGGGTACGGAGTCATGCGACGTGGTGTTTTGGCGGAAAAAAAGGCCCCATACATGCCCAGACTTTCTCAGTTCATCGACCTTCTTTTTTCGCCGAACCTTGTGAGCAATGTGAAAATCTGGTAACGACCGTAAGAATAGCTTCAGTTTTGCAGACAGACATAAGTTGAGTTTCGGAATAAAATGGCTGAGAAACGGTGATCTGACTGTCATGGAACTAGGCGACGACAATTCATCCTAATAGACCAACTTGCGTCCCCGGCTGTCGTCAAAAAACCCGTTTTTCATATAGGAGAGAACTAAAATGTATAGCCTGTAAACCTTTTTCTTCTATGTGCATATAACTACCACGCTCATCCCAGCCGAAATCTTAGCCCCTTCGTCTTCCAATCTCATATCCCTGTGTGCTTATCTTTGCGTGTTCCTCCAAAATTCTAGTGCTAAAAGAGTAGGCCGCCCAGTAGTCGTATATCCAAACTCAAATGGTTACCACAGGTCATCTACCTATTCACAACAAGCGGATAAGAAATGCAACGGGAGTTTAGGAACCAGAAAACCGCCCCTAGTACGTTTTGTGACAGTGGTTTTAGCTTACAGGGCGCGTGCAGCTGCAAGCATAATACGGAATCAGTATCCATCCACCCGGGCCCGTGGTATTTATAGCCTAGCCCGAATTCCTCAGCTGCTGCCTCCGATAGAAGACGACAGTCGAAGATCGGACTTTGAAAAGGCCAAGTGAGTGCTTAAATTAAGAGTTATGAAGGTCCGGCCCAAACCCGATTCTAATCTGAGAATCTTCTTCCAGTTGATTTTCGTTGACAAATGGCATCAGCAATATGCATCCTCACATAATACCGGTAGCTTTCGGGCATTTATCAGAAACCGAATTCAAATTGGAGGGTGTTTTGTGCGACGCCGTCTTCCAAACATACTTAGTACTAGTAGGTGCAGGCATTCCACTCGAACAGAATTATTTCTATTCCTTTGAAATACCATCCAATCTCAACCTCAACATTTTCCACCCAACACCTTCCACCAGTTCAAAATGCACCTCACAACCACAATCCTCCCTCTGTTTATCGTCAGCGTCCTTGCCGTTGCAGAGCCTCCCACGAAAGTAGCCCGCAGCGTTGGTGAACCCGTCTGCAACATAAAAGCCAACCACTTCTACGCCCTTCAACATGGCGTCGAACCTGACGGGCCAATGCCAGACGACTTCGACGAAGAGACCGACACGTACATTGCCTTTTCCGAGGGCAGCAGGTATTCCATCTGGGTAGCGGCACAGAGAAAGCCGATTTTTAAGCGCGCGGACCCTGCCCCGGAGTCCGGTATATCCATGGAAATAATGTCCTCCTGTTCCTCCCCATCTCCATTCTCTCTCAGCTAACATTCCAATCCGTAGCCTATATTCTGGTCCTCTTTGTAACGGCAACGGAGTACACTTTAAATACCCATCACCTGATGGCTGGTACTCGAGCCTTCCGCAAATAAGCTACTCAGTGGGAATCAAGGGCACCGGATTGGATGATAATGATATGAATTTGTGGTTGAGGGGCCCAACGTGCGATGGGGATTTGAGACTGTATTTGATTGGGAGAGGTCCGAATTGCTGGGTAAATTTGCCGGCGTTGACGTGTGTGAATTTGAGGTGGAAGCCGGATCACCACGCAACGACCATCGCACAACCGAGCTCGAGCGGTTCGCAGGTTGGAGAGGGAAGGAGAGGAGCACGGTGAATTTGGATGCTTGCCGGAATGTAGGATGTTGAGAGAGGAAGGCGGAGGGATATTCGAACTTGGGTTTGCACGTTTGCTTTTGAGCAGTAGAAGTTCATTGCATGACGCTTTTTCTCCGAGCGAGGAGAAAAAATCTGGACACGGGAGCACGCATGCATATAGCGTTTTTTTAAATTTTATTACCAGGAAGTTTACTGAATCCCAGCAGAATACCGTTAAATATACTCACGCGGCCGACTGCCAAGCTCGCCACGTAATGTGGCTTTCGCGCCGCATAGTCACTGTGCCATATCACGTGGCAAGCTTGGCAGTCGGCCGCATGAGTAGTATTTAGATGAATGTGTTGTTACCAGAGTGCGGTACTACTTAAAAAAGGGTGTGTATTTGAGAACCGTCTTTCAACAGTTGAAGATACACACTATCCTGTAGGGGTCAGTGGATGGATAATAAGTAGCATCATTGCAGGATAAGAATCGTTGGCAGAGGAAACCATTGGCAGAACTAAGGATTAATAGGCTGGTAACTGCTATTTATAGAAATGGCTTCCAAAATTTCTAACTATTTGGCTATTGCACCCTCACTGTTGTATTAGCCTCGGCCCAGGCTCTTGGAGTGGTGATTGGCTGTGAACTATTATTAAGCATGTCATGTGATATACGTTTGTAAATTTGAAATTTTCATATAGATTAAGCAGTATTCATGCATTACATCACGTGCTGTACTACATAGTACCCATCCATCATATATTTCATCACGTCAAACTTACTTAAGCCTGAATCGAGGCCACTGTTGTATTAGCTGAGGTTTGAACTTCTGTGCACGTTGCTAAATTCCTTGTAAGAAAACATCGAGTAATAAAGACAACATCGTCAGTTACACCAATAGTAATCAAAACCAACTGCCGAACCTTTACTGGTGTAGAATTGTACGGGGCGGCTTCAGGCGATTCGCCATTTACGACGAGACTGGGTTAATTAATCACTCAATTCAGAACTCAGTCCAAAATAAAGATCCATTATCAGGTACCGTAGTACTATCCCCCCCTTTATAGGTACCTCAACCCTCATCTCGTCCTCCTTTTCTCCTGACAAACAATACCGCTCATCGTTTTCCTGTATCTCTATCCCTCGTCCGTAGATGTGTTGGCTGCCATTGGTGCTTGGTGATCTAACATGCTGCATTTTATACGCTACACCCTGGAATTCCAGGGTCCTGGGTCATATCAATGTACGCGTATGTACTCGTCGGATTTTCAAGTTTCCGGACACCCCTGTCATTGATTAGATGACTTCGATAAAATGTGATTACATCCTTCTTACTTGAAAATCCGACGAGTAGGTAATGGGTGGTGATGGCGGTAATCTATCTACTCTAATTGCCTGTTACGTCAAAGCCCCAAGCTCATCGCTCTACATTGTGCACTAAGCCCGAATAATACCAGGCTCGTCGGTTCGTGGTGGTTTGTATGAGAAGCCGCGCCATTGATTGACTGCCCGGGTACGACACGATTCGCCCGAATCCCTCGCCGCCCAGCACGGGCGGAATTGGTGGCGGAAATGGGGAGAAGGAGATTAGGAGATACGACTTGGAAGCAGGAAAAGCTGGGGTGCTGAGGCCTTGTGCCCGGCCTCGACAGGAACTGTGGAAGTATCTAGGATTAGGATTATGTCATGGCCGCAAGCGGCCGAATGCAATATGATTACAAACAAACAAACAAACGGGCGGAATTGGGTTCTGGGACTAGGGCTGAGATTTATATTTTGTACATACCAGAAGGGAGGGTTGGTGAATCCCCTATATGAGGTACGCATGGACAATATGCGCACATAATAACCTATACGGATATGATCGAAGCGACAAACCCTTTACTCTTATACCAACTAAGAGTACCCAGAATCTTTATCCGCCCCACCTTATTCTTTCCGTTATAGTAGAAGTTCAACCAACATCCAAACTACATCTACACACATATTCCCATCTACTCAAACCTTATCCTCCCATTCACCACTTCCCAAAGTATCGGCGCCACCTTCTCCCAGCCAATTTCGTTTAGCACCTTCCACTCCCTCTCATTCCTCCTCTTCCCGACCTCCTCGCTTCCAAAAACCCCCACCTCCTCATCCGTAACCAACAACACCTTCTCCCCCTCTCCTTTCTCCCACGGCTTCTCGCCAACCACAAACTTAACCCAAACACTTCTCATCTCCCTCCCCACCTGCTCTAGTTTTTCCTCCGGCATCTCAAACCCTCCAAAAAGATACAACAACTCTACCCCATGATGTGCTCCCGCCTCCGGCGCAAACGGATTCCTAGCATCAAACAAGTACCTCCACGTCTCTTCTTTCGTCCTTTCCAAAAACTCACGATAGAAATTTTCAGTGTGAAGATGAAACTTTCCGTCACCTGCGAAGCGGAGGATTCCCTCGTTGGTATCTCCATAGATGGCAAGGATTTCTTCGGACTGTGGGAGAGGGGGGAAGATACTCCTAGGCTGAGAGAGGGAGTGGAAACTGGTTGTGTAAAGACTCCACTCCTTTGCGTTATCGCCGATTAGGACGTCTCCTGACCATGGATTTTGGGTTGGGTTCTGCCGCCAGAAGCTCCCCGTGGAGATGGGAGGGAGAGTACCCATTTTTAGATCCCGTTGTGCGCGGAGGAGATCGGAGACGGGGACTTTCCGGAGGTTAGAGATACTGGGGAGGGAGAGATGGGTGAGGAGGGCGGAGACGAGGGTGTCCCCGATTACGGGGGGAACGGCGGGGATGGTGTTTGCTGTTCCGGATTGGAGGATGATCCGTTGGAGAAGAGAGGAGTGGTTGGAGAGGGTATGCATGTGTGTTGAGATTGAACCTGCGCTTTCGCCGGCGAGGGTAATGTTTTTCTATCTCCGTTAGTAAACTCCGCGTTGTCGTCGGAGGAGGAGGAAGAGGACCTACCGGATCACCACCGAAACCGCGGATGTGTCGGTGCACCCATTCGATTGCATGTTTCTGGTCAAAAAGGCCAAAATTTGTTTTCTCCTCCGAGATATGTGCGAAGCCTAGAGCGTTGAGACGGTAGTTCATTGCGACGTATATTATTGGTGTCCCTGCTTCGATGGAAGTTGCCACAAGCTTCGTAGGGTCTTTTTTTTGTCCTCGTTAGCTCCACCACCACTTCCTTCCTCCCTACAGAAGCACTTACCACATACTCCCGACTCCGCACTCCCAACAGTAACAACAAAGCTCCCTCCATAAATCCATATCAAAACGGGTACATTATCTCCTTCTTTCACGCCCTCTGGCACTGTAACGTGTAGATTCAAACACTCGAACTCATCCTCGTCCTCGCACCAATTCGGCACGCTCTCGGACGGGATACGGAATAAGGTGTTGCAGTCTGTGGGGAGCTGCGGACACCGGGGTCTTGCCCTTCCGTCAGTACCTATATCAACTAGGGAGAAAAAAACAAACCCATGTTTTTGGACCCCAATTGCGGCTCCGTTCCAGTCATTTATTGGTATAGACTGCACGAAGCGGTCAGGAATGGAAGCGTATTTGATGTTTCGGTATTGTAGGATCCCCGGGGAAGTTGAGATTCTGACGGGATTGAGGGAGGCGTTTAGGGTGGCGTGATGGAAGGACATTTCGATGTTCGAGGAAGAAAAAGAAGAGAAGAGGGAGTCATTGTTGTTTTTGACGGCATGAGATACCCGAGATGTATCGGAGGTGCAGATGGTGGGGCTGGTGGGGTACCTGCATGCGGATCTAATATCGGCGTGTAGTAGTGGAGTCGTGCTAACCGCGGCGAGGACCGGATAATTTCGGACATCGAGCTTAACGACTGTTTAGTTTTAACGAACCCTAGCTTTCAAAACTCCACTGAGTCTTTGCGAGATGAGCTCCATATCTAGAGTAGCTGTGATGTATGTGGAGACATTCCTACAGCTACGTTATGAGAAGTAACGCCTCCCCGTAGTTAATACCCTAGTTCTTATTTAATGCACCATATTTTTCTCTGCTGGCGAAATATACATGCAACGCGCAACGTAGCGTTAACGGGCCATGGTAATGTAGATAGAGGAAGGAGGAAGTTAGGGTTATTTCTACTTCTCACCTCGCGCGCGCGGGGGAGCACGAGACATGGTACTCCAAAATGGACAAAAGTCACAAGTCGCAGACACTGATCCCTATATTTAACGTATGCCAACGTACATGAAAAGTTCATATTAGTACTAATGGAAAACATAAATATCAGTCAGATTAACCTCAGCTTGGATAGTATTTCCAATCCAAATATATTTAAGAAATACAAGTCATTGTTGCAGAATCTGGTAAATGATTTATGCAACATAATTGATACTTATTCAGTAAAGAATAATATCTTCAATATAAGCTTATGGCCTAATCTGGTCAGTAAGTACCTAATCGTTATGATCAATATATTCAAAAAAATCATTACTTTACCTATATTTTCTATAGGTCAAATTATGTCCAACCAACCATGGCTGAAGTGGTATTGAGTGACCAACAAGTGAAATATATTTCTAGAATACTTCCATAAAAAATAAAGCTATTTGGGTCATGTCCAAGTCAAACTGAAAGTCATTAATGAAATATTGGCACATGCAAAAATCAGTAAGAAACATCCAAAACATGAACTCAATAAAATAAAAATCCACAGGAGAAAGTCAGGTTAGAGAAGTATTATAGCCAAAGAATACACAACTATTAGAAGAAAGCCAGTCTCTGGAAAGTTAATTATAAGAAAAAACAAAGAAAGCTTGAATTAAATATACAATGGGTCACCACCAAGACAGAAAGTTTTGATGACCATCTATATATTATTGGAGTTGTGCCAAGGATAGATTCTACAGCTTTTGTATCAGCTACAACCTTTAATTATACTTGATTGAATAAATTAAACAATATGGGTACAGGGTAACTGCAATTTAACTTCTTCATGCGGAACCATGAATTCAAAAAGAGAATTCAATCAATTATTGAATACCTCCCCAGCAACACAGTTCAACACAACCCCAAATCATGACCAAAACAGTGTCAAAAAATGCTTCATCGACCCATATCGGGATTGACGCGTGTGCATGATTTGAGACTTTTGTCCATTTTTGCCTGCCATAACGAGGGCATGCGTGCGCAAGCATGATTTGTATCATGTAGGTACCATGCACTTATTACCCAAAAAGCGCCAAGCAGGCTCGGGTGATAAATGATGACGACGTTCGAAAGAATTGCGATACCAATAGTAAACTTAGTGATGAACGTGTGTATCACACTCTCGAAAACCAAATGGATCAACTTGCCGCTTTCATCTCTACCCTCCCCCTCTCCCCCGCCTCCATCACCACCCTCGCATCCAAAACCACAACATCAACCTGCCTCCTCCTCCTTACCCACCTCTTCCCCACCACCACCCACTCCCCCAAAACTCCCTCCTACACCGCGATCCAGTCTAGCCACTGGTTCCTTCCCTCCTACACCGTGATTCAATCCAGCCACTGGTTCCTTCCCTCCCTCCCCCCCTTCTCCCACCGCTAACTTTCTTTTCAGGTCTCTCCACGCCCCCTCCCCACAACACTCACCTTCACCCCCCTCACCACCGCAGACATACCCACCGCTCTAAAAGTCCTCTCTCACTTCCGCATCCGTTCCGGCAGGCTCGCTCCACTCCCAAGTTCCTCCAACACTGATGGTGGCGGTGTTTTTGTTTGCAGATTCCGGGAAGCAGCAGGGGTTTGCGAATATGGAGTGGAGGATCCGGAGGTGGAAAAGATTGGGCCGGTTATGGATGCGACGAAGAGGACGATGCTGGGGGGGACGTATTTTGGGTATCCGGCGTTGAATGTGGAGATGAGGTTAATGCCCTTGGGGAGAAGGGGGAGGATGTTGCTGATGTTGTTGTGGTAGACGAGATTTCTGTTCCTACCTTCTCGATTAGTGTAGATTTAAAATTATATCGCGATATTGTGGCACTATTTACATCAACATGCACAGCGATCGCCAACACCCCAGGGTTGCAAGTAATACTTTCCTTCCAGCCTATGGCCGTAACAACCGTTGCCATAGGGGGGGAGAAGGGCGGGAACGTACTTGAGATTAAGGAGGAGGCTTAGATGTGGTTTGTGCTTATGATGGGGTGGAGTGATGCGGCTGATGACAAGGTTGTGATTGGAGCTAGAGTGAAGTTTTTTGATACAGTTGCGCGGATGGTCGAGGAGAGCGGGTTGTTGGATTTTTTGTATAGGAATGATGCGGGGATGGATTAGAGGGTTGTAGAAAGCTATGGAGGGGAATGTAAGGTTTTTGAGGATGGTGGTGAGGGAGGTAGATCCGAAGGGGTTGTTTCAGAGGTTGGTGAAGGGGGGGGGGGGGGGTTTAAGTTACCGTGATGCATAAGTACATGAAGATGGATTAACGCGTTTTCATTACTCGACTTCCCCCACAATTCAGCAACGTGCACCAAAGTTCGAACCGATGACCCATATGCCACACCTTCCACCCACCACTCTTCCCTATCACTCTCACCCACACCATCCACCATACCTACCCACCCAACACCCGCCACCCCCACTCCACCAACATCCAAGCCCAGCCCATCACCATCGTCTTCGCCCATCCGCTCAACGCATACCCCCCTTTTTTCTCCCTCTTTTCTCTCTGTGACTCCCAAAAACCAGCGGGCGAGACATATACAACCCAGACGTCTATGCAGTTCTACCAAGTTTTTGGTGCGTTCTGTAGTAGACGAGGGTAGTTGGACCCTGAGATGGTGCGGTTTAGTGTTTAGTGTTAGAGAGGACAGTGTGGCTGGGGAGCAGAGGGTTGAGGAGGTATGTGTATATGTGTCGAGAGAGGGAGGGGCGGGGAAGGGGAGGAACTATGGTGCTGACAGAAAAAGGTAGTTCTTTGAAAGACTTTCTTGTAACAATCTGTCAAGGCCAGGGTGAATCGATACACTGTGACCTATCCCACCGGGGCACGACCACCGAAGTTGGTTCTACTCTGGGTTTAATGCTCGCCTCGATGGATGGGTGCGTTCGGATCATCGAAGCTATGAAACTAGAAACTACCTGTACTTGATGCATGAAGGTTAGGGTTTGTAACATCACTTCTAACCATCGCCGTTGGAGGTTAATGTTCCGGATCCCCACTTGAATGTGATCGTATTCTGACGCGTTGATTAATCTTATGGTGGGCGGAAGACAGCGTTAATGTTCAAACCCCTTTGTTCGGAAAGAACTCCATGAATCACCTTGTTTCAATCATTTATTCGGAATCAACTGGGAGAAGCATTTCGTATTGGCCCTGTCTGACAGACTAGAAAATCTACGCAATGATGTACCCGCATAGAAGATTTATTCATCGCAATTTTGTGGATATAGACCCACTCATATCCGTTGCCAAATTTTTCACCCAAGAGTACTCAAGTACTTAGATAAGTGAGTAAATGACGCCTTTTCCAATGCGAAGGGCGCCCAAGCTAACTACTTAGTCTTCCCCCATCAGGTCGACACTCAACGGTTCCACCTTCACCTTTGGCTGGGATTTTCCCTTGCTCTGTATATTTTAGCATCCATCATAGCGAGTGCTCGTACGGAAAACTTACAGCCAGCTTCGGTTCTCTGGCTACCACTTCTTCAATTTTATTCGAATCGCCCGGAATAATCCCCAAGGATTGCAACCCCGACTTTTTCATATACCGGAAGATGAAGCGAACATACGGTTCCTTGAAAGACTCCTCGACCCAGTCTATTCCACCAACAATAGTCGGACCCGGGGGATTCAAAACCTTCTCAGCCTCGAACCTACCTCCACCATCAGTAACACCCTCACATCCTTCCATCCCTTCAAACCTACCCAACCATAGTCCCCACATCCCTCCCCTTCACATCCTTCTCACACACCCTTCCCTCCCCCCCAAAATCCACCTCCACCATCGCCACCGGCGGCGCAGCAACAACCTTCGCAGTACACCTCATAACCTCCACCATAATCGTTCCAATCCCCTTAACCCGCTCGGTATCCATCGTTCCCTCGTCACGCTCCTCGTGAAGTGTCACCGCCTGGAATCGGAATTTCTGGAATATGTTCCCGCTGTAGATCCCCGTGTTGTTGACTCCACCCATGTAGTATCCCCAAGCTTGCCCATCGATCGTGGGGAGGTAGGCGATGGTGTTGGGGATGTCTTTGGTGTTTCCGGGGAGGACGGAGCAGGAGATCCAGAAGTGGGCGCCGGGAACGGATTCGATAAAGACTGTTTTTGAGGAGGTGGTGGAGGAAGATGGGTATTCGGGAAGAGGGGAGGAGGAGAGGGTGTGGATGTGGACTGAGACGCCGCGGAGGGAAGGCATGGTAAGATCAATCTTTGGAGAAAATTTGGGGTTAGTCTTGGAGATGGAAAATTGGGGGTTCTGGATTAATGCCTTGTTGGATGTGTGGTTTATTTCGGTCAGTGGCTGTGGGGAAAGATAAAGAGGAAGAGAAGAAAGAGATGGGGTTTTTATACTATGGGGTATAGTGACATCAATACATCATGGGTTATCAAACGGGGAAGATTCTCGGGGTTTTGGGCTCTTTATTACACCGCCCACAGCGCCTTTCCAGATTCTATCTTCGACCTTCAATTTCTACCTTCTTTTGAATTGTTAATTTGAGAGGAACCGTGCTTCTATGCTCCTCTTTCCCAGTCTTTCTCCGTCAAGTTCACAAGCTTTCCTCTGCGCGAGCTTGCGAGCAAGGAGAGAAAAGTCTAGGCACGAGAGCAACTTCTATGTATGTGATGAAAGAGAGAGGACCTGGAAACCATCCACGCTGTGTGTGGGAGCAGCAAGCAGTCACAAGTGCAAGTGCACATTTGTATACCCGAAGCTCTTTTTCATTCTAAAAAAGCCTAGCAAACGGGAGCAGATTTTCACCTAACTATTTGGATTAAAGATCCTAATCACAAATTTAAAGCTGGCTCAACGGTCTTATAAGCCCCCCCCCCATCACCAACTATTTACATTCTTGCACGTAAGAAAAGCTTGTAAGCCTCTCCGTTGCAGACAATCTCAGACAGCCTAACTCTCTTCCATGTTGCACCAGGTCACGTGGTTTGTCCAACTGGAATTAATACTCTCGAGTTGTTATAGACCACGGGAAGTCCTCCAGTATCTATCCGAGACATGGGTTTATATGTGCGCATATTTTCCATACGTACATAGGGGGAGGTGAGGGTTGCGGAGGTGTGCATATATGTGGGGAGAGAGAGAGCGGGGTGCTGATAGAAAATGCTAGTTATGCTGTGTTTGTGGTTGCGCGGGTGGGAAGGTTGTAGGAGGAGGTTGATGTTATAGGGTGATGGTGAGACGTGAAGTTGCTATTACTGGGCTAGGCAATCTAAAGGGGAAAAGAATATACATCCGCACACTTCCCACTGAAGCTGGTTCCACTCTGGTCTCGATGAATGTCGGCGGTAACTAGACCCGGGATATCTAGTCTTCTCACCAACTGACTTCTCCGCTTCAATTCAATGAGCCGCTGAAAATGGGTAAAATAAAAACTAACATGGCGAAAAATACCACGGCCCACTACTCAAAAAAATGGTGATATTTTCGAATCAGTCGGTATTCCGTTTAGTTGGCCAAACCATTCTTCAACCACCATACAACCGTTATGTAAAAAAAGCCAAAACTATTGTTGAAGCGTTGCTGAACCGTTTTTCTAGTAACATGGAATAGCACCTATTTCAAAAAAAACCCAACCTTTTTGAACAGCAGTTACAAAAAACTGGACATGAGCTATCACCCAAGGCCTTTCAAAAATTGTACCAGGATAAAGCCCTAGAAAATAGAGTGGCGATTTGTGTCAACACAGATGATGATGATTTCGCTTACTTCAAAGATGTTGGAAGAGTGCTCGATCTAGCGAAGCGTGTTTACAAGGTTCACAATGGGTTTTAGGAACTTTAGTAATAACATGTGAGACGAGGTTAGGGTTGAGTGGTAACATCATTTTACTCATTCACCACTCGACCATCCGCAAAGGATTTATTCCCCAAATTTCCTAAAGATACAAAGATTCAAAAATCTTCCCCATCCTATCCAAACCCAGTTCCTACCCCCAAAAAGATTCATTCGACCCAATCCCACCCCTACACCAAAAAAGCCCCCAGAAAAACCTCCAACTCCTTCTCCAAAACCCGCCAGATCGTCGTTTCGGGTCAAACATACCCCGCATTCGCAATGGCCCTCGCAGCCTCCAGACGCTCCAATTTCTCCACCAACGCATGCCTGGTGCTAACCACCGAGAAATCCTCGCCCGCAATCCCTTGCAACTCCTCCGGGGTCATCTTCCCGATCAATGCCGGCGAGAACGCCTGCACACTCCCGCCCTCTCCTAAAAAGTGGCGTTCGATAACCTGAAGGCAAACACAGTCGATGAAGCGGGTTCTGGCCGCGTAGTAGTACGACTTGAGATAGTCGTAGATTTCGTGGACCGCCTGTTCTTCGCGCGTTTTGTACGAGGAGTGGAAAATCGCTATTAGGCCTTGCATTGAAAACATCGACTGCCCTTCAGAATCGCTCTCTACGCACTGATTCTTGGAGAGGTCATCAAGCATGCGTTTCTGACGAATTTCGTCCAAGGTTTTGACGAAGGAGTCGTCGTAAGTTAACATAACCTCTCCACGCTCGCTACGGAGAATCTTATTGAGCTCTTCGGATGCATTATCGAAGGTTCTTGAGAAGTGAGGTCCTAGGAAAGAAGCTAACTTTAAGCGAAGCTCCGAGTCGTGACACTTTGCGTTGAGCAAGCGGCTGATAAACTCGTTGACCTGTTGATTAACGACCGAGATATGATCGCGCGCGAGTTGTTCCCACCCTTCGGACTGGCTGCGGAAGAGGGACTTAAAGACGTCGTAGTTAACCAAGCCATCGAGTTCAACGCCACGGGATCGCTTGTGAACTTTTAAAATCCAGGCGTGGATCTTCTTGGCGTCTTCGGTTTCGAAATTGTAGAGATGCCCACGGAGTTTAACACTATCTGCAAAGTCGTCGTTCAAATTCCTGACGTTGGTGCGAAGGCGCATACCGTCATCTTCGTGTTCTTCCCGGTAAATACCCATGAGTGCATCGCGGGCCAGAGTTTGAAATCTAGTTGCAACCTCGATTAAGACGCCGCGCTGCTGCTCGGGGGTTTCTCTGGGGGAACCAAGGGCGTCGATGGCATGACGCAGGTCAAACACCTTGTTTTCCAACTCCTTGACAAGGATCGGATACTCCCTGCGAACATGCTCGTATAGGAGGTTGCGGAGGAAACGTTCGAGGGCCTGAATGCCCACACGGTTCTTGTCGAGGGATCGCCATGGATCTTTCTGGAAGAAGTTCCGTTCGTTCTTCAGGCGACCCTCTGCTGTAACCCCAATTTTGACTTCTTCGGTAGAGCGGTTGCGAACCACAAACCAGCCGTGGGTGAGTTGGGTAACCCGATTGCGGGCGACGTCCATCACACGAGCTTCATCGCCGGCTTGTACAGCGTCAGGCTTCGTCAAGAGACCTACTGTGCGAGCGCCCTTGGGATCGGCCTCCTTTGCCAAACGGAAGATTTTCTGATTGGCCGTTTCGTTAAGAGACGAGGCAACAGCCCTATACAAGCGTTAAAGAGCTGAGAGCTAGGGACAGGTGGCAGAAAGACTTACAAAATGATGGTACGGGGTTCCTTGAGGTATCTCACAACCATATTCTCGACGATGCCGATATCCTCCTCGGTTTGATATGGGGTAGCAGCTAGCAAATACTCTCAGTTTTTGCCTCGTTTAATAAGGGTACGGAAACTTACATTGGAATATTCCTGGAACATCAACCACGCTGAAGTGCGGTCTCGCAGGTCCACAGAGCTCAATCTTGAGCACATCATCGGCAAAACGAGCCCCTGCAGTAGTATCGGTGCATTCGACTCCCGGCTTTGGCAGACCCATAGCTTCGGAAGCCTATTACCGTTTGTTAACTCACGCCGATGCAGCTTTTTGCCAAAAAAATTGACTTACTTGCTCTAAGACATCCGAGAACAGATCAGCAGTAAGGGTGGTGTAATGTTTCAAAAAATTCTTGAGGTTTGCAGCGCGGGAGCTGGAGCTGTCGATAGCTGGAGTGATAGTAATGGTCACACGCTCGTGGGCGGTACGGCGAAAGTTGATCTGAGTCGCAAAGCGAGTACACAGAGTGCTTGCGACGGGAAATGGGATACCGGTAAGAGCCTATGAAGCAGTTAGATTTGTGATGCCTTGATGACGATCAATCAAAATTTATAACGGAAAAGAATCTTACCTCAAGAACGGACGATTTCCCGCTGGATTGGTCTCCAACGACGACGAGCTACAGCAAACATGCAATCAGCATCATCATCATCAAACAAACACATCCAGACGTGAGTAATAAATACCTGAGGCAGAGAGATATCCTCGCTCACACCGCATTCTCTCAACCTGTCGATGATTTCGAACAAACGAACAAGCTCACGGCTCTCAAAGCCTTGGGTGTTCCCAAGCTGTTCTTCCGCCTTAGCATCCGGCTTCGGTCTGTCAGACATTCCGTCGGCAGTGCCTTTCTTCTTCTTTGCGACAGGTGCCAGCTTGAATAAAATGTGGTGGTGATGAAAGGTGGTGGAGATTGAGACGAAGTGGATAAGATGTTGGCTATCTGGAAGGGATGGAAAGATGATTTACCAGGAAGGTGATGAATCGAATCAAAAGCTGGTGGGTGGGCGGTATGGGAGGGGTATTTATCAAAGCTGACTCCCCCAGTAACAACAAGCTTGATCTTGTCTGATCTGGGGGGATTTGACCGGCGTCTCAATGCGGATATTGTGAATCACTAAATGCGAGAACCCACACTTGCGCTCCTGCAGAACAAAGGAATTTGAGGTTTGATGTTTGACAATTAAGACTCATACATGGGGTCCAAAGATTGACCGCGCCACTCCCGCTGTCGATTGAGATGTTGGGTCTGGTTAGACCAGCCCCGGATGAGAGGGATGCTTTGTTGCTTGTGAATGGCGGCGGTTATGTTGTAACATGATTGGTTATGTAACGCTATGGCCGCATCCCGCAGTAGGCGCTTCGGGGGGTTTGACTCGTTTATTTTCCGCAGTAGCAAGGCTGGGATTGTGTCGGGACTAGGATTGAACAAACGCTCCCTGGCCCCGGGATTTTAATTCGGGTAGTACCGTCCGTGGTCATGGATTAAGTTTCGCTAAGCGCACGTATACATCGTCAAACACGACTGGAATGTCAGCCCCACCCGCCCGTGGTCCAATAAATCCTCACTGGCTGTGTTCGTTATTCATGCAATCATGGAATGCCTCCATGTATCGTTGTGGCGTAGGTCCCTTGGCATGTACCAGGTCCAGAAGCCTCCCGGTTTGCCTTGCACTTCCGGGTGCGTTACAGGAAGGTAGAAGAGGACTCTACGTAGAAAAGGCACGAACGTTATGTCAATTGTGTACTTAGGTATGAATAAGCCAACAGATTTCTCCAAAAAAATAACTCAGACTGCAGGTTTTGACAAAAGTGCATACCGCCAGAAAACTTGACGGGAAACTATAATGAAAAGGAAAGAACCATCTTCTGCGTAGCGAAAAAAAGAGAGCCCCGAGGCTAAAAGAACCTAGTCTCGGAGCCCTTGTCCCAGCGGGCGCGTCAGTGAAAAAAAGAAGCGATTCGAGACTAAAAAGAACCATCGATGAATATACCCTAAAAAGGCTTAGTAGAGGCTTGACATACTAACATCCTGCAAAGATACGTACCCGTTTTCCTTTAACTTGGAGTTTCAGTCAGCAGAGAGCGCCCAGGACGGCTTAACAGAAAAAGCCAGACTGATCTCCAGTTCCTACGCTCTATCGCATATCGTAACGGTGTCTTTCCCCGATCGTTGGGTTCGGTAAAATTTACACCGTGATCCAACAGCAATCGTGTTAGTTCTCTTCCACGAGGACCAAAATCCCGACTTAAGAGAAGATGCAGCGGCATCTCCGTCCAAGAGCTTCTCACAGTAACATCGGCTCCATACTCGAGTAGCAAAGACACCATATCTCTCTCCACAAACATTATCACAAAATGCAAATTCGTGCCAAGCGCATCCCCATAGACATTAGCACCTCACTGAAGAAGCATCAGGCTACGAGTACTTTTCCAGTTGAGATCGCGACAGTAAGAAACGTTACAACCAAGTTCGTATATTGGTAATTAAATGTTGTTTCGATATGCGCGCCGTTGTCCAAGAAGTGTCCGATAGTGGAAATTATATCAGGATCATATTCTCGGTTCAAAATCCACATAAAAGTTGTGTCCCAACTCTCTGACAGTGTAAATATCGACTTCTCGGTAGGTTCATACATCGACATGACGGCACGTCGATACAAGCGACTATTCAATAACTTGTTGTACTCGCGGTTTGCTTGAGCGAGGGAGTTCAAATCCCGAAATTCAAGGAAATCCGTGACGAGGAAGAGTAGTTCGGTTGGAATTTGAAGAAGCATCGTGCTAAGCGAGGGAGGTTGGCTTATTTCCAGATCCGCCATCGGAGGATTTTGTTATTGCTGGTCTCTATTAGTGAGATATCAGCTTAGATCTTTAATATGCATGTGCAGGTACCTATTCGCACTCAGAAGTCTAAACCAAAGGGGTTGTATCTTGAGAAATCCTTGTGAAGTCGACGTTGCCGAGCGATGATCACATGGATAATGTGCTAACCCAACTCCGGGAGTGGGGTCCTAGTTATAACAGGGATCCTAAAAACCATGACGTCACGTCCTGCCATGGAAATTCCTCCCGACCCAAACAAACAGCTCGATGGCAGAGTACAAAACCGTTTGCCTCTTCCACACTCTTTTCGAATCGAGCGCGTCTTCATTCAGCATTCGTTCAAATATACTCAATCTACAACCTTCAATTTTCGACAGAACATGCCATGACGGACTCTACCACGCCCCCCAAACCTGCCACCACCCGCAAATCCACCGCTCCAGCCTCTTCACGACCAACCCTCAAAGCCCGCCATTCCGTTCACAAATCCTGGTCCCCGTCACCGCGACCCGGTCTCAACCCCAGCGCGCTCTCTTCACTATCCATCGCGCACAAGGAATTCAATACACAAGCGCATGTCTCGCCTCGTGATGGAAGGGTGCATATCTCGTTGAACGCGGTGAAGGATGGCCATCTATCGACGATTCTGGGAAGTCTTACCCAGCGAGAGCTTGCGGGGGTCGTGGAGAAGGAGAAGGAAGAGCGTGGGAACGATGTACAGACTCCGCCACCGAAGCTGAATATTGTCATAATGGTGATTGGGAGCAGAGGAGACGTGCAGCCGTTCATTGCGATTGCAAAGGTGCTGAAGGAGCAATGGGGACATCGTGTTAGACTTGCGACTCATGGAACGTTTAGAGAGTTTGTCCAGGGGTTTGGGATCGAATTCTTTGATGTTGGTGGCGACCCGAGCGAGCTTATGGCGTTTATGGTTAAAAATCCGGTGAGTGTAAAGTGTTTTCTTGACGGGAGAGGGGAGGTTATACTAATGTTATGAATAGGGTCTTGTACCGGGAGTGGAAGCGATCAAACAGGGTGAGATCGCGAAACGGAGGGAACAGATGTTCGAGATGTTCCAAGGATTTTGGAGGGCTTGTATCGAGCCGTCAGACAATTACCGACCTCGCAACAGCATGGAGTCCGAACGATCTTCATCTACACACAAAACATACGAAGACGTCGACGAACCATTCATCGCGGACGCTATTATTGCGAACCCCCCATCATTTGCGCATGTCCACTGTGCAGAGAGACTGGGGTGTCCTTTTCATCTTATGTTTACTTTCCCTTACTCGCCCACGCAGGAAATTCCACATCCTCTGGCGTTTATTCAGAGCAGCAACCTGGGAAGCGAGTATACAAATGCCATCACGTATCCTATGGTGGAGATGATGACATGGCAGGGGTTGGGAGATTTGGTGAATAGGTTTCGCCAGAAGACACTGTGTTTGGAGCCTGTTGCAACGCTGTGGGCGCCGGGGATGATCTCGAGGTTAAAGGTTCCATATACTTACATGTGGTATTTGTCTTCTCCCCTTATCCTCACGGAAACCAGCTAATAGAGTAGGTCTCCCGCATTGATTCCTAAACCTTCTGACTGGGGCGACCACATCAACGTCACTGGATTCGTCTTCCTTGATCAAACAAAAGACTATTCCCCTCCTCCCACCCTTCAGGAATTCCTTGACGCAGGCCCCCCACCAGTATATATTGGCTTTGGCTCGATCGTCGTTGACGACCCAGACGCATTAACCGAGACTCTCTTCTCCGCCATCAAATCCACCGGCGTCCGTGCATTGGTATCAAAAGGCTGGGGCGGACTCGGTGGAGAGAACGATGCTCCAGAGAACGTACACATGCTGGAGAACACTCCACATGACTGGTTATTCTCGAAGGTGTCGGCAGTAGTGCACCACGGCGGCGCGGGAACAACAGCAATTGGCCTCTTGCATGGGAAACCAACGATGGTGGTGCCTTTCTTTGGAGATCAAACATTCTGGGGTTCTATGATCCACAACGCCAATGCAGGGCCGGCTCCAGTTCCGTACAAGGAGCTAACAGTCGAGAATCTTGCTGACGGGATTAAGGTGCTGTTGAGCGAGGAGTGTCAAAAAGCCGCACAAGAGATATCGAGAAAGATCAAGGAGGAAGACGGTGATGGTGCAGAGAACGCTGTGAGGAGCTTTTACAAAGGTCTTGCAGAAATGGACGCCAAGGGGAAGCGGGGCCTAGGAGAGAGGGGAAAGACGTATGGTGAAGGAGGACCGATGGGACCTGGAGAAGGCAAATGGGGCACTGGAGGGCCCGGAATACGATGCGATATATTGGAGGAGAAGGTGGCAGTTTGGAGGGTTAGAAAAACAAGAATGCGGTTGAGCGCAATGGCAGCAAGCTGGCTAGTCGAGCAGGCACTACTAGAATGGAAGGATTTCAGACTGTAAATACCCCGCCCCTTCCCACACTCCAATAAAAACTAACCATCACAGACTCCGCCACACAGAATGGAACGACTTCGATGGACCCGGCGAGCCCCTCTCCGGCGGTTTCAGCGCCTTCTTCAGCTCCATCGCCGGCGTAGCAAAAGGCGTAATCGGCGTTCCTCTCGCTCTAGTCAGAGGCGCAAAACGTATCGATGACGAAGTCGACATGACCCCATCCGCCACCCGCAGACGTTTCCACGACCGCTTCCATCGCCACAAAAACTACACCAGGAATCCTCCGACTGGGCCTCTTCCCGCTCCTCCTCCCCTCCCCAAACCACAACCTCAACCACAGAACCATCCCCCACGACATCGCCCACGGTACAAAAAGAGCCTTACTCGCATCGCGCGCTCCTCCGCCCGCGCGCCTATGGACGTAAGTCTCGCTATCGCCCAGGGCTTCCATAATGCGCCGCGGCTGTACGGTGACGAGGTTCGTCGACCCGCACGGATCACGGGGTTTCACTCGGGGATGCAAGCCGCGGGAAAGGAATTTGCACTGGGCATCTACGACGGGTTTACAGGGTTGGTAACACAACCATACAAGGGTGCAAAAGAAGAGGGTGTGAAAGGGGCACTCAAGGGCGTTGGAAAAGGCGTGGGCGGGGTATTTTTTAAGACTCAAGCGGGGGTGGCGGGAGTGATTGGGTTCTCGATGAAAGGTGTGCACCGGGAGTTCCGGAAAGGGCGGGACCGGAAGGTGCTGGGTCGGGTGATGGTTGCGAGGAGGAGACAGGGCCATAATGAGCTTGTTCGGGCGCGTGAGGAAGGCGAAATAGTGTTGGCGCAGCGCATGCAAGAGGGGTGGCAGAAAGTGGCAGAGGAACGACAGAAACGGACGGAGAGGGAGAAGAGGATTGGGAAGGAAATTGCGGGGTTGAAGATACGGAAACGGGGGAGGAAGAAAACTATGGAAGGTAGTGGGGAGAGGAAGAAGGAGGAGGAGGTTGTTGGTAATGTTGATGTGGATGAGGCGGGGAAAGGATGTGAGTTTGGTGTTGTGGGGGGAGATCAAGTCGCTCCGCTTAGGGTGGATACGTTATCTCCGGTGAGGGAGGAGAGTTGTAGTAAAGCTGAGAATCGAAATGCTATGGGGAAGAGGAGGGCTACGACGATGACGTAGACATTTCTTCGTTTTGAAGGTGCAGGATATATACCACATTTTTTTAATGATGCCTTATGTTTTTTGGCTTCAGATACTGTACTTTAATTTACCCATTTAGACAGCAAAAAGTGATTGTTCTGTAGATAGATGTAACAAAATACCCCCTCCCCTGGTAATCATAGGTAGAAGAAAATTTCCTGTTGCGATATGGAAGGGGAGAGCTGTGTGTATAGACTAAAGAAAGACTCGATATATATACAGGAGTGGTGGCGACTGCTGCGCGGCCTTTGCCACACTTGATTTCCAAGCAACATTTCCAGCTAAGTTCAATCCGAGTGCGAAATCATGCCCCACTCAAACTCAACATTCCCATAAGCGAAGGTGTGATAGGAAAATCGAAATCGAATACCACCACCACCTCCTCCTCCACACATAAGAATGGGATCTGGTTCTACTTGTAGGCCGCCATATGCATATTATCTCAAGGAACGGAAGTAGGCGGCCACACTTGGATAATCAGTAAAGGACTGAACTCTCCTTTACACATATTTAGCTAACTTACAAGTCGGGCGTACCTTAAGCACAACCCTCTCGTAGACGGCAATGACGGCAATACTACCACCAGCGAACCGTATAATTGGAAAAGAGAAAGCGAAAAAAGGTGTTCGCAATTCACCCCGCAAAGCAGCATTCTCTCGACTACGAGAATGGGAGAGATCTCACTTCGCTCGTGGACTATTATGTATGCTTCCGCTGGGCCGTCGCCCGAGGGTACAAACGGCGTTGTGTGGATCGCACTATGTGATTCGCACTACATCTGTTGTGAATCCCACAGTGAATCACACTATGGATCCACTACACAAGTCATCACATCTCGCACCACAGCTCACACTATAGCTCATACAACATCACCACAGCTCGCACTATAGCTTGCGCAGAAATTTCAACAATAGAACCATCGGGAATAGTTAAATCATGTACTAGTAAGTGGGGGTTACATTTAATAGAGAACTTACTACATAGTATCAATACTGAAATTTAGCTAACAGTTCTCGTTCTTCTTTTCGTGATTTCTTAGACTGCTTGATTTTTTTAGCATACCGTACCCTAGGCTTCAAGATAGGGTCAATATATTCGTCTGTACCACGTTAGAAAGTGCGTAAAATACATCCATCATGCAGCAGCCATCTTAGCGGAGAAAAGAAAAAACGAAAAAATATCCAAATCCGAATGCATCTTCCCAATCACGTCGAGCAAAGCAATCCAACTTTAACTCCTTCGAACAATCTTAGACGCAATCCGAACGCATCATCCAAACCACTTCAAATAAAGTAAATTAATCCTTACTAATGGCCAACTTTTTATTTCAATAGAATACGGATTTGTTGACATCTCAAGCCCCAAGTCCGACTCATAAGCTATTTGAACGGGCTCGTGGTTGAGGATACCAGAAACCCTCATTTTGTCTTTGAAACAGGATGTGTTCTGGAAAAAACTGTATTTCGGACTATAAGTGGTGCAAGAGTGTCGACGGCACTGGCAGCTGGAAGCGGCGCAGCTGTATGAAGGAAGTAATACCAGAGAGCCTAACTAGAATACCTATTTAGCAATCACCAATACAAGTACGCCGAGTGTTGAGGTACTCACCAGACAATCTAGAACCAACTTTTGCTCCCGTATTTGTCTTCCTTGTTCATCAAGAATTTCCGGTGTTTAATGTAGTGTTCTGCGAATCAAAGACCTTCTCAGCAAGGCACCTCTCTCTTTCTTCAGGTGGGAGATTCCGCTTCAGAAGCAGAGTGTTATTAAGCATTCTTATTACAATGGAACACAAGTTTAACTTACAAAGGTATCTCTCTCCAATACTGTACTGAGCGTCAAGATTAGTACGAGATTTCGAGCGTGACGACACTCTCCAATATCGAATGCCCAAGAATGGGCTAATTTCGTAATGAAATCTCTTCGGACGGGCCCTCCGTGATGCATGACGTACGAACCTTGAAGCTCTGTATAGTACCTTGTTGTGCACCATGATCGATCCTCCTAGTTCCCCTAACTCGTTTCTAGAGGAATAGTTTCCACTACCAACGACTGATTAGACAGAGTTCGTAAAGTCTTCCAAATTATTTCGTGAAACTTTGAGTCTCGAAGTAAATACCGTAACGTTCCTGCCAGTTTTTGCACCTCTCCAGCTTCCCATGCCTTAGCATGGACAAGTGGGACTTTAATCATTTTCGACTAAGCAGGGGTGTAGAAACAGCGGGCTCTTGGGAAACGCTTGGTGAGAAGGAAAAATGGGCAACGGAAAGAGGGGCAGAGGGATCAAGAAACAGCGAGCTCTAGGGAGAAGAAAAAGTGGAAGGAGAGGTGGGAGAAGAAATTGGGGAAGAGGAGGTGGAGAAGAAAAAGGTGTGAACGCACAGTGTAAAATGAGCTCTAAGTTAGCAGAGCACCAAACTGGGATTTAGGAGATTTAAAAGACGTCGTAGTCTTAGCACGTCGAAAGGAAGTTACACTGTATTATTTCAAAGAAGTACATGTACTTGTACTCTAAACTTGGTTTCTTAAGTAAGTTTGGCGTTTGCTCTCAACGGATCGAAAGTGTGGGTTCCATCACCACTAGGTGTCCTTTATAGAGACTTCTAAGGCTTGGAGGGCCATGCCCAATAGAGTTCTAGATACTCATCTGTTGAGAATCATCTTCTACCTTGGTCTCTCAGACGGCTTTTTTTTGCTCCCAATTATCAACGGCCATGAGGATGCTATTAAGTTTAATGATCGACGAATAAGTGAACGAGTATAGCTGACAAGCTTATACGGTATGTTCTGTTAATATTATGGCGATTTGCAGAGAACCCATCAAATATTTAAGTTTTAGGTCCAAGATCAAATGCTTGACATGATGCCCTCTCCAGTTAAGCACCAGGAAGGATCAATTCCAGCCGATCCTGAAAAATCACAATCTACATTCATTGGAGGTGAGCGTTTGAAGTAAAAACCACCTATTCCCCACATACAGTCGCAGTAGCTGTGGTCCAGCGTGAACACTGGATTTGCAGCGGTATTTTTGCTTGTATCATTGTGTATTTGAACGGTTTCTTATCATCAGCTACGAACTTTAGAAAACTAACCGTAATCATCGACCTCTAGTCAAGTTGAGTTGTCCTGACGAGTGAGAATCGTGCATCAGTAACCTTTAAGTCACATATCATGAGGTTTCCATTGCAAAACCCGGGCAGAACTTATGATCCTCATGTGATTCTCTTTATATTTGGCGCCAGCCCATAAATTATGTACACAAAAGTGCACTTGCATATATTACAATTATCTTCATTGTAAGGACCGGATCTACCTGTCCATAACCGCCTGCTCAACCCTCCCCATTTCCTCCTTCACCTCTTCTATCGACCTAGCCACCTCCCTCAACCCGCCCTCCAACACATCAACCAACTCATCCAACCTATCCACATCAGCCCACTATCCCTCCCTATCTGGAAAACTTACCTCTCAACGACACAATCCGTGAACTCATGTTCCCCCAACTCTCTATTCCCCTCATTAACCAGCAGCACCGTCGCCGCACCCGCCTTCCTTCCCGCCGCCATATCATCCATCGAATCACCCACCATTATCAACCTACTCCCATCCTCCAATCCCCACTGTTTCGCAATATGCAGTATCCCATTCGGCGACGGTTTCGGTGGATAGAACGACCTGGTCAAGATCGGCGAGAAGAGAGTTTTTGGGAGGTGATGGTGAGAAGATGATTTACCTAGTTCGTTAGCAGCAGGTATATCAGCAACATTCCGCCACACTTCTCTCAAACTCCATATACCGGATCCCTACCTAATGTCAGCCGCATTTACACCCTCTAGCTTTGTGAAACCCTGGAAGCGCGCGCACTCATAATTCCTCGTCAAAATCCCTTCCTAACCCCTCGCATCTCCAAATACTCCATGAGCTCCACGAGACCTCTACTCGGCTGCATACTCAGCATTGCTTCTCGCTCCACCGCTTTTACCAATTCCATCGCTGCATCTGGAGACGGGAGAGACGCAACATGCGAGAGGATATCGACGCCTGAAGAGATCCCAAGTGCTTGCCGCATCTTAACGAACATCCATGATTGTGGTAGCGTGAGGGTGCCGTCGACGTCGAAGACTATGCCGGCAAGGGAGGGTGCAGGACTGGAATTGGCGGTGGGAGAGAGGGGGGCGAAGCGCAGGCGTGATGGGGGCGACATGGCGGTTGCGAAGGTACGGAGGAGTGGGCGGATGTGGTGATGGCGGCTACGGGCAGGGATGTTGGATGGAGGTTGTGAGGGGGTGATACAAAGGCGGCAGATGCCGGGATGTACAGACGCGGAAGTGAAGGCAAGCGACGAGATGTAGAGGCTGGTATGACGTAACACTTACGAATAACGAAGATCAGGAGAGAATGTTGTGCGAAGAGCTGTTCGTGGGTTGTTATGACCTGTGCTGATGTACCAAAAGCTGAAATTGTTATGAAACTGCAATCGAGATCAGAGTTGTATCTGAGTCTACGACTACGGCGGAAACTTTTAGATGATGGTATATAATATTCGTCACTGTTCCACTCCCAATCCCCTCTTAACGCCATGCCTCTGACCCTGTGTACTAGGCATCCTATGGCGCAGTATCCACCACCCCAGATTTGGACGGCCATACTAACCATCTTCCGCACGCTTTACTCGCCTTAGTCCTTCACGTACTGGAAATTAGGAGGATTGAGTCACGAATGTGACGCAAGGAGGCAGTTAGTAATTTGAAGCGTGATTTATGTAGTGGCAAGCCATTCGAGGGCGAGTCTCACATATGCGCATAATTTGAGCGGGGCTACCCTTAAAACGGCTGGTAAAATGGTGATTCAGCCAGCCAGATGTGCAACAGCAGATTTAGTCTCCCTATAGTACCCCTTGCTTTGATCACTTCTTCTCTGGGCCAAACCTTGAAGCTCATCTATCAGAAGCGCATCTTCCGCAAGTAGCTTCCTGTGGTGAATATGGTCCAAAGGGTCAATAAGCCGGCAAGCTTCAGCGTTAAGCCTTCTGATAGAAGAGGCTTTTCTGCGAGTGATATCGCATGTGTGCGAGTGACAATCCATGTGCGAGTGATGCCCCGTGACAGCAGGATGACCAAGAATACAACGTTGTCGAATTTCAAGATGGAGCCGTTATGTTGTTGGCCATGTCCATTCTCGATACAAATTGCTGGAGCGACGTTACTGGCCATGGTGCATCGAAACTTCAAAGGTTGTGGCAATTCCAGCAAATTATGCTGTATTGGGTTAGCGCAGTGCTTGTGACCAAGGAAAATGAAGCCAATCGCTTGCGGCTAGGTACCTTCTCAAACGAAGAGCTCCTCTTGACTCCACAGCTTCGGTATCAGGTCGCGGGAAGATTAATGCGCAAATCCACGATATGAGAAGATATTGCACACAAATTTGGGCAGCTAGGGGTGCCTGAACTCAGTAATACCCAGAATGACGAGAGAGAATGGAGTGATGCCTGGCGGTGCTCACGCAGAAATTCGAAAGGACAGAGTAAATCACGAGGCGGTCGGAGTTGCTCGTTTCAGGCAACCAGTAAGGTCGCCCGAAATTTGGAGCCTCAGAGTTAATGCCACAAATAGCGCCGTGTTGGGTAAAAAGATAACATTTGAGGCGGGGCAAGTGCTCCAGTCCAGCCATTTTGCTCGGTTCATCATCACCCAGCAGCTTACACGGTGGGACAAGCTAGAAGCTCACCCCGCCCCACCATTCCATTCTCCGTTCTCTCCCACAACTCAAACCAACTCAACTCAACTCAACTCAACTCAACTCAACCCACTTCCACTATTTCACTCTTTCCACCTGGTGATCTTCTATACACACTTATACTCTGTACCGGTTCAGTCGTGCGCATATCCGGCTCTCGCCCATCTGTTTTGCAGTCCAGATAGTTGCACTCCAACCGACAGAGCCACTCACGCTCGCTTGAGCTCCGCTTTCAGTGGAGGTTCTGACCAGAGCTGGGTACTTGTTAGCCAACCTATACCATTCTCCCGCACGCACGGCCAGCTGTCACCTCTGCCGTCCACACGACAGCTGGACAATCAAATATATATCTGAGCTACAGGTTGCTCGACGGCGACATTCACGAGGGACGGAACCCTTATCCGAAGGACACGGCTTTAAGATGTATCGAGGTAAGTTGGTCGAGGCTGCGTGAATATCCTATTCTCTCTCTAGTTTGATTTCTCCTTCTCTCGTGCTTCATTTGTAACTTTGTGTTCGGTCGGATTGCATGGCGGGAGGTGCTGCTGAACTTGTCGTTTATTTGCGTTTCGCATCGGTGGCAGTGGATATCTTCCCGTGAAACCTTTTTTGCTTGCCGTCTCATTTCAGTGACTGTCTTTGGGCAAACTTTAGGACTAACTTTGCACAGCAAATTTATACCTTCACCCTCATACCCACCACTCCAAGTCTTCGACCGTTCCCGGAGCGTATCCAACGACCACCATCAAAGGCAGCGGAAGTACAGATTTCACCCGTACCATTCAGCTCACCACCGACAAACCGACACAAACAATTGGACGCAGTAGTAGGAACGAAGCAAAAGGGTTATTCGCTGCACCTAGTAACGGTTTCTTCGAGAGTCCGGTTATGAGCAGAGCGCATGCCGAAGTGAGGATGGTATTGGAACCACACCGCAAGGTATGACTCTTCTGTCGTGTATTTTTAAACCCTAGTTTTTTTTTTTCGTACTATTTTTCATTGCATTCTCAGCTGCGGGAGTCATACACTACATTCCCCCGTTTCCCCTGCCTTCCTCGGTTGGACCACCCTAATTGCTGTGTTTACCGTACTCGACAAACATTCCGCTGACTGTTCTCTGCAGATTGTCATTCAAGATACCAAATCAATGCACGGCACCTACGTAAACGGGCTACAGCTCCACCTCAACGAGACCGCCGAACTTCAGCAGGGAACTGAAGTTACATTTGGTGCCGAGGTCACCCGGGGAGATGACGTTTATCCTGCAAAGACCTTCCGTTGCGAAGTGGAATGGGAACGCATGAGGTACGATTTCTTGACACCGATATTCAAATGCATATAGAAGCTTACATTATATCGTCAGATCGCCTAGCCCTCGCCCAGATACTGTGGACTCCAAGTCCCGCAGTGGCTATGGTTTGTCGTCAGCAGAGTTGGAGTACGAGAGCAACCTAGAGGATGAGGACTTTGATGCCGAGATGGAAGAGCACTCGCAAGATGAACGGCTGTCTGCAAGCTCGGGTGCCTCATCTCCGCTCAGATCTCCATCCCGTGAGAAGTCATGTTCGGCTTCTAGTCTTACTACATACTTGCGTCGTGAGGAGATCGCAGAGAGCCACGAGAGAAGCACCAGAGAATCACTGAAACAGCTCAACAAGGTGTTTGAAGCGAAGTCGTCTAAAATTAAGGACCTCATCGATCGCGACACGCATATGATCGATCTTAGGACCTCGGAAGAACGTCCCAACAAACAGGAAGACAATACCCGTCCCCGAATGCCAACAATTCACAGTCTGGTTAACAAAACTCAGTCGGACAGTCTAAGTCACTCAAGGTTGTGCATCTGGTGGATCTCGTGGGTGAGGACAATGACGATGAAGTGGAGATTATCGAAAAGCCTGCTTCCTTCAATGCCCCAATCAGGGCGACGGGCGAAGCCCCCAGGGAGTCAAAAACCATTTGTATCGACCTAGATGAAAATGAATCGGAGGATGAGGACCCAGAGTACCTAATCGATGACGATGATGACAACGAGGATGTTGATCAAGATGATGAAGACGATGAGGATATGGATTCCGACGTTGAGGATTCCGGATCTGTTAGTGGGAACGAGGATGAGGACCATCACATGGAGGAGGAGGAGGACGAGGAGGAGGAAGAGGAAGAGGAGGCTAAAACTTCTGTTGACAATGAAACCAAGACTACACAAGTCCCAGAAAACAAAGAGGCGAACTCCAACGTCACAAAGACCACTGAACCGGCGACCGTTCCTTCATCCGAGCCTTCCTCTCCTCCAGATGTCATGAGTTCCAAGCGAATTAATGTTTGGGCTGGTTTCCCTGTTCGTGAATGTAATGATGAAATACCCCACTTTGATATGACTATGCTAACTTCGTGAAGCTGCTTCAGTCCTCCCTCCGATTGGAAGACTTCCGCCATCTCCATCAGATACCCCAGTTCGCCTTGGCCTCAACCCCCAACAGCAAATGCAACAGCACCAGCAGCACCAGCAGCCTTACCAGCGAAACATGGCTAACATGGCCAGTGGCCCTCGCTGGGTACCCAACAATCGGTCATCCAACCCAAATGTCGATGGCATTCTCGCCGGATATATGGATTCAAAGAAGGAGTTTTTCGACGCGAGGGCAAAAAACTTTGCAAGAGTTTCCGCGGAGCTCAACCTTGGGACGGACCACCCACCAGCACATTCTGTATTGTATCCTCGTGCTCAATGGACCGACCCTGAGTTGCATCAATGTACCCCATTGCGCCCAGTTCCCGATTGGTATCGCGATCTCAAGTCTGAAAACGGTAACTCGCTCCTTTCGCCCTCGGTTCCCAAAGCAAACGGCCCGACTCCAAAGGGTCAGACCACAACTACAGAAGAGAACCTTTTCGCCAGACAGACCAAAACTATCAAATTTTGGGATAAGAAGGAATCCTTAGAGACTATGGAAACAAAAGTGCAAGAGGTCGAGAATGACAAGGAAAAGAATGAAGAGGAAGACGCTGGGGCTGCGAGCACTAAGTCTGCTGCAGATACCGATATTTGTGACGAGGATGGTGACTACGATGATGAAGGTGATTACGAGGTCGGAGATTATTACTGCGAATTGGAGAGTGAGGATGAAGATACAGGAATATCGGATGAACTAGACGATATCTTCGATGACGAGCCTACTAATTTCAACCAAAAGGTCCCAACTTTGAAGACACAAGGCGACGGAAACCACAAGACAGGTTACAGTAAATTCTCAATCGACGATATGATGAATCACGAATCGCCAAAGGGAAAGACACGCTCTCTCGAAACCGCAGTTCTCGCAAGTCCTCCCCTAGCGAAAGCTCTCCGGATTCTTCCTGCGATACCCTTGAAAAGTCCAAGGCCGTACCTGCTCTGGAGGATATTCTTAACCCAGCCGCACCCTCCCCAGCCGCACCCTCAACACCCCCACCTACGCTGAAGCGTAAACGTTCTAGTATTAACGCACCGATTTCTTCTCCCACACCCGCTGCACCTCCGATGATTGTCAATCAAGGTTTATCATCAGATGCTCCTGAAGTTGTCGACACGACCCCAGTTGCCGACTACCCGGAGCTTGCGGTTGATCATGCACAGGCAGTGGAACAGACGGCAGAAGTGCCCGAGGATAGACCTGCAAAGAGAACCAAATCGGATAAAGGCGGCAGGAGCATTGTTGGGTTGGCTACAGCCGCCATGGCTGGTGCAGTTGTAGGAGGAATTGGAATGTTTGCTGCATTGGTTGCCTCTGCACAGTAGATAAGTGGATTTACATCAACTTTCCTTCTAATAATCATGGCTCCATTTTTGATTTCCTTTGTTGTCTCAGTTGGTCTCGGAGGTTTAGTGCGATTGTGGTGAATTCTTGTCTCTCGTATTGGTTTTCTATCTGTTACTTCTTGGTGTATAGGGTTGGAATTGGGATAGGATAGGGTTGGATGGGTTGGACTTGGTCGGAATGGTTTGTGTCTGGTTTGTTGTTCTGGTGTTTTATGTTCCCCTTTTTCCCTTTGTTTTTCTTTGCGGGATCTGATCGTGTTTCTCTTTTCTTCGGCCCCCACACTCTTCTTTGATGTGCCCCCATTAATCGGGTAAGAGAAATGATATTGGCTGTTTGTTCACTGCAACATGGCGATTGCGGGTACTCGCCGATTTGAATGGTGTATCCCCTCCTCCTCCGAGTTTGTGAAATCAATAGAGAAAAACCCTTGAGAATTAAGTACTTCAGCTGGATGGCTTTGGTTTAGGCTACTTATTTGAATACAAGAATATCTGAGTAACCATGAGTGTCTTAAGATATCGTGATGAATGGGGTGACCAAGTGAAACTCCTCTTCCATAATCTGGTGCTTGGGTGCTGAATATTAAAGTTAGGCTTCCACCATAATAATTATCCATTGATACTTTGTTAAGCGTACCTGGATTTTCTGCATTGCGAATGGAATCGGAGTTGATATATTGTAGCCCATCATCGCGATCGTTGCTTCCCGTGCTTAAACATCAGAGAACTGCATCTATTTGGACTCCATTAAGCGGATGCTATCTGGTATTGTTGGTTCCAGACCGTAAAGTACCACCGGTCTTGTGGACAAAATCATCAGCACAGTTAGAGCCGTCTTCGCCGTAAGATCCTTTATATTTTTCTCCCGTGGTTGCTGGGGTGTGTATCTGATGAGTTTTGAAGTAAAGCGGAAATGTCATGATCGAACATTAAGGTTTGAAATTCGTGTTATTCTGGGTGTCTCGGGCTCCGTTTTTTCTCTTCACGCTATAATCATGCTCTGGGTTAAATAGTGCAATGAACTCCATCCTTACAGCCTCACCACTCTTCCCACCAAGCAGTACATCTTCCTCGACTCGGCCCCAGACAATGCAATAAAAAAACATTCATATTCAATAATTTAAACACTGAAATATCTGAAGGTATTTTGTAGAGACTAAAAATCCCTCTATGTGCAATGAGAGCCCAGATCCCCTGACCTAGTGAATCGCGTTATAATTAAGGTAAGTACCCAATACATGGTATATAGGGTCAAATCCACAACGCGTGGTTTATAAGATTTATAGTCCGGGACGAGTGGTTGATAAGACTTTTATTGTTGAGATAAAGAAGTTATGTAAAAGTAGTGGTGAGGAGCCATAAAGATGATGGAACTCGAGATGCATTCGAAAGTTTGCTGTATCACCTATATTACGGAAATGGCTGGACCTACTTATAACATGTGATTTCACTAACGTATAACGAAGATCTACAGGAATCAATTACAAGTCACAGGTATTTCAAGCGGGAGTACATGAGATTCAGAAGCGGAACAACTTTGATTTGCTTAGTGCTATGATCTTTTAAACAACGAAGAGAACGTCCCTTCAAGGTGTAAGTTGCATATAGTCTATTTATCCGTCGTCATCATCATCACTGTTCTCCATATACATATCCTCCATCACACCACCTGACTATCTATTAAGCTCTTTGAGACATTTCCGGACGTTGGCGAGCTCGGCGGATTGTTGGTGGTCTAATTGTTGATATTTTCATCAGCTCTGACGATCTTATTCCACTTCGCTGTATCGGTATTGATAACTAAAGTAAGCACAGAATATCATTTGTTTCGAGTATCAACCTGTTTGCCCTCTTTAAAAAGGACCTCCATTTATCTGCAATGACGTGTGACTCGGATATCCATATATTCCTAGGAGGCCACATTTCCAATTCGGATCCAAGATGTTTCGCTGTATCACCTAGCTTGAGAAGAGTGATTCTATAGTGTACAACTTCCTCTAGTGTGTTGCACACGAGACGAGCCAACCCAGGTATTTGTCCAATGGAACGGGACCGTGTTTTTGAGGAAACGAGACATCCGAGATGCAGATATCCCAGACGGATGAGATATCCTAGACGGACGATATATCCCAGGTATATTGTCTGATGATATATGAAGAGCGTGAAGGCCTAGATGTTCATTCTGAGTAGAGTCCCAAGGGGCAACATCACAATACATCCCTGATGTTGACTTTTCGAACTCAATCGGGGGCTGAAGCGTGGAGACTAGAAGCGGAGTGACAGACCTTGATCCCCATTAGTAGGCGACTTGAGGAGGAGACATACTTGAAATTGATACCTCAACCTACCCTTCTCCTATTAATAGAATCCCAGACGAGCGAGACTATATGGTTAACGAGATGAGCCTGCCCGAGCATATATCCTTCGTAGTGGCAATAATCGAGGATGAAGGATGGAATAGAGGATTCTTTTTTTGTCGCCAGACCGGACATAGCTGAGGACTATTTTTGCATACTGACGAAGAGCCCAAAGCTCATCCTGTGGGAAACTACCGTTGTTTGCGATGGGAAGGATTACCTTCGCCGCCAAACCCTTTGTCGCTCGATAGCGTGAACTCTCCATTTGATTACCTTCACTCTCCTTCGCCCGCTTTGAGATGCTGATAGCAAACGCTTCAGAACATTACTACCAGTCTCGACAAGCACAAGAGGTTGTAGAGCGCCATTATAGTGGAGCTCCAAGGTAAAAGCGGCGATATACTGACCTCCGGTTTCAGTCACAAGCTGAGACAATCATTAACGCTGCTTTTTAGAGAGATCTGTTCCGATGGCTTGTGGCTACTGAAGATTAGGATAGCTATTCCGAGGAAGATCTTGAAAAGTAGCCCATAGATGCGCCGGGAAAGTACACTTAAGGTTTGATGATGTTCACTTAAGCGTCTATACAGACAGAAGATGCAATAACTTCGATGTATTAGGTTGAGTTATACGGGAGGTGGTCGACATGTCGGCAGCTAAAGATGGAAACTGAAATCTTAAGGATGGTGGAGGGAGAGACGGTGTAGTAAATCAATGATACTCTTGGGGATGTCAGAGCAATCTGTTGATATTAAAGATGGAGCAGGACAAAAAGCGAAGACGAAGATCGAAAGTCCCCACGCTCTCCAGATGAAGCAGATGTACTAAACCCTAACCCACTGAACCTCGAACTGGATTCCAGGCAGGACAGCGTTTTATATCACGTTTGTGAGATGGTCAGCACATCTAGGTTATTATGAGAACTTATAAATGGTTGACTTGCAGTTCAATTAGCTCCGTTGGGAAAGACTGTGGGTGCTGTATAAGTTTCTGGACTGGCGGTGTTGGTGTTACTACATCTCACTCGGGAACCTTGACCCTTCCTCACCACCTAGTTCTTGGGGGTTTTGGTTGGATTTGAAGCAAACTTTATAGATCATCTCGTATTTGGCTCAAAACTCGGCCTTAGGAAATACATAAGGAATTCTTCACCTACTAATAAAGGACCAAAAGTATTACGCAAGTATTATAGTAATGCTCTGCCATGTTTGCCTGTGTATCACCAGTTTAGGGGCGCGATGCCACGCGAACAGGAATAGAAGCATCACCATCTCGGACTAGGGTCAACACCTGTAATAAAAGAGGCGACCGTGATTGAGACGCAGTGATAGGCCAGCATCGCAGCTGGGAAGTTGAAGGTCTTATTTGGACTGGGGATTCTGAGGACCATCCCCTGGTAAAGTTGGGTTGGCATGTTATCACATCGTCACCGTGGGCCAACTTCAAGCTTCATGCACGAAAAGTCATCAATCTACTAAGTAGTACGCAGATACCACGCCAATGGGTGAAAAAAATATGCAGTATTATACCAAACAACCAGCCAACCGACACCACAAAAGAAAGGTAAAAAACAACTTTTCCGAAACCCACCCGCCAATTGGTCATGCCGGTTCTTCCCTTGAACGTGAAATCATTTGCTCCGTAAACCTCATGACTCGTGTGTTTATCGTCATTTATAACCATCGCGTCATGTTCCATCCATGTAGGAACTGTAGCAACAAGTAAACAATGCCTGTGAATGAGTAGCTGTTTAGACTTTCTGTCTTCTTCTCTTGCCAACGGTGGCTTGGAAACCAGTCTTGATGGCACTATAGTGAAGAGGTCAGCAGAGGGTAGACGAAGGCAGAGTGGATGGGTTAGACATACGCAACCGAACGTCTGGATCCACAACTGTTGCAGGTAACGAAGAAGAGACGGTTCTCTCCCTTCTTGAGATCGGTGTCGGGAGATTTGCAGGTCCTACAAGTAACGTACTCCACTGACCCCAAGTTAGAACGCATTTGGGCGAATCGTAGCGTTGGCATAACTTACAAATATACCGTCTCAAGACGTTCTCCAATTGTTTTTGCTGAAACTTTCCACGAATAACTAGGCGCTTGCTTCCGTCAACGCTACCACTGGTCCCCAACTCCGCAAACAAGAACTGCGTAACGTGCTCATCATGTCTCTTCATACGCTTGCAGATATCCGAAATATTCGCGAAAATTGTCTTCTTGTTTCCTTCTCTGAGGACCTGTGGCGGTGGAATCTTGTAGTTTCTCCGGCCCTCGCCGGCAAGATCGGGGTGTTGACTCCTTAAGAGTGTGAAGAAGCGAGTGAGAAGTAGCGGATACGTCAAGTCAACGGTGCTGACAGAGTTCCAAACGCCAGTTCCAGCAATGAGATCGCCAGCATCCTCGGGACGGATCTCAGCCGGTGCTTCTTCGGCGCCCTCCTCGCCAGCATCGCGGGGAACAACACCGGCTTCTGCAAGCTGCGCATCGAAGGAATCGGCGACGGGCTCCTTGGTCGACTTCTTCTTCTTTTTCTTCTTCATTACAGTAGGATCGAATTCGCCGTCTACGGTAGCAGGGGCATCGTCGCCATTCTCATCAGTGGACGACTTCTTCTTCTTCTTCTTCTTGAGGTCTTTGAATTGTTCGGTGAGTTCGGAAACGTCCTTATCTTCGCCTGCGGGATCTGTTGTCGACAGAGGGTTCTATTAGTCACCACCTCAAAAAAGATGCAATTAGTGGCGAATGCAACGACGCTACGATAAACCCCGCCCGTGCGATACTCGACGCATATCGAGGGGACTCGGTTAAAATGGAAGACAAGAGACATCTGCAAGGCAAGCATTTAGATAAGGTTCATTCATACCTTGGATGGGACTTTCGCCGCCGTTTGTTGCAGCACCTTCGCCTTCCCCCTCAAATGCTACCGACTTTCTCGACTTCTTCTTTTTCATCAATGTAGCATCGAATGTGGGGGCTTCCTGTAGCGATTTGACATGCGGTTAGCGCAAGTTTATCAATTTGAAGACGGGAGTGTGCAGATGATAGGCATCGTGCAAACGTTGAATCGCGGGGGGGAGGAACTGAAGCTCACCTCTGTGTCGGTCATGATTGCGGTTTTCGGGGTCCGTGAACGATAGCTCGTGAGTTCGTACGTTTGTTCGATTGTGTCCCAGACAAATTGTTTGTCGAGGGAGTGTGTGGTGAGTTTGGGTGTGGGGTAGGTAGTTGAAAAGAGTCCTAGAAATCCAGAAAGTCTTTTTTGTGTGATGTGGAATGTGAGTAACTCTCGCCAAGCCTAGAATGACTGGTCATGTGACTCAACTCTCAACGTCATGTCATCCACGCCTTCCTCCTTCACCCACACGGCAATATCACCGCATCACCGCCATCATGTCCGCCGATTCCACGCCTACGGGCACGCCAATGGAGACCCCCGAGGGTTCTGTATACACTCCTAGCCAGATGTCTTCCTCCATCTCCAACCTCTCCTTCAGCCAGGCCTCGTTCCTTGAACAACCGACGCCATCTCACGCCTCAACTCTCTCCGATGACAATATATCCTTGACATCGTCTCTCTCAACCGACACTGATGACGACGAAGCGGAGGCGGAATGGCAAGAAAGTCTGCAGCAGCTAAACCTGCTCGTGTCTCTGGTGGTGATTCCTTTCTTTGGCAAATGGGTGGGGAGAAGGTGTGCATACTGGGGTTTGTCTCCTTCCTACGATATCATGAGAATGTTGATTCTGACTGTGAGAAGTATGGACAAGGTATATGACTTGGAAGTACCCCGTCGACATTGTAATCACCAACCGGAAGGCTTTCAACGCGGCTGGTGTGGTTGGTGTGCTCTCATCGCCTTCACCTACGCTTTAGATGAGGGTGTAGGCGCCTAGAGCCATCGCTTGGGTGCTTCCCCCGGAGTTTTGGCGTTATTTTGAAATTCATTTATTACGATGTATCGCGAGGAATAATCGAGACTACGGGATTGTTCTGGGGTATTGCATGGAGATTTATTTATCTGTGTGAGCACTCCAACAAGTGTATAGGCGACATTGTTACGGATCAGGAACATGTTTCGGGACAGAAGGATGAATTATCCAGCGTTAGATACCAGTCGCTATTAGCATTATAGTAATCACTATTAGTGGACACAACTGGATACTTATGTCACATCAGCTGTGAATTGCAGAAAAGGATGGCAACTGTTTTGATCGCGACAAATCATGTTCAAGCCAGAAGTTACCCGCCCTGTATACTCTACGCACCTACGTCATCGCTTATTTCTCTTCACCCACTCACTGTCACATTTCATTGCTTCAGCAATCCGCAATGTACGCCTTCCGCTCTACCATATGTAATACTCTCACAAAACCGACACCGCTTCTTTCAAAAGTCCCGTTATTCCGCCACACCATCTCAACGCTTCCTGAAAACCCACACATCGTACACCCCCCTTTCCTCCATCGTGTTATACAATCGCTAACTCCTGCAGTACGTCCATCCTCAAGGCAACTCCTTCCTTCTCAGCCTTCTCCCCACCCATACCCCGCATCTGTCCCTTGGTACCACTACCTCCCTCCCGCCCACCCCCGAGACGTTCACCGAAAATCCTGCTTTCCTTCCCATCCTCCATCGTTTGCTTCGTCAACACGCAGCCAACGACCCGATCGTTCAATCGGATGCCTTACAATTTGCGAGTCCCGCGGGGGCCAGTCTCTTCGGAAAGAATAACGCACGGCGCGCCAAACGCGAGGGAAGCGCCGGCGGAGCAAATTACCAGGGTGGCTCAGGAGGGGGTGGCGTTGGTGGATGGTTGCACGTTTATGATCAGCGCGGGATCCCCGTGTTTGGAAGGATTGCGGAGACGGAAGATATATTTGGAAGCCTGCTAGTGGATAGCAATGGGAAGGTGAAAGAGAGCGAGTGGGAGGAAAATCGCATGTATCGGCTTATCACGGGGAATGGTGTCATGCGATTGAGTCCATATTTGAGGGAAAAGGTGAGGGAGGGCCTTCGAAAGAAGGAAATGGAGGGTTAGTGGGAGGTGATGGTGTATGATACAATGGGATGGAGCATACATCGGCACTTCCAGGTGACAGCGGAGTTATGACACTTCTGCCTCCAAACTTGGGCGCTCGAAACGGCCGACATTGCTCGGTGGGTCTTGAGCTGACCTCTTGTATTATCTCTGATTGCCATTGCTTACCACTTGCTTAGAATCTCAGACTCCGCAAACCCAGCAACATCGAAATAAATCGCCGCTTGTCACCCTATTCTCCCAATGCCTACATTTTCCAACATATAACTCAATCCACAGGATCGCCAGCTGCCATCGGATAGCATTTCTCATTTCACGGAGATTCTTGCTCTTAACAATCCCTTACCCATTTCCATCTTTCTCATACTGTATCATGTCCCTATCCGCAGCCTTTTCATAGTACATCCTCAATCCTTCGTCCTTCACAAACACATCAAATAGCGGATCCCAGCCTTTCCTCCTTTTTCTGGGTCTCCTTCCCATCTCCTGCTTATTCAAACCCCGTACGATCGTCCCCATCTCCCTCTCGTCCATCTGCGTACTTGCCAAAACAAACCTCAACACAAATTCTACCCACCTCTCTATCTCACCCACTTCTAACGTCCCCTTGTGCTGGCGGAACTCAATCGTCCCTCGCCCCTCCTGCTGCAACAACGGCAAAAAATTCACCTTAAACCTTTTATCGATCCCACAAGCGCCCTTCTGCAACAGTGCAAATAGCTCCCGGACGCTTCCTACGCCCATGATGGCTTCCAAAACTCCATGCAGCGAAAATGTTGATAAAACCTCACCCCAGCGCAGCGATTTGGCATATAGGTTTTCTCTGTGCTGCGGGTGTAGACGGTCCAGCTGCTGCTCCATCAGAGTGACGCCCGCGGCGATCCGCTTCGCCTCTGCCACATTAAACCCAGCCATTCCACGGCCAACATGCAAATGAAGCCCACAACTCATATTCACATCGCTGCGGAACTCGCCAGTGGTCAAGGTGGCGATCACGGCTCGTACCTGCGCCCTCCACCCATCGTCGTCCCAGCAAAAGATAGGCGTAATCAACTCGACATCTGCGAACCCGTAGCGCTCCCCAGCAGCTTCAACTTCCCATCTATCAAGACATGGGAATATTATGTGGTCTGTGTCTATACTCCACAGCGACGAGACCACCGAGGCTGGCTTGATATCAATGCTCATATCACTACACACGCTCCAGCGCGTGTAGTCTCTGGAAGGGTTGTTGTCATTGTCGTCGTCTTCGCTGTCGGCCACTGCGACGCCGATGGAGCGAAGCTTCGAGATCAACGCATCGCGGATGGGGCGGCCGGGGTCCTCGTCGGCGTCATCATAGTCATATTCGAGCTCGACATCCGAAGGGATCTGGCGAGTACAAATTAGTTCGAGCTCAAGGCCGAAGGTGAGGTCTTGGAGGTGCAGCATGAGAAGTCTGCGAGAAGGACATCGTGAGAGGAGGGATGGCGCTGCTTTTTGTAGACTTACTGTTGATCGTGATGAACAAGATGATATGGTGTCAACTTGACTGGATTATTCGGAGAAGCAGGTCAAGGCTGGGTAGATCGTTTGTTCGGTCATTTTGACAGGCCTCTTTCTGACAAGTTTTCGCGTACATTGGAGGTGGAGCAAGAAGAACAATGAATTCAAGGGGTATGTTATGGAGCTCCTGTTTCGACGCTTCCCTATTCCTTTGATTGTTGTAGTTCAAGTTGTCAGCAATGTTTTATTCAAAACAAACAGCGGTAAAACCAATCGCATCACCATGGACAAATTTTGCCTTTGGCTTTGTCGAGAATAACGCCGGCCATATGCCTTAGAAACTTGTAAGTGTGATGGATACAGGAAAATTAGCAGCATACTGTTTCATTTGTGATATCGATAACGACTACGGCCAGTGTTCATGGAGAAACAAGAAATCGAGATGGCTTGAGACCGCTGTCGAAGAATGATGGAGGTGACTTGTATGTACGGTCGAGAGATTCATGGGAAGGGGGGGTGAAAGTGGTTGTTCTAAAGGCGGCTCCAGACAATGCTAAGTACAATCCGACCGGTCACCAGAAGTCACTCTCTGACCCCGGACAACCGGAAATAATGGTCTCACTCACAACCTCTGGGTATTCTAGAATGACATTGGGATTCGGAGAGTTCTCTTATATCACTACCGAATAAAGCTATATCTATCTCGAAGCTAACAATGAATATGGCAGCACATTTCTTGCATCACTGAATATAAGTATACCTCCTAATATAGTCTCGATCAGCCGCTTGAACCACTAAAAGCGTCTGATCTTGATTGAAGAAATCCCCTGGATTAGATTCTTGATTTGCGACGGCACATCCGACTCCACAATACTGAAGACCCCACATTTCCGCTTCGGCACAATACTCAATTGCCTCGTCACTACCACCGAACCCTCCAGTACCAGTACCAGCGCAACTAGCGTCCTCCAATCCCCGAATTTCTCGTCATCCACCCGCCTCACCGCAAACCCCATCCTCAACACTCCCTCCTCTCTCCCGACTAGCACGCCCTGCATCTCTGAAAAGTCCGGATCCAGTTGTGGGATACACGACACCTTCTCGTCCGTGATATTAAACTCATACAGCCAAATCTGGCCATCAACATAGCGTGTAGCGATGAGATAGTTGTTGTTATAGTTGTTGTTATCAAGCATAACAGATACGTACTCAACCAGTTTTCCCGCGCCACCATCGTGGGGGTGAAGTAACCTCGCCTCGTGGAGAGGAAACATGCCTTGCGATAGGGGTAACCATCGTGCATGCTTCCATATAAGCCCGCAATTTGAAGGTTGCCTTGATTGTTGACTATACATGGATGCAGTACGGAATTTGGATGGCAAAAATGAGATTCAATTCCTATATTGCCCATAAACTTTGGAGGGATCGGCGAGAGGATAGCAGGTGGCAGCTGTGTTGGGACGAGTTGGAGTTTAAATGAGCTGATGCAGTTGCAGGGAAGAATCACGGTTTGTGATTCTGGAAGAAACATAGGAGGCCCATAACGACCAGCAAATAAGATGTTAGTTACCCCCTCGGTACCCTCGATCCATTGAAGGGTCGAGGGGCTGAGAGGTGCCAGCTGGAATTTCATTCCGCCGAGCAGGTATACTATAATACCAGCCTCGCACAGAAACGCCAGGTGGCAGCTGTCGGCATCTACAGCAGCGGCAATAATTTTGGGCTGTCTTCCAGGAATTTTCGATGCCGTTAAGGTAGCGAACGGTTGTGTCAATGACACGTGACGTAAGTTCTTAAATCCAACGGTTCCCGTTATGATTGTTGCAGTGTCATTTTTGTGAGTCAGCAGGAATAAGGACTTTTCATTGCTTCTCCAACCTGTCTTCCGGCCTCTTGATGCGTAGAATCCCACTACGGGACTCTTGACGAGCAGCGAATATTCCATTACCGGTTGTGTTGCAAGATAGCTGGCAATATCCCCACCGACTCGTAAATATCCCAAGGAATTGAAGATGTACACTGTGGAGTCGACATAAATCACAAAGAATGTACTATCTCCTTCCGCCAAGAAAAACACAGGCGATTCTTCTCCTGTCAGGGGCCAAGGAGTGGAATCGCGGCGCCGTATATGAAACTCCATAGTAGACCGATAGAACTTTCCAAGCCCCCGCCGACACTTTTCCAGAGGCGACAAGCTATCTGTGATTCGGTGGAAGAACATCTTCTTCAGATCTTTGAGTGATTGCGCTGGTCCAGGTGCGGGGCAATACATCGCAAAGAGACTTCGAGATTCGGTGGCGTAGAGCCATCGGGAGCAGCTTTGCCGGCACATGAGGAAGTCCGCGGGTTCGAGGTAAACGAAAATGTTGTGGAGGAGCTCAGTGGGCAGGCGAAGGATATGCGGAGGTCCTTGGTACTCGCCAGTGACAATAGGGGATGAATATTGGAGAGACGATGATGGCGAGAAGTCCCCCGCGGTTTGATCCATAGTGGTATCGAGAACAAGTGATGAGCTATTGCTCGACATAGTGAATTGTGGAGGAGATGTACCAGGCGAGACGACGAGGTGTTGTACGAGCTGTCAGCCCCAAGTATACGTTATCCCTGTAAGGCGGGCAGTGTTGTGTCACCATACGCACAGACGGGGTTCAAATGATTATGAAACTTGTCTGAATAAAATCAGAATGAATTTTGTTACAATTAGAGGTGGTGGAATTCATCCCATATATCACTAACCGCCATGAAGTCAACTTGTATATATATATGTGAGCAACAGCAAAATTTGCATACTTTACTCGACCAATTTCTCATTCCCATACCGACCAATTGAGCTTGAGGGGCGTCGTATACTGGCAAAAACGATCCTTCTACTTTTTCTTGGTACGGCTTAAGGCGACGAATTCGATAGCCTGTTTCGACCGCAGAACGTAAGATATAGTAGGTGCTGCCGCTGCTTTAAGCTTGTAAGTGCTGGGGCATCAAAACCCTAGCCCTTTTAGAGTACTATGGCGCATGCGGTCAAAATTATATTTCACAACTTCGTGCATGAAATTTGCGGAATTGGGCAGTTCATGCACACTAACACCCGACGTCTTATATCGAATGATTTTGGGTGATATCGACATCCCATATTGTCAAATAGGAGAGAATCTCCAATGGGGCCGTGCCCTCTCGGCTGTAGGCCGACTGAATCTCTCTGAAGCTTCTAGATTTGCCCTCGATGATGATAATGATGCGGACGGCCAGATATACAGCCACCCAATCCTAACAAAAATCGAGTGGAGACAGAGTGGCGTAAAAGATTTCAACAACACCTACCTGTTCGACGATAATACCATGACTCTCAAAACACAGGAGACTGTCAAGATAAGGAGCACCTAGTCAACTACCAAACGTGCGAAAGCATTATCATGTTTATACGGAAGTTACTGGAGAAAAACGGTACCCCCAGGTCCTTTGCCAGTTTCATGAAATGGGAATCCGAGGAGGTCAGCTGTGGAGGATTTACCACTACTTAACGAAAACGAGATTCCAAACCCTTGCCTGGAGTTTTGTAGAGTATTTGGCAAATGACCTGTGTACAAACTAGCGGAATCGGGTGTTAGTGAACATGAATTGCCCGATTCCGCAAATTTCATACACGACGTCATGAAGGAGTAATTTTGACCACTTTACCGCAGCACACTATACTCGAGTAGAGGCGATTAATATAGAGTCAGGGTTTTGAATGATCCGATTCTTGAAAAGCGCAGTAGATTCAAAAATTTTTAACCATAGATTTCAATCCTTTCCTTCATGTATACAAATATAAGCTAAACTTGTTTCTTGTCATAAGTTTCCTGATGGTGATTGAGACATCTTCTGGGACATCCATATCTATGTGTCGCTTCTAGTTTGCCATAAACATATATGTTCCGACCCATACGCCAAATATTTCCGTAGGCCTATAGGTCGACCCATATGCCAACAAGTCAACTTGGTGTGCTGGTCAACCTATTGGCCAAGTGATCGACCGGTATATCAAGTTGACCAAATGCAAAACCAGATGATACTGTTAATTTCTACTATCCCTTCGCCAGTATTGGGCCCACGGAAGGGCCCACTTTCGCGTATGCTGCACCTTGTCACTTATAACAACACAGCCACCCACTTAAACCCCCCCTAGAATATTATGAATTGAAAGATAACTAGTAGAAGCTTCTATTTACAAATTCTTGTGGCAGTGTGACAAGTTCTGTGGTGCTGAGTTGCATATAAATAGCAGTACTTTGGAGATTGTGAGAGTACCATCCTTCAGCCCAGCGGCAACCACCTTCCCACTTCCCATCTACCACACCACAACAACCATGAGCAGAGAAGCCCTCAGACCTTGGAACCTTAATGTCAACTACCTACCCCCACCACTTATACTGTCATCTCCACCATCCTCACCAAAAAATGTCAAAAAACAAAGTGCCAAGCATCGCATCATGGACAATCACTCTGGTCCAAAGCACACCTCCTCCCAACCACCACCACCACCTACAGTGGTACAGCATCGACCTGTCATTATGCCTGATGTGTCTTCACTCACTACTGAAGCTCCACCTGCAATGCTCAACCTTGATGATAATTATAGCTCCTCAGATGAGGTATATATTGAGCCAGCCGGGTTGATCACAGCTGGTCACTCGGCCAAGCCACGCCAGAAAACACTCAAAAAACCGATTCAAAATTTGCCAGATCTTCCTAAGCTTCCCACATTCAACCCTTTACAACCAGTTGTCCCTCCTTACAAAGCATGGAACTGATTGCCCATCTTATTCTCCGAGCTGGATGTCATTACTTCAATTCAAATCTTTAATCTCTTTCTTACCAACTTCATTATGGGTCAGCTTGTAGCCAACACCAATTTCTATGCCCAGCAGCAGCTTCTTGGGCCAGAGAAGGAGCGGCAGCATTTTTGGCAGCCAGTTACTGCTGAGGATCTTTATCTCTGGCTGGCAATTCAAATTCATATAGGTCTGTTTGGAGTTCCTCCTGAAAGGTACTGGATGAAGGATGGAGTTTACCTTCCCAAGGATGGATTACCACCAGCTGCCTACCTTGGCAAGACTCGCTTTCAGGAGATCCGCCGCTTCTTTCATGTTTCTCCATACAATTCACCAACTGAAACTCCTGAAGGCCTACCTTGTTGGCATTCAAAGGTGGATATTCTACTGGAGCAACTGCGGTTTTTCTCGCAGCAGTACTGAGTACCTGGCAGCAATGTTACTATTGATGAAGCCATGATTCTATTCACTGGCAGGTCAATTCACATTACAAAGATGCCAAACAAGCCAATTAGTCAAGGATATAAGTTTTTCTGCATGGCAGAAAAGGGCTATGTCTGGGAGTTCCACCCATCATCAAATGCAGTTGGAGGGGATCCTGTTGATGTAGAATCCCATCTGCTACAGCTTACAGACACTGGAAAGATGGTTCACCACTTGATTAGATGTTTGCACCAGAGGTATCGAAAGCTCTCCTTCAATGTATATATGGACAACTTCTTCACAACCCAATCTCTGCTGGCAGAGCTTCGTCGGATGGGGATAGGAGCATGTGGCACATGCAGGCAGCAGTTTCGAGGATTTCCCAAGGAGCGAAAGGTTGGGAAGAATACCAAATTGCCATATTATTTTCGAAGTGAAGCTGTTAATGATGGGGTTGCAACCGTGCTATGGATGGACTGTTGCGTGGGTACTCCTGTGTGTGTAGATGCAGATTGATATCGTCGTACTCGGTGTCAATACAATCTGATTTTGATGACTAAGACGAAGCTGAAGAAGTGGAATTCGATAGTGGTTCATCATAGTTGTTGTGGAGTATGCACGAACACAGGCATACGCTGAGTACAGCCGCTACCTAGAAATTGTAGGAGTTTTGAAGGTTGTCTTCTGAAGACTCGTTGTAGTCACGTTGCGAAGGATACTTGCCAGTTTCGCAAAAGTGGAAATAATCATATACAAGTTTGTTGTATCGTAGGAACTCGTACAGAAAGTCGAGGTGGGCGTCAGTTTGGCAATACTGATATAAATAGACGGCGTTGTAGATAATAATATCTTCACAGGAGTATTGGGACATAGATAATAGTGTGATATTCTTAAGGTAAAAACTTAATAATATTTCAGGTGGTTTTCCGCTGTTGTTGTTCTGACTGTGGATTGCTGATAGAGCTTGATCGTTGTGTTTAAACAGGAGTTCAAGGTGGTCTTTTATAGGTGAGCATTTCGAGTCAGAGGTATATAAGTAAGGCGTGACTGTACTTCTCTATCACTATCATGTGTGTGTATAGTACTATCTCGATAACAGTCAATCCACCAAAGTGGGTGTTTGCACAAGCACCGATCGTTGCAACAGAGCAGATCTCGGTAGTATGTTTGCAGAGAGTTCCATTTGACAACGTGTGGAGGCGTAAGCTTCCACCAGGCATCCCAAAGGTTATCCTGCATAGTATGATATTGCTGACACGCATATGGGACCATTACTTCGTATTAGTTATCTTTCTTCTGTATGAGCGGAATAGTAATCAAACGTTTAATGAGCTGCCAACCCATACTTTGCTACGTATCTAGTGTCATCGTGTTTTACCTATATTCCCCGGAGGGTGGTGCGCTCTCTCAGTTATCGTGTTTGCAAACGCGACAGAGCTGGGGTTCGACAGTCTAGGTCCGAACACATATCTTTCAGGTAGAACCAACTACCGGGGCGCAGTGAACTTATCTCCATTGATTACGGGTCTCGGGAAGATAGTAAAGTCCCTTATACTAAGATACTATCGTTCGTCCAACCATTCTCGGGAAACTTGTTTTCAGTTTCCGATCATGGTTTTTATCCCAGTATTAGTTTGATAAGAAGTAACACTGGTCTGATCCGTAATGCACAGCGGACCTGATAGGTCTCTATGAGGCTATTACGTTGCTTCAGCAGTATGGTCTGGTGTGTCTCATGCCTTGGCCAGCACCAAGAGATATTTCCCTTGATTACTGTCAAATCGAGTGTGCATATTGTCTCCGCGTGGATTAGCTAGTCCACTGTGCTAAGACAAGGTATTGAAGCTTAGAATATTACGGGAATTTCATCCGGCTATGTTGAGCCTTCCACTTACTGATTAGTAGACATCCTCAGGGGTGTTTCCTCATCTATTGACGCAAGATGTCAGTGGTGAGCCTGGGAGACTAAGCCTAATATACCTCATACGTATGATAAGGGAAAACCCCTAACATGGACAGTTTGCCTGTTACCATGATGTCTACAATCCACCCTCTAAGTGGTGAGGATTCACTGGTACTGAGAATGAGAAAGCATCCAGGCAACAAGAGTACCAATGCAAGTGGAGCAAAGTCGACATTTCTTCCTTGAGAACGCCAGAAAGAGCTTGATATACCTGTTATTGTGGATGCCTACAACCAGCACAAGGTGGAAGTAGATGTAGCTGACCAGTATCGAACCTATTTTGATATACAGCTCATATCCAGACGCAATTGGTATCCACTTTTCTATTGGATTCTGGAGACAGCCCTTATCAACAGCCTTATAATCTATCGAGATCTGCCAGCAAACAAAGAGCGCACTGTGGATCACTTTGACTTCCGTCTCTCCATTGTGCGTGACCTTCTGCAAGCTGAAAGTCCATCAACAATGAAAAATTTCTCCTGCATTCTGGCTTCACAGAAAATCACTTGGTTGGCTCCCCCCACACAATCTGCCCTGCCCCCACTGCCTACCAGGCAAGTTACCAAGCACACCCCCCTGCCCCTCTGCCGAAAAGTACCAGGAATGCATTCCCCACTTTAGATGGAGAGTAGAGTAGATTGTTTCCTTTGCAGGTGGAGAAGAAGTCAGGGTGGTAGTGGAGAAGGCATGAAAACCAGCATAAAGTATGAGGACTGCAATGAGGCTTTATGTTTCACACCCAAACGAAATTGTTTTCATGAATTTCACCATATGTAGAGTATTTCTATTTATTTTGAGGGCATTTGGCTGGATTGTGGTTGTGTGATGTGTATTTTAAAAGCTGGCCCATCTGTGGGCCCAAACCCGGTTACCGGCAAAGGGATAACCCTTCTAGGGAGCCAGGAATAAGATAAAAGGAAGTTCAGCTATAAAAGAAACTACTTGCGTTTTCAAATCCAAAATATGATGTCAATTGCAAAAGTTCCTATTACTCCAGTAGAGGTCCAGGCAAGTACATACCCCTGAGTATTAGCATTCACATGCATATAGTAGATATTGATGAATGATCTGTATTACCAGCAGGGGCTCTAGGCTTCTCATTCAAGAATATCAACCAATTCTTGTACTCACTAACTTTTACTATATTAAAGGAGGTTCTGGTTGTTATTATATTGCTTTACAGATAGGTTAAAAACTCCTTGCAAGTTGTATATGAAAATCCTTAATCTAGAAGAGTGGCAGTAGAAGCGCCGAGGATAGATGCTGCAAGTGCAGAGCCTGCAGCAGCAGTGGTAGAACTAGAAGCAGTGGTGGTAGACATTGTAAATTGCGTAATATGATATTATGATAGAGATGAAAATTCCAGTGCGTGGTAACTTAAAAATTGTGATAAATTGGCTGAGAGGTTTTCATTGCTGCTCCCAACCTCCTACTTGGTATATGGACTGGGTTCCTGGTTGGTGAGTGGTTGATCTGCCAGCCAAGTAAGCTATTTGGCATATGGGTCGACCCATAGACATACAGAAATATTTGGCGTATAGATCAGAACATATACAATGGGTGGACTGGATGTCACCAAAAAACATCAGCATATAATTGGCAGCTGAGAATCTTGGATACAATTGCCACACCTTCACATCAATTATCTCCTCAGTCCAAACTGGCCTTCATGGCTGAGTTTGGCAACAGTAGTCATACAAAACACCACTGGATTCCAAGAACCCATTTCATCAGTAGACAATCCAGTAAGGCAGGAAATAATGATGCCCTTGATTGTGGTGTAGAGCTATGATGACTGTTTTCACAAAACATATCAATTCCAGCCATTTACCAAGTCAATTTTAATAAACGATATATATTTAGGACTGCAAAAACAAATTCATGAATCATGCATCCCAAGCAAAACATTCGACCCACATAACGTAAGCTATGTTCCCAAGATAGTCTCCTCAGCTCTGTGGGAGTGACTATCCAGAGAGTTATACCAAAAAGGGTTGTCGTTGTAGGGTCCAATGTTCAAATGTGATGCTAGAGAAGCTAAATTATCTATTATCCAAGAGGGCCATAAGGCCATATATGTATGAGAGTACAAGTACGGCTGAAGGCCATCAGCCAGTATGAGAGTCGACAGTCATCTCCGGACATACGAGACATCACCGTCTCCGCTCCGCTCCGTCTCCGTCTCTGTCTCCATCTCCACTCCGTCATCTCCGGCCATACGAGGCTCATCTCCGGCTGAGACCTGTATATGCAATACTTCCCCCTCTTGCTATACTTCGTAGAGCAAGAAACAAAGTGAAATGAAACAAAGTGAATCTCATAGTAGCCTCCTTAAAACCCTGCGATCGTGAGCAGGGAAAGAGTACTACTGTAGCCTGAGGATGGCCATCCATAGAAAAGCAAAGAAATCTGTGTATCCAAGCGAAACAACCTTAAATCCAACCTTAAATCGGCCTTTATTACCATAACCCCATCTCCTTTGTGAATTTCTCATGCTTATCCTTCGTCAAGGCCTTGGTTAGTATATCTGCTATATTATTGTTCGTATGTACGTAGGAGTAGTCAACTATCTTGCGGGCATGGAGATCTCGACTATTGTGATAGCAAACATCGATGTGCTTCGTGCGAGCCTTTATGATCCCGGTTGAGATATGACTAAGTGCGCCTTGATTGTTGCAATTGATCGGGAGTGGTGATGCGTCTTTGCCGTGTATATCTTGGTGGAGCTGGAGTAGCCATTTCGCTTCACGGGAGCCCTCGGAGCAGGCGATGTATTCGGCTTCGAGAGTTGACATAGCGATGAGATCTTGCTTTCGCGATTGCCACGAGACAGCTCCGTTGCTGAGAAGGAAGACATGGCCGCCTTGTGACTTGCAGCCGGCGCTATCATTGGCCCAATCCAAGTCCGTGTAGCCAGTGAGTTGATCATTGCTGCCATTGCTGCTGCTACTGAAGTGCAGTCGAAAGTCGGCGGTGGATTTGAGATACTGGAGAACTTTTTTGGCGGCGGTCAAATGGCTAGTGAAAGGACGAGAATTGTATCGGCAAAGTGCAGCGACTGCGAATGAGATATCGGGCCGAGTTGCAAGTGCCGCATACATCAATGAGCCGACAATTGCTTGGTAGCCTTTGATATCTTTTAGTTCCTTCTCCCCCGATCCTCGGCCAGATCCAGCTTCACATTAGGATCCATTGGAGTTGATAAACTGTGAGCATTCTGCATATTGAATCGTTTGAGAATCGTGGTGATGAAAGCCTTCTGGCCAAGGCTGATGCCGGTACCGTTTTCTTCGCGGTGGATTTCGATGCCCAGGAATTGGCGTGCCGGGCCGAGATTGGTGATCTTGTATTTCGCTGAGAGCCTTGCCTTAACTACGATCGCGGCTTTGGTAGCGTCTTCCGGGTACAACATTGAGATGTCGTGGACGTACAGAAGCATCAGTATACTATCGCTGCGGAGATAAAGGTTGGGGTCGGCCAAAGATTGCGTGAATTTGAGAGAGAGCAACAAGGTGTTAATGTCGTTGTGCCAAAGTCGTGGTGCGTGTTTGAGGCTGTAAAGTGCTTTCTTTAGTCGAACAACGATTGCAGGTGCGTTGAGGCCTTCCGGCCAGCCTTCGGGCAGGGTCATATAGATGTCATCGTCGTCGACTTCGGGATTGAGAAATACTGTAACTACATCCAAATGATCGATGTTCCAGGCGTGTTTTCCGACCAGAGAGATGAGATACCGAAAAGTGGTGAGTTTTCCGACAGGGGCATATGTTTCTCCGATGTCCGTCTGTTCGTAGCCCTTAATGACTAGACGTGCTTTGTATCGTATGGTGCCATCTGGATTGTGTTTTGTCTTGTAGACCCATTTGGAGCCAATTGGTTTGACTCGTAATTGCCTTGCTTCCTGGGAGTTGATAGTCGTGAATGTATTATTGAGCAGGATCGATGTGCACTCCTCTTCCATTGCTCGTTTCCAGTGGTCTCGTTGTGGGCTGTCTATGGCTTCCGCGTATGTGAATGGATCGCTGTTGATGGATGTTGAAGCTAGTGCCTTCGCCATGATGATTAGTGCGTTTGTGGAGGTCTTAACTTGGCTTCTTGTGATACGATCGGTGCGTGGTGGTGGTTGACATGACTGCCTGGTCATGGCCCCCATTCGGCGGGTTTTATTGTTTTCGCGGCGGAGATGTCGATTGTGAGTGACGGTTTCTCTGGACACCGGTGGTGCATCCTCCTCGTCCGGAGGACGTGATCTCACACCTGTACTTGCAGGGAGACTTCGACGGTTGTCAGCGTCGGGCAGATGGGTTTCATCTGTATCATCGTCAGTACAGTCATGATTACCACTTCCATGGCCTTCACCTGTTCGACTGGTTCCTGCGTGGTCATGGAGAAGTCCATCTCCACCCGTTTCAATATCTTGTGCTTGGAGAAGTCCATCTCCACTGTCGATTTCCTCGATGTATTCTGTCTCTTCTGGTAGCTCAAAGATGTCTATTTCGTCTCCATGTAGGCATGAAGCGTGGGCATTCCTCTCCTCGTCGAAAATGACATCCGACTGTGATCTTACTACTTGGAATGCCGGGTCCCATATCCTCCAAAGTGTAGTTGAATCGTGCACGTAACCGACCATCATACATGGCTTGGATCTTGGGCTGAATTTTCCCCGGCGTTGCGGTTCAGGGATAAGTCAACTGGTATAGCAGCCAAATCGTTGGAGATGGTGAAGAGGGGCTTTGTACGATATCTTATTGCCGTCATTGTCGTGAATAGGCTTGCCAAATGCATGCAGCATCTCATATGGAGTTGAGTATGGTGCTTGATAGCCGTCGCGATCGTCTCTTTTCGTTAGGCCTTCATTTGGAGTTCGCTGGTGCAGGTAGACTGCGGTATTGACTGCTTCACCCCAAAAAGTGAGTGGCGCCTGGGAGTCAATCATCATAGATCGTGCTTTCTCGGTGATGGTCTGGATCATGCGTTCGGCAACCCCATTCTTATGGTGAGCATAGGGAGGGCATGGTTCATATGTTGTACCACGAGCAGCGAGCACCAGCCGGAAGGTCTTGTTATCGTATTCTCCGCGGCCATTATCGCATCGGAACCGTTTAACTTCGTAACCCATGGAGTCAACTCGGGCCTGGAACGATTGGTAGGCTGAGGTGCATGTTTCCGATTTCTTATTTGGGAGGACCCAAACAGAGGTGTAGCGTGAATAATCGTCGATGAATAAGATATAGTAGCGGTGGCCAGCGAGGTGGGCATGGAGAATGGTCCACACACATCTGAATGTACGAGTTCGAATGGCTTCGTAGTGCGCTTTGTCTTGTCTTTGATGATCTTCTGCTTGTGCTTGGCTTGGATGCATGATGTGCACATTGAGTCGTCTTTCGTATATCCATCAATGAGAGATCGTAGGGCAGTAGGATGAATGTGGGCTAGGCGCCGATGCCACAGTCGTGATTCTGAGATTGTGAGAGGCTTCCAAGCGGGCTTTGGAAATACGGTGGTATGTGGACTTTGAGGTATGGTGGTATGTTCATTTTGAGGTACGGTGGTATGTGCGCTCGGTGGTGCTCTTTCTCTCTTCCTCTTCCTTCTTCTTGATGTGGATTTCATAGGCACACTTGGTACTGCCGAAGTGAGTGCAGTTGCAGGAGATATGATATACAGGTCATTGACCCGATTGCCAGTGATGGTGATTAATGGAGATGATATGGAGCACTTACCGCGTCCAAATGTGGATGTGTATCCGGCTGTGTCCAATTGATTGATGGAGAGAAGAGAGAGCCAGAACGTGGGGGTATAGAGAGCATTGACTTTGTACTCCTGTGAAACATTAACGAGCCCATGGTGGCTTACTGTAACTTTGTTATCATCTCCAAGCTCAATGACAATTGGCTGACAAAGTTTCTTTATTGAGTTGAATCTGGTGCGGTCATTGCACATATGGTGGGATGCTCCAGAATCGATGACCCATGCAGCTGGAGCGGAGGCTGCGGTGAGTGCGGTTGCATTGTCGGCTAGTCAGAGCAGGTCGCAATCTCCGGCGGTGGCAAGCGATGCGGTTGCTTTGCCTTTATTGACTTTGCTGCGTTGATCCCGGGCACGTTTGAAGTGGATGCAGTCGTACTTGAAGTGTCCTGGGAGACCGCAGTAGTAGCAAGTGTGCTCGTCGTTCCTGGAGGTGTTTGAATCGCCATTGTTTGTGTCGTTTTCAGTGTTACACCTAGCAAGTTCGCAGCGGGGTCACGTACGATCACCCGCAATTTCCCTGATTAGATGTCATCGGCTATCACTCGTCTCGGATGCCAGAGCCAATCTTTTCAGATGGCTATCAAACGAACACCCACACCATCGATAAGCATTGACGGTTAGTTAATGGCCGCGGTTGCTTCTGCTCCGAAACGCCGATAACAAACGGACAGCCAACAAACAGCTGAATGGCATCGGCCAAGAAGCTGACGCTCGACAAACGGACAGCCGGCAATCAACTGTATGGCGCCAACCAAAAGCCGATGACTGCCGGAGGCCTAAGAATACGTGCCGACTCTGAACAGCGAAGCTGCTCTCTATCGAAAGAGGCCTATTCGTCTGGAGGTCATCAGATCGAAAGGATACCACTGGTCAGGAGGCACAAGCCCGCGAGCTTGATGTCATAAAGGATACCGATGGTCTGATTATAATCTAATGACGATAAAGGCGATAGAGGATCGAGAGATGGAGGCCGCAGTAGTTGCGAAGGAACGGGCATTGGTTCGAAGGAGGTTTGAAGGTGGTTATGGTGCTGGAGCTCTAGAGAAAAAGCGTAGATAGAAGTATTTGTTAGAAAGCGAAGACGAAGGTATAAAGACCTTGGGTTCTTTGAGGGTAGAAAGGCATCAACCTTCTCAGCGAGGAGAACAAGCCTTAACAATATACACATTGGAGAAAGCCTATTCTTTTCGTTCAGAACCTTTTAGTGATTTCCACATCCCAAGCTAACCTCCTAAACTACCTTCGAAGCAAGTCCCGAAATTGAGTACGGATACTACTTTGACCGGATAAACCTGGGGTGAAGCTCCCGGTGTTACATTCAGTGCGCTTTCTCCTTCCGCACGCTTCGGTGGTATGATTGTCCATTTTGCAGTATGTGCATTTGTTTATCTGAAGTCCGTTTCCTCGTCGGCCATGACCACGGCCACGATTTCCACCACGGGAGTATAGAGCCGCTCCGGTGGATGCATCTCCAATCTCTTTGGCTAGGCTCGCTCGTTCAGCGTATTCTCATATCACATCCATACACTGCTGGGCCGAAGGGGCGGGAATCCGCTGTTCGAGGATTTGGATGTTCGTTCCATATAATTCAGTTAGGGTGGTGAAAATATGTGTTTTCATGGCGTCATCGGTGATTTGTTCGGTGGTGCCGATCAGCTTCTTGCGGAGGGCGATTAGTTTGGTAAAGTACTGGGTGACGGTTTTGTCTGGCGATGGTCGAGAGGCAGTGAACTTCCGCAGGACTTGGGTTCGACCGAGTGTCGTTGTGGTATTGTCGAGTCGTTCCCTGAGTGCTTCCCACATCTCCACAGGATCGTCGATGTCGTCGATGAGTGGAAGGAGTTCATCGTGGCATCCGAGGTGTATTAGTGCTATCGCTTTATTGGCTCCGTCATGCCAGCTTTCTTGCAGAAGGCATATGGCGACACTGTTACCGGCAGGGAGGAGTTCGACACCGGTGACGATATCGTAGGATTTCGTGGCAATGAGGACTCGGCGAATCTTTTGCTTCCAGATCAGGTAGTTATCCTCAGTCAATATAGGCACTTCGCCGTGATCGGTCTTGAATGTTTCGTTTGGCATATTGTAAGTTGGGAAGGTTTAGGAGTGGCGATGGAGAGTGATGGATGGTGATAGTGTTGCGGCTTTGAGCAGGGATGGTTGTGAGTGGGTTAGGGTTCTTTTTGGTTCTAAAAAGATTGTAATGTAAAGATAGTAGCGGGCGCCGGGCTCATAACCTGTTCAAATGTGATGCTAGAGAAGCTTAATTATCTATTATCCAAGAGGGCCATAAGGCCATATATGTATGAGAGTACAAGTACGGCTGAATGCCATCAGCCAGTATCAGAGTCGACAGACATCTCCGGACATACGAGACATCACCGTCTCCACTCCGCTCCGTCTCCGTCTCCGTCTCCATCACCGCTCCTTCATCTCCGGCCATACGAGGCTCATCTCCGGCTGAGACCTGTATATGCAATATCCAAAGTTGACCCGCACTCGAGTGATGTTGGAACATCCCAAGTCGGCAATATTGTGACCCATTCGTGGTAACCGCCCATCCATGGACAGTGTGGTTCCATGAATGGGACAAGTAAAAATATGCAAATTAAATAGCTTTGCCTATAAAAATAATAATAAGTACTACTAGATATCTCTTTTACAAGTCTTTGCTTTGCTTCTATATATCTTACAAGTCAATTGGCTTCGCTTCACTTCTATATATCTCTTTTACAAGTCAGCTTCACTTCACTTTTACAGATGACTGTAAAAGAGATATATAGAAGCAAAGCGAAGCCAACTGACTTGTAAAAGATATTTATAAAGGTGAAGCTGGCTGTACTGGTTTCACTGGTTTTGCTGCCAGTAGTTTTGCTAGCTTTGCTGAGTTCATCTGTAAATATTTTACTCAGGTAACTTTACCAGCAATTAAATTACTTACTCTCAATAGTCCTCTTAGTGGTGTAATTTTTTCTTCACTTGTCCTATTCATGGGTCGATGAATGGCGGTACCATTGATTGAACCACCCTGTCCATTGATGGGCCGATTCCATGAATAGGTCAGAACAGCAACCATCCCAATTGTGGGATACAGTTTTCCCTTCACGCCAGTGAACGCAACGCCTGCTGGGAATTAATCGAAATGCCATTATGATTGTATGATACAAGTACCTACCAAGCCACTTCCCATTCTTCGTGAAGAAGATGGAGCCACTTCGGAAGTCCACTCCCATCCAACTGTATCTCCTGCACTAGAAGGTTCGGCATATGGTTCCCCGCTATAGCTATTGCTGTTATCGCTGTTGGAAAACTTGTTTCCATCGTCACAATGAAACCCCTAAGAACAATTCGTGTCTTGTTGCCATCCTGGCATTCTTTCTTCTAGGATTGCTAAAGCTGTGCAAAACCCAAGGCCAACAACTCTAAAACAACGTATGAGCTTTGGCCTAAAGAACAATGTAACGACGACGACTCACCGTGTATTGGTTTCGATTATCGTCATCTCGTAGTAAAAAAGATTCGCACCAACTGGAATTGGCTGTCTACTTCTGGCGCTACCAGCCAGCGGTCGACTGTGATCTTCGGTGTTTACATAACTCAAGCTCAAATCATCGTCGGATACTTTTAGAACTCCGAATGCATCAGTTTGGCTGATGCAAGCTGGAAGCCATTCCCGGCCAATTGGCGGTAGAGTAATCGCAGTTGAGTCGCAATTGCTATTCAGAACGATAGTTCTGGGTGTCCATCCGTACTTCGTTTCTCTGCTCACATCTGCTCCTGCATCAAGCAGAAGCCTCACCGCACGCCGGCTTCCTTGAGCTGATTCCGCCCAAGGGAGAGCACTCTCACCATATTCACTGACCATATTAACCTCAATATCAGTGTCTAGCAATGTCCCTTGTCACTTTCATATATCACTGCCGATTGAAGCATCTCTGCATTCAGTGGGACATTCCTATTCACAAAGTCCTGCAAAATTGTCTGATTTCCCAGAACAATAGCCATGTGGAGGAATTTGAAAGGTTCTTCGGAAGTATCGGTTATTCCATGATTTATTTCGCTATACTATCATACCCCATTTCGACGGCTACTGATAGAGCTGGCGAAAGCGCGGCGACAACTGACTCTTGTGCGCTATTCAAGTTCGCCATTAAATTTAACGGTATTTAGGTGATTCTTTCCTGCAGTATAACTAATGTAATATTTCCCCTAGCTGTTCCAGGTTCTCTACCTCTTGGAGCAATAGGTTCAGTATGTCTAAGCTGCCGTTCGCAAGTGCAATATTACTCTCTGTCTCTATCAAATACCAGATAACTGGGCTGTCGTAGTATCGGATACTTGCGCCATGCTCAAGGAGAAGTCTTACAACCTCGATGTGACCAAACGATGCCGCGAAATCAAGTGCTCTCCATCCGAAAGGGTCTGACATTCCTATATCCAAACGCTTTTCTGCCCACAAGTCGAGCAATAGTTGCACAATTTCCAGAGAGCCATGTGTACATGATAACTGAAATGCGCTCAAGGCATCATCAACGTTAAGGACTCTAGCACCCCAATCGAGAAGAACTTTAACAACCCTTGGTCTTCCATGCTTAATTGCAAGTGCAAGTGGAGTAGCCTGATTATCTTTTCCGTGAATTGCATCGACGTCAGCTCCATTATCAAGCAAACACTCGATTGCTCGAAGGCTTCCTGTCTTTGCGGCGTTGTACAGGGGAATAGTAATTTTGGCTCCCTTACCCAGCAGAAGTTTAACTATCTCGATGCGATCTCCGGATGACGCCAATGTCGAAGCAGTAGCCTCGTCTGGGCCCTCTTCATTAATGTTGGCCCCATATTCGATGAGTTTCCGAGCAACAGCAACGATATCAGTGATGTCAACCGTCCCGTCTGACGGCCGGGGACGGTGGGCCGTCCGAGATTTCTCCGGGACGGACGGGACGGCGAAAACACCGAACATCCATCGTCCCCGGCCGACATCAAGTATTTAGGTGTTTCATATGGCTTGATATGAGTGAACTAACGATAATGGATAGAGTTTACTATACATAATGTGGGTAAATTTGAGGTTTTGTTAATTCAACTCGTTTTACTACTTGCAAATTTCATGATTCACGGATATCTGCCGGGGACTACCGGGGACGGCAAGTGGCATCCCTGGCCGTCTTTTCCGTCCGTCCCCGTCCCTGTCCTGGGTGATCCCGGACGGACGGGACGGTTGACATCACTGAACGATATCTCCGTCCTTTACTGTAACTGGATTGTCATAGTATCGACACCATTAATGGCGTACATCCCATCTCGTCCTTGCGATTGACATCCAACTCTCTGCCCAAGAGCACACACATTATATCGTATAAGAAGCACTTAGCAGCAACATGGAGTCCGGACGTCAATGTCCCCGTGATTATATTTCGACATCGCACATACGCGCTCATTTGAACCCAAGCAGCTAACTGCTGCGGAAAACCAATAAGAAAGCTAGTAATGAAGGTGTTCAATTCGTTTTTCTCTGAGTCATTTTCCGCTTCATGGAGACCAACGTTGGCATGCGCTGGCCAGTAGTGAGTAGCATACTCCAGAAAGGGTTTATCGGCTAGTCTCCTTTCAAGACGGTTACGCGCTCTTTCTTTATCCGCAGTACTTGATAAATCATCTAGGGATTCAGCTTCTGATGATTCATGTCCAAATCCATCAAGACAAAAGTACGCTAGGCAAATCCGAGATATTTCAGAATGGCTTCGTTGCCGGTTTATTCAGAATTTGAGAGATGGAGGAAATGACGGATCCAACAAGTAATCCTTAACACTCTGATGAATCAGACGAAATGTAGCATTGAGATTTTCATCGAAGTACTGTCTTCGGAGTCGTAACCGGATGTGTCGCTCGTTTTTGTTGCATTTGAACATTCTCCAGGATCAATAGCTAGAGAAGGAACGTTAACAAGTTCAATAAGAGAACTGTGATTCTTGACCTCAACGCCGATATTCCTAGCGGGCTTGACAAACACTGATGAGTGCATGTCGGGTTCAAGCGCAATGGCCCACCGGAGCTCATTTAATGACAACGGTCGTATGGAAAATGTAGTCTAGCTTAAAATTCTCCGCACAAGCGTGAATGCGTCATGGTCGTCCCTGCATTCGCTGTTGATTCGTTCCATGATTTGGTTATACAAGGCGGTCAGCCCGGTCGGAAACTCATGGGTTAGTTTATTTAATTTATCGTGGGTCAAGCTATGGCGCTGTTCTTCTGCCCGCCTCACTGCCAGTGTCACCCAAAGGAACATGCCACCCAAATATGTAGGTTATCAGCGAACAAAATGACCGGCTTATTTGTAGATCGAGTCCATACCTTTGGAATTTTCCACCAGTTCCTTCTGCAGCTTCAGTGTCTCCCGTCGACTTAGTCGATATCGTTTCTTGAGGCTTCCAAATCGATCAACTACAAAACTGAAACACTTATATCAACCCTCCATGAAATATACCAAAACATAGCTAGAACCTTCAATCCCTAGACCGAGAAGAAAAGCATGGAATAAGTGCATCGTGAAGTAGGAATGTACCGCTCAATATCGCCTTTGTTGAATTCTGACATAATAGCGAGATGCAAAGCATGCCCTTCAAGCCCCTCCTCAATGTATGCTTCAGTACAACTGGACAAGATGATCTCCAACTTCAGACCAGTATCACGTCTTCCAGTAAAGTTGGTAATAACGATAGAAACACCTCGACAGAACCTCAGCCGCACTGATCAAGAGCATCAATAACTATCACCAGCTCTTTAAGATTTAAAGTCGTAACTATAGTAGTAAATATCCTCCATAGCCTCTCGAACGAAATGAACAGCCATCAATTGTCCAACTTATTTCGAAGATTTTATTGAATAGATGTGGTCTACACGTCAAAAGTTGATGAATTAGAGCCCGTATGATTGATCTTGCCGTCTCTCCTATCCCGCGTCTGCGGTTATTGCAAAAGTAGTAGATAACTTGTTTCGGTTCTTCAAGGGAAACCTTCAGAAGTTCTTGTAGAACGCTTTTGACTAGAACGCTTTTGCCAGTCCCTGAATTCAGATCAGTCAAATACTACTACAATCAGGGACACACACCTGGCTTCCCATGGATATATAGGCATGATCTAGGCCGGTTCTGCCAAAGCTTGAAATGCTCTTGCTCCTAGATCCATTGAAATTTTTCCTTGCTCGCATTCGGGATCTGGAGTAAGTCTTGCTCATAGTCAGGTGTATCTAGAACTTGAAGAAAATCTATATGTTTAGTCAACCACAACTCTCTGAGCCCCATACTTCGCCGCAGCCCTTACTATCGCAATTTTTCTGCTGGAAAATATCTATTCCGGGTCAGTGACCGCTTTGCTAAGAACATTTGACACGTCCAGTCCCGAGACCTCACAATTCCTGGTATTGAGCCTCCACCACGAAAAAATAGGTACAAACGATTGGGGGGAAATACGGTCCTTTAAGTTGTCGAACGGATTCTAGCCCCAATTTCAACATATGCTGGGTCTCATTTTCATTGAAATCAAACAGTTCATTCAGTGTTATTGAAGGATTATCCAGATGTTTTGCTACCGCCGATGCCACGTTCCGGTTGAGACACCCGGTGGTCTTTTGCCGTCGTGCGGGCGCAATCCGAACCTGTGAGAGTGCCTCCGCGCTCAGATCGTACAGCCAGATCGACTGTCCCGATTCCCGATTCTCCGTATGTTCGAGCTTTCTTAGTAGTGGTGGAGTCTATTTTGCTAAATATGGTAAACATCTGATTAATACGCCAAAGATTGAGCAAACGCACGATATGATTCCAGTTGTCAGCGCGAGGCACTCGCGATTTTTATGTTGCTGAAGCCGTTGTATCGCTTCGCTAATCTCCTTCGCAGCCCGTCTAGTTGCACTAACCTTCTCCCCGGACTGATACCATGTAACTACAGCTTCCAAACTCGCAAGTTCTTTTCGACAGCTCTTCAGAGCAATGGCTATAGAACTCTGTCCGTCGTGGCCTTCGGGCCCAGTGATACCGCCAACCTCCATGAGAACTGCGTTAAGGACTTTCAACTCGTCGCTCAATTGTTGCAGCCTTGTCGGAGTGTTCTTTATCGAACCAATAACTTCCAGAATCCTTTTGGTCATCTGGGCGGTCACTGTTGCAATCGCTATCACACTAGATATGCCTCCGATGACTGCTTCCATGTTGTCGATTGTTCAATGGTCGTGATATGAAAAGGCTGAGCTCGCAGCTGGACGAAGTGGGGTTTTATAATTGAAAAAAAGGATGCTGAGAGTCATGTAAGATATGCAAGAACTCAGTCCCCATCAGTAGCGGTCTCAGCACGGTGCACATGGCTGACAATATTATACCCCTCGCGATCAGCCGTTAGCTCAAGTTGTAAGGTGCACGAACAAAACGTAACCAACGAGGTTGTTTGCTTGGATCCACCCTCGAAACATGGAAATACCCCTCATAGCTTTCCCAGCCAATTGCATTCCATCCCTAAAACGGGATCCTGGAGGAGTTTGTATTATGCAAGCTCAGGGAGGCAGAGAGAACAAGGCGGTGCAAAAGAAGCAATGTTGGAATTGGCAGCAACGTGATTAATTCATATCGAAAGGACCGTCGACATTTCGTTCAATTTATGATAAGAGATAATGAACTAGCCTACGTATGAGAAGATTCACTGTAGGAGGAGGAGGTTGACCATCCAACGTCATTAGTGTCACAAGTAAGCACTCGAATATTTATGCAGAAGAACAGAACTCGGCGCGTCTCCGGACTATCATCCTCACTATCACCCCCATTATCACCAACGGCAAAGTTGAAACATGTTTTTCAAGAATGTTTTTGATGTTTTGTTGTAATATTAAAGCATTAGTGTAGAGTATTAACCTCTCTCATATTCTCTCCTGCCCAGCTCGAATTTCTCACTCGTGGTTGCTGCCTGAAGAACAAAGAGGTTTAAGTATTCCACTTATTGGCACATCCAAGGCCCTCCTAATTGAACAGTGCTTTGGCAAGCGATAGTTTTACATGTTCTCGGCAGCAGTTCTAGGGTTCAGTCCTTATGAATGACCCTGTGCAAAGACCAATACTCAAAATTTGTAGCAAGCAGCAGTGTGCTTGTAGTTGCTTTCACGCTTCGCATAAAAAGGAAATATTCGGCAGCACAGTTATGTACTGATATCATAGAACCGTTAGTTAGGACGGATAAACTTGAAAACCTGAAATTAGGTATCACAACTCTAGAATATAGTTATGTGTATAAATGATAAAGCAATAGAGTCCTCTTTGTCCCCTCACAAAGGGATTCAATGCCACCCTCGATCTGGTAAAAGATAGCCTGCTGTTGTAGTTAGGGTGATAGTGGGGGGGTGACAGTGGAATGATAGTGGGGGTGATAGTGGAGTGATAATGAGGGTGATAGTCCGGAGACGCGCCGAACAGAACTGGGCTCAATATGCAGTAATAGTCTTTAGTATAGTTTGACTTACGACCTATGATAGGGCCTCACCATATCATGTACGACAGATTCAATAGAAGATCTGTTTCCTGCTTGTTGGATATTGAAACGAGTCATGATAAATATCACTCGACATCCAGCGATATGCATTTCTAACCTAGCAAGGGTCGCATGGTATTTTTGACTACAAAGCACAGCTATAGTTTCTTACTCCTTGTAGCCTCGAATGCAGTGTACCACAATACTAATCCGAGACTATCCCCACAGTGTTAATGTTGTCCAATACGGACTTTATATATAGCAAGGCAAAGATGTCGACTCCATGTGACACCATAATCAAGCCGTCTGCCTTGCACTACATTTTAAAGTAAGACCGGAAGACGGCTCATGGACATTCGCTTCGAGGCCTCTCAATTGACGGTACAAAAATAACGCGGTATGACAAATTTAGAAGGATACGTATTCGAGCCTTTGATACTCGAGCTATTCACATCTAATATCCAGACTTCACCCTTGTTCCAAACCTTTCACCAATATGTCCACCGTGGAAGATGGAACATCACAATAGTGGTGTTCATCAGTTCAAGCTAGATTATGCAACAGAATTTTCATGCTAGGTGATATTTCATCTAGCATGACTCTGGTTGCCAAAGATGAGGCCGGCTTTGTGGCCTTTCGGCGAGTGCCTCTACCGAAGCAATGGCGATCTAGAGATAGTGACGTAAATGAACCAGCGGAGATGGAAGCGAGCCAGTTGGCCGAAAGACTGAGAGGCAGGGAGCCGGGGCGGGGGCGGGGTCGAGGGAAGTCCGATGGGTTAGGAATTGAGTAGATCGACACTACTACGGAAGCCTGATTGCATCGAGCGACTTTAGAGCTGGTTGCACATACCTTGAATTGGATTTGCCACCCCTGTGAGAGCTGGCATTTCGAGTTGTTTGGGTTTCACACTCGCATTCGAGTACTCAGGGTGGGTGGGATAGTCTCAATGATCTCTCGGTGTCGTGTATGATATACGTAACCCACTAGCGGCTTCCCGGGGCTCCGTTCCAACCCATAACCCTATCGTCGGCTCTAAATTCCGCACTACGGGTGCTAACTTGTCCCTCATTTTCCCCGCTTCTCTACAGGGTACATTGCGTTAGTGCTGGCCTCGCCAGATTTCGGTCCAGTGGCCACCAGACTATTGGTTGGGCTGTTTCGCCACAAGACTCGGCCTCGACTCGATCGCTTAACGGCCCAGTCTTCATCACTCAGCGTTTTGTGAACAGTGCTGTGGCCATTATCCAATGAGTCTTTGTGCATCAGCTCCCCTCTTCCATAAGCATATTATAACGCTCGCTACTGGATAGCTATTAGCACGATATTTGATTGAAAAACACGACATCTTCATGTAGTCTCGACTGCTTGTGTACCACAATACTAATCTGAGACTATCTCCATAGTGTTTATGTTTTCCAAAGTATGTATGTAGTGAGAGACCAAGACTCCGCGTGGTAACAACCTATGCCTGGCTCCTAGGTTGCGGAACCGTAGCCAAGAGCCGTATGTATACACACAATCATATACCATCACTCGGCAGTGAAGTACAGGGCTAAAAAAAAATATTGACAGGAGTGGGACTTGAACCCACGCTCAGTTTCCCGAACCAGGAATTTCCTATTAAGGTAACCTTAACCTGGCGCCATAACCAACTCGGCCATCCTGCCTATATGTAGTTATACAAATAAATTTTATATGATCAGTTTTTTAAGAAAGTAGCCACCTAGCCTGCCATCCTGCCGGTCAATAGACAGAAATCAAGTCTATAGACCGTCTGGGGTTAACCATACGAAAAGTTGGTGAATAGCTAGCATAGGAAGCCCCAATTCGACCGAGCGGGTGATGAACCGTGAAGCATTTCGGCAAACGTTTTCTAGCATAGACGCAGACCTCTGGATCAATGCAGGATAAATCGCCCTCTCCGTAATATCCCAGAAGAATTCGCACATGCTTTCAGGGCGAGGCTGTGTCTTACCAGTAACTCCGAGACAAAGCAATACTTAGAGACCTTCTATATTCTAGTCTTGAGAAGCAAGCGAGTTGGCATTAGTGTGGACACGATTAAAATATGTTGAAGTCGAGTGAAATGAGTATGTCCAGGAGTAGACACTGAAATAACTCGAATATAACCCTCTGGGTGAGTTACTATTGGCTACCATGCTGAAAAGCCTGGTATCTTGGCTGTAGGGATAACCAGACGAACTTATGATATGAGAGATGGTGGGTGGTCAACGGAATGGAAGATTACGTTCTTGATTTCTGCCAAGTGGGGTGGGTGGGGAAGGGTCTATAGCAGCTACGAATTTACGTATACTCGTGAAAATGATCTTATTGTGTTGGTTAGTTGTTGCCTCCGAAGCATATCGAGCTATCTTTCAAACGTTTTCCAACCAAGTTACCGAGTATCCACTAATGCTCGATAGTTGTGATTGTCACGTCGAGGATCCCCTGCGGTGGTGAAATTGCCGCATAGGATCGCAACAACAAGTGTTAAGCTGAACCTCAGCTCCACAACTGCCCACTACCAACAGGCCACACCATTACATAGCAGGAGTGATCCTATAATAACGATTAGCGGCTGTGCCAGAACGTTTCACTCCCGCCCTACACTAGTTGGCTTGATCCTAGGCACTGTTAGTGCTATCCACGAACCGGTTCGCGATATCGATCTGCGGAGTGATGTGTTATGATGTCGATTTCGTGGTGTGCTATGATTCATCAATAGGTTTTACGGACTCAGTTGCCACCCTGTTGCCACTATCAAGATATGAGATTGTGAGAGTTTGAACCTCCTCGGTTCGTGAATGACATTATCACGTCCTTATCCGCTCCTCCGGACCGGTAGCCTCGCTGTAATCAGCTCGATATTATTTTCTTTGTATTTTGTGATACATGTAAGAAAATTCCGTTCCGTCGAGGCTCCAATGGATGACGAAAGTTGAAGTAAATATTGATATCACAAGCAATAGTTCAATGCCCACGCTTGCTCAATCGATTGATGCTCAGGTGTTCCAACAAGCAATATTTTTGAGCTGATATTGGCTTTCTTTCTGCAAGCTGAGTTTCAACAACATTCGACCCCATTGAAAAAATAAGTTCTCCGGCCGAGTTCGAGTGACTGGCATGTTGCGGTCCCACTATAGATAAAGTACTAAGAGTACATCCCCCCAACGGCGCTCGAACCTTTCTGGAATCCTGCCGACTGGAATTCGAACGGTTGAGCTACATGCGTACACTTCCCCAGATCCAGAGTAAAAAAAAAGCAACAATTACCGCAGGTGATGTTTTCCCAGGAGTATTCATATTTTCCGTGCCACATCAATTTCTCCGAATTTCAAATAATGTCACCCCCCCTCCTTTCTCGCCTTCAAACCTGGGATCGGGTGGGCTCGCCCGAATTGGACGAAGTAGATTGTACACCTTGCATAAAAACCGCAAAGTTTCTTGGGGGTTTTAAAACAAGAAAACGTACGTAAAAAGATCAAAAGTATTGATTTTGATAGGTACATCCCATTCATACCCCGCTGCTTCCTCCGAACGCCGTGCTCTCTTAGCAACTATAAGCCTCCAAGATCTCTACTGTTGGAGCTTTGAGAAATAAGTTATGTTATGAAGTTATGGATGTTTTCAATTTGCACTCTGTCCTATTGGTACATACGAGTCCGGCTATTCAATTTTACTTGGTGCGTTGCATTATTATCCAGGCGAACCACCACTATTCCTAAACACATGCATGCGCATGAGCGAGGCGGAGGAAGCCGATGGAAAATCCACTGATCGATCGGTCGATCCATCAAGGCTACATATTACAGATGGGATTAAAGGGATATTGTCATGGACTGGTGTAATTTTCATTACATCCAGTTATCTCCATAAACATCAGTGAAAGATTGTAACGTCGGGATCGTTTTCTCTGTACCGGCAACGGAGTCATAACAGTCGAGAAAGTCCTCGAGTGCGCCGATAGACATAATCCACGGCTGATCGACGCCAGGTATGTATCAACTGCTTATCCGCTCACATTATGACTATGTACTACCAGGTTGTTGGATATAGTGGGCTCCAAGGAGATATATCCAATGAATTAAGAGATATGTCAGCGGGGTATTTAATGTGTGAGGGGGAGGTGAACGGAGAGTATCGTCTGAGGGAGGGGGAGGGCTCTTATCGTTCATAAGCACGACCTGGCCCTTGCGTACTGACTGACATACCTAGAGTTTCACAGTCAATTTGAATATCGACATTCGACTCCGTGTGCTGTAGAACACAAAAGTAGCGGTGTAGCTGACCAACTACCAGGACCAGGTTACATGACAGCGGGCTGTCCTAGTGCCGGATTAATGAGACCGACAATGTCATTACCTCCCATCATTTTCCGCAGCCGTTTTATAAAAACGTCTTTGAGAACCATGGTTCATATCATAAGCCAGATCATATGCTGAGTTACAATCGCGATAGCGACCTATTAAGCTGGAAATCAATTAAGTGGACTGGTCACATTTTTCCCTCACTTTCCTGCGACTCAAAATCACGAAATTGAGCTTATTGATACCTGCGGTGTGATTGAGGCGGAGTTGCACGAAACGGCCAGCGGTGGTGGTGTTATAATAATATGGGTAAAGGTGGTTTCGAGTGTGAAAAAGCTCGCGCGCACTCCATGTGGTCCACCACCTAGTGTAGTTGCACTAAGGCAACCCAGTTCCCAACGGTCCACTGAAAGAAGTTGGACGGTCCGCTGCCGGGGGTGCTCCTCCACTACTCGAACCGTGCGCCGTCTGAAATTATATTCCAAGTTTCAGCTAGTAGAGAAAGCATTCTAGCTGTTATTTTCTAGGCTGCGTGCCGGCTTCCGTGAGAAGCGAAGGAGCTGAGAGGCTTCAGTGGTGCCTCGACTCATCTAGCCCTGTGTAGGTGCTTTCTTCCTCCCAGTCATCATAGCCTCGGGATGCACTCACTAGGGTGATCTGAGACTATAATCATCACTATTGCACATGAATGTACCTCACACGAGTTTCTACCAGCGGATAACTAAGCGTCAAAACTGGTCGCCTTTAGAACCGGGCCAACTCTCGTCCAGGATGATTAGGATTGCCTAGTTGAGATCATATTACCTGCTCAAAGTATACCATTGGGTCTGTTGTGAGTCTGTTGATTAAAAGAAAAGATGCAAACTATAGTCACTATGAGCTAAGTACATTTGCATTTGCAAATGGGCGGCTAGAGTCGTAACGGTGATGCAGTGACGCCTGCCGCCCACCTAGTAAAGCCCCCGCCTTAAACTGAATTTGCTGAAAACAGGTAAAAAAACACCATTCGAAAATTGGAAGATTAAAAACATAATTTATGTAGTATATAATTTGAAGCTGGAAATGACTATAATTGTAGTCAGTGGCATATAGTCTGCCACATGCGAGTTGGGAAATTAGAGTCTTTGATCGAGATTGTGCCTAAGTCGAGATCGCCAATCAGATTTCACATGGAAACAGGGCACCAACAGGATCTGTAGCGTTTCCCTTGAAAATCTCGACTTAGGCACAATCTCGAGTTGGGATCAAAGACTCTACTTAGGAACTCCCATCGGTGTCCGTATAGCACGTGACTGCCAAGAAATGAAATTTTAACCCTATTAAATACATCTATTTTTATGGGTGCATGTTAAAAATCTGGCCGAGTTTAAGGCGGGCTCTAGTAAGTAGTATAAAGAGTATAGTGGCATCTTTGTTGCGCCTGCATCTCTTGCGTGCGTATGCTTTGTTTTCTCGGAGGTCGGGGGTGGCGGGGAAAAGAAAAACAAACCAGCAAGTCTGCCAATCACCTTCGCCCTTTCAGCACAACGGTTTGAAACTGACCAGCCATTTGCTGTGATCTGGCCCAACAGACGCCATTTCCCACGCTATCCAATTAACCAACCCAGCGCCGATTCCCAGTCACTAAGATCGCTCAAGGGTTTATTACTATCGCTATCTTAAATATGGTCGCAGACACCAGACACCGGCGCCGGGGTATTTGACCATACCCATGGGTTACTATTCTAGTGGCAAAACCCTCGCTTGGAACTCGGTTGCGCGTAAGAATGTCATCCATCGAGAAGGTCGAAATGGTAGATCATCTCTAGGTTTATGTAGGAACATATCCGCTAGGCGCCACCCTCTTCCCCTAAATTTAGGCGACATCCTGGATCCAAACAAAAGCACCTCCATGTAGGCTAAGGATGGGAGTTGAGACCACTGGACCATCGATGTAGACAATCAAAAGATGTACTAAAGACAGCAGTAAATAAGCATCAATAAAGCGGCGGACAGCATAACTAAAATAAAGAGCTGTGGACAGTTCCCGAATTACAAATTTACATTGCTCTAGGCTATGTATTTGTAGGAACATGAGCTGAACCAGATTGTTCCGTGCGTCAAACATTTCGGCGACGGCGGTGGTGATTTAAGTGAAACATCCATTGAGTTTGACAGCTTGCCGAGACATGTCTCAGTTCCAGTACTGTTGGTGTTTGTGTATAAAAGTTTGCGATAACGACAACACCCGCCTCCAACACGAGCAATGTATTTCACTTCCAACTTACCAAAACATCCAAAACATCCACGATCAAACAGAGAAACAAGCTTAATAACCACACCTTCTAGACTTTCTTCTTGCCCTGGTGCAGGATGCCGTGCCCATTTCTCTCCACTGTGAATCCCGTTTTGCACCAGGACGCACGTGGTTATCTCGTCGTCTCCACCATCCGCGTTACTCTGCATCATTCAATTAATCGTATCATCATCCCAACAGCAATCATTTCCTAGGCATACTACATATTCGTGTCCAGACAGCAAGCACTGTGTGTTTCCAGCTTCGCGTGGGTTCTATTCCCAGCCTGGGCGACGACGAGATGATGGATGTTGCTTCCCGCAGCGGCAAGGTACAAGGAGGAAACAAGTAGTACAATACATTGTCTTCGTCAGGGTTGTGTCCTTTTATGGAAGATTGCGATGCTGAATTGGATTAGGAAGGCGAGATCATGGATTATTATCTCAGAGGTTTGTTCAAAACAAACAATGCCTTTAATTTGGATCTTTCTTGATCATGAAGAATTCGCCCATCGTTTGAAACTCGCAATATAGTAAGATTCTTGTGCTCAAAACGGGCTAGCCTCCGGCCCTCCCGTATGCAAGTAGATACCTAGGTACTTTTACTTTTACCACCTATATGCATGTACTTACGTACATGCAGTTTGCAGATAGCCGAAAGAACGTTGAGACTTGACACCGGCGGAGATCTCAGGAGCTTTGAATTTGCTGAATTTTTAAGCCGTGTCTGATGATTTGATTTTTTTGCTTTTTTCCCCCGGCCCCGGCCTTGTTTGCTATTCTCCTGTAACAGAAAAATTATGTTGAGCATTAATACTGGTGGTAGGGGAATTCCGACTAAATGATGGGATCAGCTGGAATTTCTGCAATGTTTCCGGACGGGAAAAAAAAAGAAAAATGAACAGGAATGAGAAAAGCGGCGCCACTTGCTTTGTCTGCCTTGTTCTAAGTTACAAGGCACGCCATAAACTAAGCATTTAGAGCTAGGGGAGTGCAAAAGTGGTGAAGTTGAAAGTTATAGTGAATATATTGAATATCGACCAGTTGCAGCCCCTCCCGCCCGAATTCGAAACAGCACGGCGAAATGTTGCGATTGAGCATGCCCGCCCGGGGAGGGTTTAAATACTTCACTATCAGAATACTCCCTTGTTCACCCCACCGCATTTTCTTCCTCCTCGTCCAGTTAACGTTGTTTTTCTTTTGCTGTGATAAGATACGGTTCATACGGCACACTTCACCCGTCCCAGGCTAGTTTGCAGGATACGCACGTATCAGTCGCTAATCGACTGCAGGTTTTGTGGAACTGCATGGTTCGGCTCCCCTCGCGCCCAATTAAGCTACCGGTACACGGCGTGTGATAAAAGTCTCGCGCATTTATTCCAGCTTCTCTGCAATAGCTATTTGTTGTATTTATCTATTCAACCCCCATAGTTGAACATCCGAGGATTGCAGATCAATTATTTCTCTCCGGCTTGACCCCGCCCCTTCGAATACACCGATTCTGTCGGTATCTCCGCAGTTGACAGTTACCCAAGGAAGTATATTCCGGTAGCCCAGCACAAACAGGATTGGTGAGGCAAAAAGGGCGTCTACTTGCATTGCATACCCCGCAGCAAGCCTCGATCTTGGATTCGATCAATTCAAACAAACATACAGCAACAAGAAAAAAAGGAACAATCGAAGAAACGTTCAGGCCCCGTTGCATACTTCTTATCACGTACCGCCGACAGATAGCAGATCATCCGCACGCGAACACGATTTGCTGTCATCTGCAGCAGACATCAGCACCATGCATGTCATCGACAGCGGAGACCCCATCTCTGATCACGGCCATCATAGTCTGGGTTCAGAGGCCCAGTTCACCACACTCTTTCAGATGATGGAAATGACTATCGGCCACTGCAGCGTGGGAGGTGGTACAGAATTATTTTCGTTCAACGGTAATAACGATGTTGATAATTCATATACTATTTACCACGGGAGTAATAGCAGTAGTTGTGACAGTCCCATCCGCCACCAAACCCAGACTCCCGACATTCATACGACAAGCCATCCACACGCTGCCACTTCTTCTCGTTCTTCTTCGTCTATTCCTCCTTTGCTCCCTTCCACTTCCATTTATTTCTCTGCCTCTCGCACGCCGAGCCTGAATAACACGGACCAAGGCGTTGCATGTTCTGGACTGCACAATTCCAAATCAGGATTATCAACCTCAACCTCGACTCTACCTTCCGCCGACAACACGAACCGCAATCCCCCTGCTTCGAACAACGTCACAGCCATGCAGTGCTCCTCAATGACCAACAGTCGTTACGATCTTCCTTCATCGTCCCCGCTCTCTGCTACTGCAGGTCCTTCGCTCAACCTTGCCGAAGATCTATATGCAAGGAGTCCGGAAGAGGCTTGGCCGACTCTCGTTCGGGCGACCACGACGAAAATGCCGACCAATTCTGGTAGTTTGCATTGTGTAGGACAAATAGAGGGCCGCTATAAGGATGGAGTGTCGGACCATCCCGTCGTCGTGGAGCAACATCACTGCCATCATCTCCAACCAGTAAAGGAAGACCGCTCATACCCCCAACAGCGAACCAGAACCAGAACCTCCACTTCCACCTCTGTGGTAAGACCGCCCAATAAACGTCTTCGCTCTCCCAACGGCGCTAGTGCGGTTGACTCCACCCACCCGTATTTACCTATCACCAGTAACAGCAGCGACAATAACATCCCACCAGTCTCGCCTCAGCTACCTCCTCCTACACCAGCCGCCATCTCTTCTTCAGTCACACCCCATACAGCTTGTGCCAAACCAGCACGTTCAAAGTCAAAAATTAATACAAAGGCACACTCTAACACCCCCGCTTCTCGTTCCATCAATCAGCCAAAAACCCTTCGCCGTCGACAAAGTCGAGAGCTATCCTCGGTGCGTCGTTCTCTCACCGGTGAATTGCGGACATCCAAAAGTATGGAAGAGTGTCACAGACCATCATCGATTGGACACGATCTAGATGACATCTTAAGATGCACACAATCACAAAATGACCTGTCTCATATGGTAGCTGCCGCCACAACTGAGGTTTCTCGGTACAGCAACCATCACCATCAACACCACCACCTGTTCATGACTGATGGTATATCTAACGACAGCCTCCACGCGGAATATACATACAATTCCGAACTCATACACTCCCGACCTCACAGCTTGTCGTCCTTGCAAGCTAATCCCATTCATGAAAGCCCAAACAATGAGGCCGACGAAGATGACAACAGCGACGGATACTCGGTCCGCCGCGCAAGTACCTCGACATTTGTTGAGCTGCCGCGACAGCAAAACTCATACTCCCACCATACTCCGGAAGAGTTTACGCAGGTAACAGCATGGGCAGCAGCACAACAGGCGTTCACACCTGAGCACAGCATTGCCGAGTCCCCGCATGCGCCTTGGTGGTCCGACGTGGATGGAAATAAACAAAGGATCGAGGCATGGACACAACATGAAAACCACGCCCTCGAGTCGTCGTCGCCGCCTCAGGAGCAACAATATCACCATCACCATGACCATCACAACAGCCGCCCCAGTCCTGCCGCATCTTTCGGCTCGGATAACACCATGATGTACATTCAACAGCCGCCTTCACCGCTACTTGACAACATCGGTGGCTCTTTCACCGGCACTTGCCTAACCCAGGAGCTCAAGTCTCCTATCACCGTGCCTTCACCGCCAGAATCTCCGGGTTACCCCTTCTCAACTTCCGCCGACCTTTCATACCAACAAACTCAAACTTGGCCCGGAGGTTACTCCAGTCAATCTCAGTATGAAGCGCATCAACGCCGTGCCTCAATTCCACCCACACCCCCGTCTCGCCCGCCCTCAAGGAACACAAAAAACACAAACATCGTAATCGCAGAGGTGTCAGCAGCCCTTAAGAAGTCAAAATCGACATCTGCATCTCCCTCCCGGCATAAAACCAACAGTTCCTCGTTGCGTACAAAGCAACGCTCCACCCCCGAGGTTACCGTGGGGGAAATGAGTTTTGTGAATTATACACCAAATGATGCGTTTCGCATACTGAATGGGGTCGCACCCAGTGGAAGTAGTAAGACCAAGGCCAGAAGGGAACGCGAGGCAATGGAAAAGAGACGAAAGCTGAGTGAGGCGGCGGCAGCGGCTGTGATTGCGGTAGGAGGTGATGCAAGTGCACTTGCCAACGTGGGTCTTGTATAGGCGAGTCCCGAGTGTCTCTGACAACCGGAATTTTGGGTTTCGGGATGTTAGGAGGATGATTGATGCAAGGGCAAGTGAGCGATACATAGAGGATATGGGAAGGGCGAGTTGTTGGGATGCCATCTCCTTTTCCTTTAAGCTTATTCCTTTTCATCTATGTGATACTTGGAGGTTTATTGCTTTGATCAATGCGTTTACATGTGGTTTTTTTGTCCATTCCTTTGGTGTTGATTTTTGTGATTCCCTTGCTTTTCGATATCGATGTCTTTTCTCCTAACCAAAATATAACTTAATTGGTTTGTTTGCGTTTTTTCGTTTGTTTTTTTTTTTGCGTTTTTCTCTCTCTTGATGTCAAATTCCGGGTATTCCATGGTTTCTCTCCCACATTTTTGACAAAGCATATTGGTATGGAGTGGGAATATTTTTTTTTGGAAATTGGAAATTGGAAATTGTGTGAAGTATGTTTTTTTTTTGGTTTTATCAGGATCCGGACCCACGCCCACTCCTGATCATGATATCTACAGGTTTTTTCCATCCTTTTTTTTTCATCCCGGTTGCGCGGGAATAAGTAGGGTAGGGTGGTGTTTATATTTATTCTTTTTCATTCACAGGATTATAACTTCTTTCACGCGCGCGGGAGAGAGGGCTGTATCTACCTATTGCTTACTTCTGGCTGGCGAGATATATACTTAGCCTATCAACGAACATGTGTTTCGTCGAGAGGTCATAGGTATACAAAAAATCTTGTTTCCTAGGGAAAGTTTAAATGTTTATTCAAAAATTGTAGTGTGTGATACAAAGACGTCTCGGGGGCGGGTAGTCAAGATTCGAACGCTCCTGTTCTGGCAGCAAACACACAAATCGGGGAATAATTGCGAGTTACCCCTAGCCATTTTGGGAAACACATAGTTTGAATTTCACCAGGAATAGCATAGCTGTTGTGTTCTGACCACAGGCTACCACCGATTACTAGAATCTTTTATTATTGCCTGTCCCCGAGTAATTGCATACGAAATTGATATCAGGGTTTTTTCGAACCTAGGGACTGCTTTCAATTTCAAAAAAGAATGTTCCGTGGCCTGCATGCATGGTCGATTGATTGATTGATGAATGGGACGTACGTGGGGGGGGACGGGTAGACGCTTTTTTTTTAATCTGCAAGGGGGTTTTGAGCTTGCGGGCGCGCGGGGGAAGGGGAGGGAGAGGCGTGCGGGTGGCGCGCGGGAGTAACGTAACATACCCATCTTCTTCTTCTTGCTCATTTTTGTGATATGTGATGTGATGACATGATAGCCCTTCACTTTTTTTTTTTGCTAGTGGGTGTACTCAGTGTCTCAGAGCTACTGTCCGTGATGGGTGGTTTCGTGTACCTTGCAGGTGCCCCCGGTTCCTGACAAGTTGCAGCTGCATATATAGATGGGCATAGGGCACAGGATGGAAATCAATCCCTTCAAAGAAAGTTTCCTGGCCCGGGCGCCCCGATTCCGCCACGACGGAAGGATACGCGATCGATCGAATTGCTGTGGTGATGATGATGATGATGCTGCACATATGCCCCAATTGGAATAGGTACTTGTAGGGTTGTCATGTATGAAGTATTCCTATCCTACTACTCACGATATCCTACTACTCACGATGTACTGTCTCTACCCGCTTCCCCCATCCCTAGATATTTTGTCTTCATTTGCGTTTTATACAATTACAGGCATTTTTATAGCCTATAAATTTCCCCCCGGAACGCACAGGTAGAGTACATACATCTTAGGTACATCTAAACCAAACCTTGGCTTTGAATGCAAGTACCCCGTTTTCTGTGAAACACGAGGGCATTTTTGTTCGAGACTGGAGAATTGTATATAAGCATAGAGTGATTTAAAATGGATGGATGGATAGCCATCCATGTCGTGATCACGAGGAAGGAAGTTGAGAAGTGCACTTTTGAAGGAGGAGAAGCTGGGAGGCTCACGATCGAGTTCAAGCCCGGCCCCACCCCAAAGTGCACATCATGCAGGAGCAGAAGTGTAAAAGTAAAAAAAGAAAAGACCTCCTTCCGTAGTTGCACTTTAAAAGCTTCTGGTACTTTTCTAGCGGCGCCCCCCGTTTTGTTGCGGTGCCGTGGAGGAAGAGAAAGTTGAGAAAACCAAAATTCCGTAACAGCTTTCTGTCCCATGACTTCGGGCCGGAATGCGGAATCCCCGAGAGGACGACGACGATAAAAAGGGCTCGTCGTCGTTGTAGTCAAACATGCAGTTTGAAGTGGATCCCCATGCCCATGGCCATCGCAATCTGTATCTGTCCCACGCCGTTAGATCAATCCGTATGTACGCGCAAAAGGGCAGGGAGAGAGAGGGAAGGATACGTGGAAGCCGTAATATCCATGATCCCCACCTCATCTCGATTCATGCGAGTGAGATCTTGGTAATTGTATGTTCCTAGCAAACATACACAACAAGGCTGATACGTATGTAATGAGCCTCCTTATACGAGGTGCTAGGGTTTGTTCGTAGGGTGAACCCTGCGCCTCTAGATCTGTGTCCAGCCGAGATCTGTAGTGAAATCGTGTTTTGGAATTTGTCGTGGTGATCAGGAAAAGATCACAAGTGCAGTTTTAGTATTTGTTTTTGTTGGTGGGGGGTTTGTGGGGGGGATGATGCGTGGCTTTCATGCGATGTATTGACGCGGTGATGTTCTAGAAAGGCTTCTGACACAACGAAGCCTCCCGCGCAGCCGCGCGCCCCCATCACTAGGGATCACTCGTATACTCCAGCGAGCTGTCTCTACCCTCAGCCCTCAATCCTCTCCGAATCATCCCGTATATTCACATATTGTGATATACCAGTTGCAAAATAAATCCGGAAAAAAATTCGAGCCTGTATTGAATGAATTGCGGTTTGGACTCCAATCCACGTCAACTGCATCAGCTATTATCAAGGTTGGAAACTTATTACTTCTCTAGAGTCTAGACACCGCCCCGTCCAGATTCCATGTGAAAATATGCCTCCGCTTTCGAATACAGCCATGCCCTGCACCAGCACGATATCAGGGCCACGCAGCAGTGACAGTGACGAGCACCCCCCTTCCTCCCTCCCCCCACTGACGTGATGTTCCCCGGCGGGACCTGCCAGACTATTCCGGCAGAAACAGATGCTCTGTAGTGAACACATGTCTCCTCAGCCTTCTCTCAGATTTTGGGCGGCGTACCGGGGGCCGGGGGACAAGTGGATGGGAAGATGGGAAAAATTGGGAGGAAGGTCATCCCTACAATGTGATCGGACTGCTGAAAGATGAGGGTCTGCAGGCGCAACAGGTTCGCCTCGTATCTGCCCGCATCGATATCGGACGCACGGAGCTCGCTTTCTAGAGTGGAGCTATAAGTTTTCGGCACTCATGCGGTCGGAACGGACATCCTGCTGTATGCGGCGGTGATAGCTAGGTTGTGCGGTGTCACGCAATTGCAACGCACGACGTGGAGGATGGGGATTGGAGTGCTGATACGAGGTTGTCTTTAGGGTCTCGGATTATACATATAGGAGATATCTATGAGGGGAGAAACCAAGAGCCCCGGTTGCGCGCGAGAGAGAGAGAGAGAGAGAGAGAGATAGAGCTTGGGCTCGGCAAGTGAGGGTGCAACGGCATGGCAGACCGGATGCCCTAGTGACGCGAGAGACTAGAGAAGCACCCGGAATCTGCTTGTCAGCCCCTATCCGGGGTTCCCCAGGAATGTGCAGCACCAATGCCCGTACTACTGCTTTCTAGATTTGTTTGGTACACGTAGACATAGCCACTTTCAATATTGAACGTAGTTAAGCTTGACAATGTGTAGCCTGACCTCACCGATTCATGGCTTTCGAAATCCCAGTCATCAATCATGATCATCACAAACGTTAAATCCCATCCTGGGAGAATGATGTGGCTTGAACCCAACAAAATTCGTCCCGAGACATCCTCTCTCTAGAGCCAGTCCCGAGACAATCGCCCGTGTACAAACATAACATACCCTTTCTCGACTAGCGGGGCGGGTTTCCGAGTGTCTATTGATTCCTCATTATCTCCTGCATGGTTCTCCGTATATATGCGTTCTTCACGTCTCAAACCTCAGACTTTGGTTCAACTAGACCTCAGTGTTCAAATTTCCAGCTTGTTTTCTATATAAAAAAAGAAAGATAACCCAATATTTATATATCCTCTGATCTTTCACCCACTGCTTTCCCATTCTCACTTCTACTACTATCACATCTTCTAGATCTTCCAGTAAACTTTCGATAAAAGACTCCATTTTGCATCCGAGTTGAACCTCCGCACCGAATATACAACGCACAGACCAAAAAACTTAAGGCCAACTAATAGTAGAACTTCCAAAAAACTACAGTACCAGGGATTCCTGCATGGTCACCCACTGCAGTACTAACCTGGCGATGTTATGCTTAGATATGGCTGAGCGGACGGGAAGCCTCGTGTTCATAACTCAATGACCGTAGCTATTTGTGGTAATTCAATTTAAATTATAGAACACGGTTAGAGTTTGTAAAGAATGTATAGGCTGTAGCATACACTCAAAATCAGGTAGATATAAAAAGACTCGTTTGAATAACCTCAAAACCAAAGACTATACTATTTCAATACCGCATTTTCAATCTGTAGCTGTTTGTTGACACCATTTGGTTTCGAGCTATATGTGCTTAAGTCTGTTGAAGATCGATACCCCCGCCTTTTTTAGTTTACTAGAATCGAAGCTAGACATACAACGCAGAAATGGGTACATACTGTAGCAAAAAATGTGGTTTTTTGCTGACCAACGCTCTGTGGTTGGTAATTTATGACGGTACTCGAATGCCGGTCTAAGACGGTCTATGAACACAGCCCACACAGCAACGGTTGTCAAAATACATATTTTTTTGCTATGGTAAGTAGTGAGTTACGTAAAGTGCCATATGAAATTTTTGAATTATTTCGTGCCCAGCCTCCAGTGGTGTTGAGCCTCATACCTCGTTTTGAAAAGAATGCGCGTTTACAAACTACATTTTTCTTACGATTGGCATTCTAGTCCAAGCGAATTACATGACTGTACTGGAGTGGTTCCCGCAGGATTTGGAGCGGCGCCAAATCCAGATTCTGGAGGTAGTTTCGGTCCATAAACTTGTCCATTCTTTGATCTGGAGTACTAGTACCGGTACCACCCCCAATGCCCATTAAACCTCTGTACTGCTCTGAATAGTTTGTTTCTTCACTAAACGTGAGTGATCAAGTAGAGTACATGTACGTCCAAAGCTCTCACGCTGTTAATAGTGCTAGTGGGTGTCGAGTTTGTTATTTAAGGACTGGAGATTTTTTGAGATGCTCTGCAGAACCTTGGGATTATCTTCGAAGCGCTGTAGAATCTCGATTCAAGGATTTGAAATTATCTTCGAAGCACTGTAGAATCTTGGTCTGAGCTACATTCAAAGACTGGAGATTTTCTGAGATGCTCTGTATGTATGTAGAATCCCTCCGTATTCTCGGAGAGCAATTATCAATTCTAGTTTCCAGTTTCGATGGTCGTGATGGCTTAACGTCGCCAACAAGTTGCACCCAAAGGCATAGCATTTCCACCAGAGTTGCGAGAGGAATTGTGTTGAGCAGCTGTAGCATTGGTGTTAGAATTGCGAGAATTGGTAGTAGGAACTAACACGAGACCATGTGCTCGGAATTGCATGCACACTCGATCCATATCAGAAACTTGATGAATTTAGAAGACAGGACAGTATCGACAATCCCAATGCAGTTACGTAACATATATCGCATCCACCTCTTCCTCCCCGAATTCTTTGTCTCCTCCTCCTTCTAATTCCTCGTAGAACTCCTGATATATATCATCCAAGTCTTCTTCGTCAAACCTTCCACCAGCTACACTTTCGTCGTCATCGCCTTCATCTACCATCCCCAAGTCTTCTTTGGGGGAAATGAAGCTGCCGGATGACAAAGCAGAAATCAAATTCATGTAGGAATGGCGTTAGACATTGAGAGGTTGACATCCAAGGGTTCGAAAACTTAAACGACCCACCCTGGTGACCCCAGGGGAAGGTTAGTGGCTGGAGCACTTCACGAGATAAACGCTTCGGCATAATACCATGTCCTTTTAGTGTCAGCCATGTCTGCGATGTAGTCCCGAGCGTAACTTCCAACGCGCGACTTCGTGTCGATCCATTCATCCGTTTCATAAATACGCCGCCAGATTGCGCCATTCTCGTCTTCTAAGCCTCCCTCAAACTCGACCTCGTTCTTCAGGCATCCCCGGGAATGAAGAGGCCGACCGCCAAGCGAACAAAGCACGAGAAGACCGAGGGTATACAGTGCATGAGCGAATATACACCTCGGCTGCAAATAGAGCCAGACGAATCTCCGAGGGTAGGACGGCGGCGAAGGCACAGTAGGAGGCCGACAAGTGCAGTAGGCACTTCGGCTACAGACTAAAGGGCAAGGCCGGAAGTAAGAGACCCATCCCAATGTCTAGTGTGAAGTCATTGGCAACCAGGTTCTACCGACTGAAAAGCGGGCATGCGCCCACCGGAGTTTACCTGAAACGATTCGGACACCGAGAGAGCGACAAGTGCTGGTGGTGCGGAGGAACAGCGGCCCAGACGCGGGAGCACCTCTTCCGCCACTGCAGTCGGTGGAAAGACGAGCAGCAGGAGCTCTGGAAAGAAGTAGGGAAGGCAACGGGCTGGAAGACGGGCAGATGTCGGCATGTGCAGATATCCGAGCTGTCTTCCATGGAGACATGTGACCAAGCGGTGATGGACTTCCTGGCGGTCACAGACGTTGGGAAGTTCCCGCCCAAGTGAGATGCGGTGGGTGGAATGGAATGGAATGGAGGCACGGAGTGGAAGTGCGGAGGTACGGAGGATTGCGGTCTCTCTCTTTTCTCTCCGGTTGTTTCTTGTCATTGCCGTCTTCGCTTCCGCCATTCTCGTTTTCTGGGTCTTCCTCGCCCTCGACCTCGTCCTCCTTGCTTTTCAGGTGCTCCTTGTGCTCACGCGCAGCTTTCTCAACCCCACGCAGTAACAGTGGGTTCCGCCCGCTAAGGTCCTCCAGCGCCTCGCGGACGCGAAACGAGGAAATAACGCGACGTACGTTTCCACCATGCCTGCATTTCCTCCTGCGAGCCCTCAGCACCTTGATCGTCTAACAGCACACAAAGGAGAGCTTACATCATCGTAACCACCGTACAACTCTAGCTTGTCAACCTGCTCTTGAGTAAACAGAGCTTTGGCAGCCATCTCGAAGTTTGCGCTGGTGCTTTGGATAAAGAAGTGAGAATAGGTCAGCCGGCTCAGCGACTCCATTAGTTTGACCCTCGCTCCGGACAATATCTGTCTTCCACTCCCCGCATCCAGTTTTGCAACTAAGTCAGGTCAGATCTATCGACAGCCTTAGATATCCGAAAGTCTCCAGGCTTTTTACAACATAGACTTTAGATATGTGGATCATTTACATCGATTTGTACAACTACACCATATACCGTTAGATTGTAGTCACAATGATGCGCCTGAAGGTGGAAAACCTGTATCGAAAAGCTCTGCTCTCCAATCCTGGAACAACAACTTCAAAGCATATTGCCATATCTTTTCCACTGCAATATCGTCTATTGCTTCCTCGTCGCTGCATGCTTTCCAATTAGGTTCCTTGGAACGATAACCTCCCCCCGAGCGCTCAGAATGTTTGCGCAACACTGACGGATTTAGCTTTTTTGTGATGAGATGGCCTTCGTCGTCGAAGTTGTTCTTCTAGGATCCGAATTGCGCTTGCTCGGGTTGTTTGATTGTCAAATGATAAATTCATTGCTCCATAGATGACCATTATCAACATCCACTTGCTGTAGATGCGTTTGATATGACGGCATGGCCTAGCCTGCACCAAGGGCGGCCTGCACTGCAACTTCCCCATTCGAATATGTATCCCGGGTGCCTCAGCCTCGTCTCATCCGCCGGCATATATACCCTGCAAGCCTCCGTAACACAAACCCCACCACCTCATCATGTCCACTCTCCCCCTCTCCTCAGTCTCCACCAAAATCCGCACCTCCCTCCTCTCCCTGGCCATTTGCGACGCCCTCGGCGGGCCCGCGGAATTCCGTCCCCGCGGTACCTTCCCTCTCATCACCACCCTCCTCCCAAACCCCGCCTTCTCCCTTCCTCCGGGAGTCTTCACAGACGACACATCCATGACCCTCTGCCTCGCCGACTCCCTCTGCGCTCTCTCCTCGTTCTCAGAAGAAGACCAAGCATCCCGCTATAACCGCTGGTACCGCTCCGGATACCTCTCCGCCACTGGGGAATGCTTCGACATCGGGCTTGCCACGCGGGTTGCGCTTGGGATCTGGGGTGCCGGCGGGGGCCTAAAGGAGGTGGCTGAAAAGCTGGATCGGAGTGATAGGTGTGGGAATGGGAGCTTGATGCGTGTGTTACCCGTTGCGTTGGTGCTGTGGAGGACGCCAGAGAAGGCGGAGGAGGCAGCAGAGAGGAGTTCAAATGTCACCCATCCCCATAAGATGTGTGCTGAGGCGTGTCGAGTGTATGTTCGTCTTGTTGTTGGGATCCTGGTGGCCGCGGATTGCGGGAGGGCGATGGTAAAGGAGGACCTGTTGAGGGTGGTTATGAGTTACCCGTGGGAGAATAAGAATTTGAGGGAGGTGTTTGGGGATGGGGGTTTCGTTCGGAAGAGGGAGGAGGAGATTAGGAGTAGCGGGTATGTTTTGCATACGCTTGAGGCGGCACTATGGTGCTTTTTTGGGACGGTCACGTTTGAGGAGGGGGCGGTAAGGGCGGTGAATTTAGGGGATGATGCGGATACGGTTGCGGCGGTTTATGGCGGATTGGCGGGGGCGTGGTATGGAGTTCATGAGGGGTTCTGGGAGGGGAAGGTTGGAGAGTGGAGGAGGGGGCTGGTGGAGAGGGAGATGGTGGAGGGGATTGCGGAGAGGTTGGTGGCGTTGGAGTGGAAGGGGTAGTGAAGGGGGGAGAAGATGTCAACGAGACAAGTTGGCGTATGTGCCGTAAAGACTCCATAGAATTTGTGAAGTGGCGAGTGATTGGGTTCACAGCGGAAAGCACCATGCCCATCAATATCTATTCGCCGACGCTCGTCTTTCCGTACTTCTCAACAACGTCACACCGTGACCACCCCCCAATCCCTCTTATCCCCCTAAACCATTCAAACTCATCTCTCTATCACATCCACTTCGGCTCAATTCCTCGTCACAAATACGCCAAAATGTGGGGTCAAATGAACAGCGCACAAATCGAACCTAGTCTTTACTTAAGCATCAATAAGCTCGCATGGTTGGATGAATCAGCTAGAAAATCAACTACAGCATCACCAGAATACCGATTGGCATCGGCACATTCCCTTCCGGTCTACCAATTGAAAGCGTATCGGCAAGGCGTTATATTGATCTGACAGACGTGGGGGTAGAAAAGTACAGTCGGCATGGCTATGACACTATCAATAAATGTCATCCTTACTGCTTTCACACTGGCATCGAGCTGGTGCAGCATGGGGAAGGATGAAGTGGACAGGTTGCGGGGCGGGTAAAGGAGGTATAATAGCATGTCCATCACACCCGCCATCAACAAACGCCATTCTCAATCGCAGACACTTTCGAATCCTCACAAATGCCTCCTAAAATCTTCCTGTACGAATATCATACCTCTCCACCGTTTGTAGCTAACAACATATGCAAAACCAAAGCACCGGCGCCACAGGTTACATCGGTGGCAGTGTCTTCCATAACCTCACCACCTCCCACCCCGAATACGAGTTCACCGTCCTCCTACGCACCATTCCCGCAGGGTTCTCAGAAAAATACCCCAACGTCGTCACTATCCTCGGTGACTTCGATTCCGCCTCCATCCTCTCCACAGCCGCGTCAGAAGCCAACATCGTGATTTGTATGTCCTCTCACCACCCCACACCCTCTCCATCCTAACAACGCAGTCTGCGGCAACTCCAACCACACCGGTGCAATCACCGCACTCCTTTCCGGTCTCTCCCTCCGCACAACCCCATCCTTCCTCCTCCACCTCTCCGGCACTGCCACCATCTCCGACGTCTTCTCGCCCTCCTTCGTTCCAGGAGTTCTCAATCCAAAGATATGGAGCGACGTCTCGGACCTCTCCGAGATCTGCAAACTCCCAGACATACACCTCCACCGTCCTGGAGAACGTCTGGTATTTTCCGCCGCAAAGACCCACGGAGAACACATCCACACCGCCATCATCTCCCCCGGAAAAACCTACGGACTCGGCACGGGACCAGGGAAAACACAGAGCTACACCATTCCCTTTTTTGTCGGAGACATACCAAAGTTTGGGAACCGGCCGTTTGTACTCGGGGAGGGAGAGAACTGTAGTGTATGGTCGTATATCGGAGATGTGACTGGGCTTTTTCAACGTTTAGTTGAGGAGGCAGCTGCCGGCGGCGCAGGCGCAGAGTGGGGTGAAAATGTGTTTTATACCCCCAATACACGGACGCAGTATCAGAAACTAACGGTGGGGTAGGGATTCTACTTTACGCCAATCCACGACGACGGCATCCCATGGAAAAGCATTGCCAAAGCGACGGGGAAGATCTTGAAAGAACTGGGGGTGATTGAAGATGAAACTCCGGTCTCAGCCACATCAGCAGACACAGATAAGATGCTGGATGGCTCGGGACAATTGGGACTACTTATGTATGGCAGCAATTATAGAATTCGTGCGGATAGAGCAAGGAAGTTGTTTGGGCTTGAGGCGGAGGGGCCGTGGGTTTTGGAGGTGTTAAAGGATGATTTGGGAGCTGCTGTGAAGGATAAGCAAAGGGATGTTGAGACTTTGGTGAAGCTTCTAAAGGGGTGAAGTGCTGCTGGGTAATGCACTCTCACTCGTTATTTGCGTTGATGTCACACTCCATCCATGTGTATTTCATAAAGAGCAAGAAACAAAGAAAGCAGAATCTCGAGAATATATCACACGTAGCAATGGTATCACCATCCCTTCCTCACCCCCTTAACTCCCACCCCCCAGCAACCCTTTCCAACCTTCCCCCAAGACCTCTAACCAACGCTCCTCTAACCCTCCCCGCAAACTCCCCCGAAAAAACACCAACATTAACCTCCTGACTAGTATACCAACTCGCTCTATCCGCATTCGCACTCCCCAACACCGTAACCTCACCATCAACAATCAACGCCTTAACATGCGACTTCACAGCCTTACACGCAGTTGGTGATACCACCACCCCATCTTCCCTATCTTCCCCCTCTTCCCCCTCCTCCCCTCTTCCCCCTCTTCCCCCTCCTCCCTCCCCTCCCCAGGTCCAGACCCAGTATAATACCAAATCCCCAGTCTCCCCCCTGACCTCTGTATCAACCATGCAACACACCCCTCAGTACTCGCGCTCGCCGCCGTAGTCACAAACTGTTCCACCACCATCATGCGTCGACACGTCACGATCTCAACCGTGACACCGCGTTCCAGCGTCGCCTCGAGCGCGCGTAGTAACGGGCGGGATGTAAGGTTGGGCGTTTGTAAGAAGACACTGTTGCTTGCTGCGTCGAGGAGGGAGAGGATGAAGACGTTCTGCGGGGTTTGTGGAGGTTCGTGGGGTATGCGAGGGGGAAGCAGGTGTTTGGGAGGGAGGGAGAGAATCCTGGGTTGCGGTGGTGCGGGTGCGGGAGGAAGATGGTAGGATACATTGTCCCTGCTTGTACCGGAGGAAGGGGAGGGGGTGGGGAAGATCGTCGTTGTCGGTGCCCCAAACGAGTTGCCAGAATGTTGAGAAGAGAGATACGATGGGGCCTGTGAAGGTTGTACATTGTTCTAGCCAGACCTCCCAGCTTATGTTAGATGATGGGAGGAAAAGGAGGTTAGAGTCGATTATGCAGAACTTTGAGTGCATGACCGAGAACGGGGTGAAGAAAAGGGATTTCACGGTCATGTCTAGACCGGACAGTTCTTCCTCCGTTGGAAGGCCGAGACTTGCCCAGGAGGATGCAGGGTGGGTTTTGCCCTGCGGGGATGAGGTGTGAAGGAGTTTTTGAAGTAGAGAGGAGGAGGAGAAGCAGATTCGGACTGTGACTCTTCGTGCCGGTGTGTGCTGAGAGAGCTGCCGGAGGGAATCGGAGAGGATGTCTCGAGAGGCGGAGGAGGCCCAGAAACAGGTTGAGAAGAGGACGGAGTGTTTGGCGGATGCGATGGCGGAGGCGAGGGATTGTGTGATTGAGAGACCGGTGCCGATGTGGAGGGATTGAGGGGTGGAGGTGGTGAGGAGGGTGGGAGGGGGGAGGATGGTTTCGAGTGGGTTGGGGGATGTGAGGAGGGTTGTGAGGAAGGTGGTTAGGAGGGTGAGGTGGTGAGGGGGGAGGGTGAGATTTTGAGAGGCGAGGGTGGAGAGGTAGGTTTGCAGGATTGCGGCGACGGTGGCGGAGGTGGGTGGTGATGGTGGAGAGGGTGGTTCCATGATTGGGAGGTATGGATGAGTGGGGAGGTTGAAAGATAGTGAGGCGAAGATGACGAGGTTTTGGACGAAGGAGGGAGAGATCTGGGTATGTGGTGTTCTGTCAGCTTCAGCTTCATAAGGGGGTGGGAGAAACTGACGATTCCTGGTTGAAGCATTCAATAGTCTGACGTTGAGGGTTGATACCTACTTTGGCATCTGTATTGAGACGATCAATACTTGGAGAGCTGTATCTCCATATGTATCAGTGCTGTGAAATGTGTCGTTGGTGGTGATGACGATGCGTCTTCAGGATGACGTGCAGGGACTCAGGCGCTAAACACTATTTTAACTTCACTTCTCAAACCCTGCGTGCTGCCCCCAATCACAATGCCGAAACACTTCTCACTCCCCCCACGGTTCCTCCTCCCCTTCCTCAGCATCCGTCAAAGCATCCACCTTATCCGCCGTCGAAACTTCTCTACCACCATCACCCCCTCCCCATCTCCATCTCCATCTCCATCCGACAAAATCTTCATCGCCCTCTCCTCCGGCGTCGACTCCACTGTCTCCCTCTCCCTCCTCCTCGCCACGCACCCCGCCACAAACATCCACCCCATCTACCTCGCCAACTGGTCACCCACTCAACACCCGCCTCCCGCCACACCCCCTCTTGGTCCCTACGGCAAACCACTCCCCACTCCTCCCCTCCATCCAACAAAATGTATCTCCTCCGAATTCCACCGCGTCAAACAAATCTGCACCCACCTATCCCTCCCCAACCCGCCTCAACTCCTCAACTTTGAAAAACAATACTGGCACGATGTGTTCGCACCAATGCTCTCCTCCTACTCCCTCGGAAGAACCCCAAACCCTGACGTCGCGTGTAACCGTATCATAAAGTTCGGCGCACTCGCGAATAGGCTGGAAACCATAGCCAGGAACGGGAGGTGGTGGCTGGCGACGGGTCATTATGCACGTGTGCAAAACGGGATATTGATTCGATCTTCGGATCGGATGAAAGACCAGACGTATTTTCTTTCCACGGTACCAGGGGATGTTTTGAAGCGGTGTTTATTCCCGCTTGGAGCTGCGGGTTTGACAAAGAAGCGGGTTAAAGCTATAGCGAAGGAGTTGGGGATACCAGGGTGGAGGGCGGGAGAGAATACGGGGGAAAGTTTTGGGTTGTGTTTTGTTGAACCCGCGGGGGGTAGGAATTCTGGGTTCCGGCGGTTTTTAGGGGAGTATTTACTACCGCGCCCCGGGAAGGTGGTGGTGGGGAAGGAAACTAGACAGTGGCCTTCGGGGAAAGGGTGAAGATGCCGATGGCGGGGACGGAGGTGGGGGAACATGAAGGGTTGTGGTATGCGACTGTGGGGGAGAAGGCACATTTGGAGCTACCACAGGGGGATGAAGAGTACCAAGGCCGTTGGTACGTCGGGGCTAAAGATTTGGAGAAGAACCAGATCGAGGTGGTGAAGGGGGGTGATAATTGGGCGTTGTTTTCGAGGGAGATGGTGGTGGGGACGTGGCGGTGGTTGGGGGATGATGCTGAGGTGGTTGCGTTAGGCGCATCCCGGGTACCTGAGAGGGCGGACGGGGCACTCTGGGAACCGGGATTGGTGACGCAGTTCCGGCATATGCAGAGACCGGTGAGGGTTAAGGAGATGGAGGTGCTGGGAGATGGGGAGGAGGAAGGGACGAGAACGATAAGGATTGTGTTTGAGACGCCGCAGAAGGCCGTGACAGCGGGACAGAGCACTGCGCTGTGGGATGGGGAGAGGTGTCTTGGTGGTGGGGTTATCGAAGAGACAAAGGGTCTGGACTAGCCCATTGCTTCACTATGGATTTGCAAAATTGACCTTCAAGTCAACCCAGCGAGCAATATCAAAATGCGAGGAAAGGTATTCTCGTATTTGATATACGCAAGCAATCACACCTTTCTCAAGATATTATGAGCAGAGTACAGCTAGACATGGTGGCATGCAATACCAATGAATTAATGCTCAGAGCTTAAGAATACTGTCAGCCCTACCAACTGCAAGACTCTCATCATACTCTTGAATCATAATGGAAATACTAGATGGAAACCCCAGACCACTCCCGAAAGAAATGAGAAACGACAAAGAAACAATTTTGCAATGATACTTTGCTCCATGGTGGATCCAGTTCTTTGACTTTGCATTGTTGAGATATTAGTGCCATGTATGTGCCGCTTACTGATTATTTTGGGTACAGTCGACGGACGTAGTTTATGCCAAGGGCGGCCCTCACAAAGCACATCTTCCCGGTGTATCGATCTACCGCGACTGATCTGATCAGTCTGAAGGTATCTGCAAACCGCAGAATCACTTCTCCGCGGAATCACTTGCCAGCTATCCTTAGATGCCCGCAGATATCTATCTAGAGATATCTACAAACGTCTTCGAATCGCCAAGGCAGATACTACAGGCATCTCCACCTCCCGGGCTGTCCACTAACTAGGGCCAGAGGCCAGGCCTCTCCGGAACTGACTCTGGACGGTTCCCGCCTTTTCGACCCCGAATCCCTTCGAGCACATGTCGACGATAGAGATTCTCCACACACCCCGTCCCTGTCACCGGCCCCAGGCCAGATCTCTCCACCGCCTATCAGAATGTATCCAACGTCGGAGACGTGCGACCTTCGGATGGACTTTCGGATCATATTAGCGAGGTTCAGCAGAAAAATTAAGTAGATAGTCAGTAAAATGTTTCCGTCTTTTTTCTATAGCCTTGCGCTCTCGCCTCGCCTTCGTCTTGTTGTTCCTTCAAACGCCGTTGCTGACTGTTATACAGCAAACGGGGCCTTAGATTTTTGAAGCTACGGATATATGACCAGTACGGTGGAGACACTTTATGAACTCCCTTCAACATAACGCCGTTTTCAAAATACTGAAACACTGTTTCCTCTTGGGGATTGAGTGTTCTAGTTTTCGGAAAGAGAAGATCTCAGAAACGAAGGGATAGCGTGTTGTAGCGGAAGGTTTATAGCCCTGGGTCTACAAAACTTGAAAATCAGATATAAGGCTCAAAAACGCCCGTTTGAACTGACCTAACATAAAAACAAAGATCATCCCCAATGATAAGGATGAACGGTGAAGATTAAAGTGGTGGCCGTTGGGAAGACCGCTATGAGGCGATGAGCCGTTGGACCGTTTTTGCCTTGTACCATGTCAAGCAATGTGTCTTAAACCGGCTGTTGGACCGTTGGCCAGCATGCCGTTAGATGACCGCTGGACCGTCAGGCCGTTCCGCCATTACGGCATTGTGCCGTTCGACTGCCAGAGATAACTCCGCCCCCCCCCCCCCCCCCCTCCCCTTTCGCCCTTCTCCTGCTGCCATTACGCAAACTACCACCCTACAGTAGGACCACATCCGGCCAACTCACAACTCCATCTAATCTTCTGCAATTGCATTGTCTATGGGCTCAAAATGACCACTAGGCTGAGTAGATTGCCGCCGCATACGCGCCGCTCTGATCGATGGCCAGCTGGTTGACCCGTGGCCTGAACGGGTCCCTAGGGGTCCCCAAGCCGGAGAAGGTTCCGCTAAAACGTGGCCAATTCACCATCTATCTGCCTAGAACATACACGCCGTTCAAGAGCTTGACGCGGCGGTCAGTTTGCGCCAATGGACGATACGATTGGACCAGATTTGGCCGCGTTATGAGAAGGTAGGGTGTGGGCATGCAGCGGGGGGAACAAAAACGCTGGCAATCCAACGGTATGTAGACAGCCAAAGGTGAAATGGCAGAATGGTCCAACGGCCGGTCCAACGGCCGCATAGCAGTACAGAGAAGCGCGGCAGGAGCGTGGGAACTTCTATATATAGCTCGCCCGCACTGCGCAAGCACCCAGAATGACGTTTATGAACGATGACGTAGGCAAGCCCGCACTGGGGTGTTTCTCTGAAAAGTGAAAACCACTCGCAAGCAAGCTTATTTTCAACCTCCGGTGTTATGGCTGAGGGGATGGCGATGACTGTCAGGACGCAGAGTGATAAGTTATTGTTACGGGATCCTGTGGGGTAATCATCACCATGTAGATCATCCATCCAGAGGATGGTTTTGGTTCCATTTCACGTTTGCAAAGTGTGTGCTGGCTCACCAGCATCGGGAATCTCGAGGGGCGAACTCAACACCGCTAGGCGGAAAGATCGAATTGACGGGACGAGGGAGAAAACGCAGAAAACAATATGCTAGTCGTAATTTTTCCGCTGCATAAACAGTTTTTTGAAGTCTTAGGCGCCTAGCACGTTTGAAGGACGGTCGAGGTCTCCGTTTTGGTTCTTTGGTTCTTGAGTTACATGTACTTTGTTTGTCACAAAACGTTCTTTGCTTTTGCGACCGAGGAGTAGTTAGCTCCCATCTCTTCGTCACTATCTACTTAGCAGCACAACACACACGGCAAAAAAACCTCTATCGTCTCAACGATATCTAGAAGAACCAACGCCAAACACTCCTCCCACCCCAGACCAAGCGAAACCCCACAAACTTCACACCATGCGCACACTAACCACAGCAGTCATCCAACAATCCGCGTGCCCCTTTTTGTTGCAATCCGAGCTAAATAAAGTCTGAAATCCTCGGAGTGTCATCAAAGGCGAAAGTGCGATGCTGCAAGGTCGGACTGAGCGTAGCGCTTTCTGCGGAACAATGAGACAGCTCCTCACCTTTACCTCGTCTAGATATATACGGAGCAGGTCTTCGAACTTGCGGATCACACGCTCACGCACCGCACAAGGGAGGCCGGGGGGAAGGGCGTAGCCGTAAATGTGCACATGTTTGCTATAAATGGGGTAGTTCCCGGGACGGCCAGAGAGCAGTGAGAGTTCATGTTGGATTGCAGCGCAAACCGGGCAACACCGCTTAGAGGGCGCGATGAGTGGAGCCGCCTTTTTGAGCTGGTTCAGCACGTCTTGCGAAACCACCGACTGTTAAGGAGTCAGTGTAAGTTTGAGGGAAGGATGACAGAGGATAAACCGGATCAACAGACTCTCCGCCACTGGCAAGATAGTGCAAACATGCGAGAACCGCATCGCAATGCGGAACGCCCTTGAAAGAGAGGTTAGGATCCGAGATCATGTTGATGCTGCCGGCCGGATGGCCGTAAGCCTTGATTACTTCGTCTATGATAACGGTAGTTCCGCGGGGTCCGGATAGATGGTCTTGAGCACCTCCTTCCACGGCTTCATGTCCATAGACGAGGGCGGGTATGTGAGGAATCGAAAGGACAAGTTCGGCGTGTTGCGACTCAGCGTATGGGCGAAGAAAAGGAAGGGGTAGTGCAAAGGAGTCGCAACCAAACGGAGCCAATAAACCCACTCCTTAGCGATCGCCAGTCTGCCAGGTTTCTGGGGGTCGATAGATGTATGCGCCTCGATGTAGTCCGAGGGATCTAGGCCCTGTTCTTCATCCTCATCGTCTTGCTCGTCGACATCGCCACCGGCTCCATCTGCAGACGGCTTCAACCCATCACCACCACCATGATGGTGGTCCTTGTCGGAGGAGACGACAGAGTCAGCTGCGAGGGCTATTTGGATGCTGTGCCCCAAATAAGCGGTCACATACCAATCAAAAAGAGGCGATTCCCACGCCATGTGAGCCAGAGGTCGCAGCACAGCATAGACATCGTTGAGTTCATGACGTAATTTCTCTTCGCTGGGAATGCTGGGCTTCCACTTGGGCGTAGACGTGGTTTTCGACGAGCTCCCAGTCTTCGCTGGGGCTTCGGCCTTCGGCGGGGTACCAGTCTTTAGGAGGTCCTCAGGCTTACAAAACTTGTTGTAATAGTTCCTAAGATTGCGAACTGGCTTTTCAGCTTTTTCCAACAGTTCCAGCACAAAGCGGTGGTATTGCGTGAGTAGCGTCTGGCCATCATGCGGCGTGGTGATGGCTTCTGTCCCACTCTTCACGACGGTAAACAACGTCTCGTAAGGTTGCTCATCCATTCCAAGGTCTTCAAAGGCGTGCAATAGGGCCCTCCTCTCAGCCTGATCAAATAGATGAAGGAATTCTTTGATGGGGCGTGGCTTCACCGTAGCGGCATCGAGATCCTTCAGAACTGTCCAGTGGTCATGGGGCATTTTCTTGCTGAGGAGTCTCCTTTCGAGCTTGCACGCCCCATGAAAGAGCGTGTAGTACACAAGATCCACATAGGCGCGATCTCTGAAGGCGGGCGAGGGCAACGAATCCGATGGCGTGGCCGCTGTGGCGCACTTGCTTATCAGGTTCGCAACGATCTGGCTATGGTCCTGGAAAGGGACCTGCTTTCTCCTACAGCGACATCAGACGAGTCATCGAAATAAGAGAAGTACTTCTCACCATTTCTCAACCAAATACTTGACGGTGCCATCAAACTAGATCATAGCTTCGTCCTCCAGACGCACGCTGCATCCGGACGCGGCTGGGGTTTCGTCCGGTGCAGGATTCTTCGCAACCAAGATATCATGGCGCGAATATTCCTTCTGCTTGGCCCTTCTATCCGGCATGCAAAAGAGCGTGATCCCCTCAGCCGAACGCTTCGGGATACAGGCTACCACTTCGGTACCGCGCGCAAGTAGAAAGGAAGCTGCCAGCATCCGTTTAAAATTGCTGCGCGATCCTGCTGGAACCGTCGACGCATAATGTGTATTGTCCGGTCTACGGAACAAACTTAGTAGCGAAGTGACGATTCTGAAGTGTAGGTCGTCGCGATAAAACGCGTCGTCGGCGTTGAGGGCCATATTTGATCATAAGGACAGATGGTGGTGCGTTGCGACAACGCGAAAAAGGATAAGTAGGAAAAGGTAAGTTATATATACTTAATTAGAACAGATCACGAGAAAATGGAAGTCGTCATGAGAGTGAAGTATAGGGAAGATGGACAAATTTACGCGACACGCCAAAGCGCGCTCCACGTGACCCCAGATCTAGCTACGGTTACACAAAGTACTTGGCTGGCGCTGCAGAGCCACACCACCCTAAACCTAACCCCACTTTGGTGGAGGAACTTATACCACTAAACCACACCCTCAACTGATTGAAGGAAACACTTTTAACACAATTGAGGGGTCATTGTTTGCATGAATGTAAAACTCCGCCCTTTTAGTTTGTGTCCGCTCATTCTGTTTTCTAGCCTTTGGGACTTCTGGGTGAAGCTGTCCTGTGGATTGTAAAGTATGATAATGCTGATACGGAATATGAAAAATGAATGGCTTTGCGGAAGACTTTAGTACATTCACTGCTGATTAAGTCCGTGATTGAAACTTCCGGTGCTGCAGGTAGTAGCTACAGGTACTCCTTTTAGATATCAGGTGCGTATAGCTCCAATTTATTGCTCTCGCAATCCGGGTGAAGCTGTGCAGTCGATAAAGAATATGAACACTGAATTTGCGATAGACTTTGGTGAATTGACTGTTAATGAAGTCTGTACGAGACGGCAGCGATATCCCTGGCGCTGAAACGACTGCCCCGAGGTCTCTCAGAAACTGTTGAAAGCATGTTGGATTGAAACAAGGCCCTGGATCTCGGTAGTGTTGCTCTCATGTTGTTTCTTCGGGAGTTGTCTGAGGCTCCCACACCTTTTTTCCCCTATAACAGGGCAGCCAGCTATTCCCCGATCGACATGCATATCAACGAAACACAAGCGTGGAGTCGCTATAAGACGGATCCATAACTCCGTTACAGGAATGCTAAACGAACCTCATACGCATTATAACAGTCTTCAACATCCGCTTCGTCAAGTTCTGTCGCAGCTTCGAGCTATTTGGAACCGACTTGTCGCCAGTCAATTCAAGTTGAACATTAATTTGGAGGGAAATGCTGAACGAACCTAATTTGCATTTTGACCATCCTCTGAAGATATACCCCGACAACCGCAACATCATAGCATAATACTCCTCTGGATTTGAGATATCGCGACTAGTGGCACTTCCTTAGTCTTGGATATCGGCTCCGGGCCTAATGAGTGAACGCCTAAAGATTACCAGTTAGTTTACAGAACCCGATCAAATTTCGAAGGCGGAATAAAATCCCATCGTTAATATAAGACTGTATTCTTGCAAGGTTACGGAGCAGGAAATGCAGTGTTTTGTACCGGCCACTCCGGCCAGTATGTTTATAAGACAGCAACGACATCACCACGAACGATTCGCAATGTCTCTACCTCCTACAAAGCGACTGCAACATGCTAACATCAAGATCAAGTCATGGCTTCAAAACTAGCCCTGGGATACGCAACTAATCCTAACCGGACTGTGCCAAAGGAATCCTTTGAATATCTACTGTCCTTTGTTTATCTCCTGATTGTCCCCTTGCAATTCAGTGACTCTAGCCATTACCAGCCAGTGATTACCTCCAGATCCAAACACATGCTAGGCGATAGATGGTCGCCATTGCTTATTCTTCGGCGTGGCCTCGGGTACTGCAATACGCCCAGGCCATTTAAAATTAAAAGTGTAGACACGCAATTTCCACTACTAGATATAATGTCTGTGGAGTAGAGTAAGAGAAAGGTGCAGGTATTAATCTCTTGTCCAATTAAAGTAATCTTGTACATACTTCAATGTAGTCTGTCAGCCGCTTTCTAAATCCGCTCACGCGGAAGCATTTCAATGTGTAGGTGATTGACATACTGAAAATTAGCCAGAAGTGTGTTGTGGGTATACATTGAGACATAGGAGCCGGATCCGTGGGTTTGAGAACTTTTGGGTCTCTCGATCTTTTTCCATCACAAAAACATACTAGTACTCAGTTATGATCTTAAGGGGATGAAGGATAGCGGAAGGGAAGGCACGGTTTGGAAGCTATGAGGCAACTTGTGGTGGAAGTGCTGGGATAAAAGTGTATTTAGATGTCATGACCGCAAGCGGCCGAATACAATATGATTACAAACAAACAAACTCAGTCATGATCAAACTCCGTAGTAGAAGGATTTAAATTAAACCCTAACCCTGTAGTCCGTGAACTTCCTCGTTTGTTTTGTTTGTTTTAATCATACTGTATTCACTCTATTTAGAGTATGACAGACCCCTAATCCCCGACGCCTCCGGGCAAGCCGGCTAGATGGCGAAGCTCCGCAACTGCTACCCTAATGAACTTCCTCGTTGGACCGCGATCATAGCCCCTCCCGCCCTCCCGCCCTCCCACTCGATCCTTGCCTCCAGTACGCTAATTGCCAACTAAAGGATGACCAACCTTCTCTAAGACCAACTTGATAATGCAGATTATCCGCTTTTGGGATTACTGATTCGAAGTTACCACCACTTTTATATATATTTTTTGGATCTAAATCACGGACGTAGAGTACTTTTCTGCTGTGTTAGCAGAATAACTATGTAAATTGCTGCTATAGATTAGTACTACATGTATGGAAGACCAATGACGCCAAACATAATTGCCCTTGTGTTGCGTACAGGAAACATAATCAATATTAGGTGATTTTACATATCCGGGACCTGATACCCAGATGCTACTGGTCGTTTAAAGTACACATAAACCGCCTTGTACGTCCGGCAGAGATATACATTCAGTTTATGCTTCAAACCGAGAAATATAACGCTCAATACCGTAAAAGACCATAAATGTTGCATTGGGTGACGATAGGTGTTGCATATGTAAAGAATTACCGGTGATGCCCAATATTCGGAAAGTGTATTCGTGTTGAACATGCATGGGAAATATAATCCTAGCCATGGGGATCCCGCCGGCAGATGATCACTATGGAGATTCACGCGGTAGACCACGGTTGAGATACTGCAACAAGCGAAGTGTGGATGGGACTACAGCTGTGCAGTTCAAAATTCGTCGGTGTGATTTTTCAGTATCGATATCTAAACATGGCGATGACACAGTAAGATACCGGGGATTTTCAAAAAGTGGTAGGAATGCCCACCACGCACAAAACATCTCAGGAAATTCTATATTTGAAGACAGCCGTGGAATAGAAAAGACACGGTCCGGTTAAGCATGCTATTCGCAGAAGACAACCGCATCCACTACGTAGCTACATATCATACAGTCCCGTTTCTGGCAAGACGGGTGAGTAGATACATATCCTCACCCTACTCGGGGAGGGGGGGGGCTGTCGTAATATCATGCCATTGTGTAGGCAGTAAGGTCAAGGAATTCATGCTGCGGAGTACAGATTCAGTTGATACGAGAGGGGGGAAACAAAATAACCTCTTGATGACATTGGACACTCATATTTCAAGGAAATGTAAATACACACCCTCCATAACCTTCTCCCAATTCCTTTTCCTTCCTTTCTCAATAAATCAAAGGTTCTCTACACCCCAGGGCTGTCGGAGTGCAAGCAGATGCTTTCTCACGATGTGTGGTGAAATCCAGCAAGGAACCATCTCAATACGCAAACGAAGGAGACGGGAAGAAAGGGGCTTAAGCTTAAGTACACCGTGGTAAGAAAGAAGAACTCATTATTATTATTTATCTATATCTCGAGATATCTACCAACGAGGAAGGTCCATGATTATATATATATATCCCAATCCTACAAAGCTTCTTCACATTATCCACAAAAAAAGCCTCATATAAGACCCCGTTTCATTCCCTCTCTTGGCGCCGCGCGGCAATAACAGATAAAGTCAAGCCAAAAGATATGAAGATTTCCATCCCCTTTCCATCCAGATTATTGCAGAAGAAAAAGCAGGGGGGGAACATAGTTATTTTTTTATGCCAACACACAACTTTCGCAGTACTACCATGGCCAGCCAGCCAGCCAGTTCAAACAAACGAACTAAATAAAAAATCCCCCATCCATCCATACCGAACGTCCTTAACCAGGTACGATAGAGTAACTGAAAATCGACCACGTGCACGTCACCACCCCGTTTCATCTTGCTGGCCAAGCTGGGTTGGCAAGAGCGTTTGCGTTGTTCTGAACCAAACAATTAACTTTTTCAACATTGTGGGGCCCTGGTCTGGCCAGGCAAGTAAGTGCAAGTGGGCGTATTGAGTGAGTGAGTAATCGTGTAGTTGTAATTGAAAGCAATGGCTATAGCAGCATAGTTGCGCCAAATAATCCCTGAGAATACCTAATGCCAGTAGCAGCGTGTGCACCACCACCACTGCATCAGCATCCATGTTTGCTAGCAGCCGGTAAGCTGCAATAACACAGCTGAGAAATACGCTTGCAGCAGTATATCAGCACCATTGCATACACCTCTTACCGCCAAGAGAATAACGTAACATCAACACAGCTGAAAAAAACAAAAAAATCCCAATGGGACGAATGACCGTAGCTACTGCAGCAGGTGCTTCTCCGATTTTTTCCAGCTTCAGCTGGAGAATATGTGTGCTATTTTGTTCTCTCTCCACAACTCCATCCACTTTCTGGCAGCCTCATAGTTTACACATACCCATTTGGAACGAATAATAAGGTCTAACACGCCTTATCAATCATCTCCAAAAACCCACGAGATGGAGGGTTACAAGTGATTGGGTTGGAGTCAGTTCAGCCAGAGCAATGCAAGTCGCTGGACTGAATGGAAAGTGCATTTCTGTGATTATTGGTTATAGTTGAGCCCTTCACCGGAGATTGGTATGCATACTCGATACAGGGGGAATAGCAATGCATATTGCACTTCTAAAGTACCTCTGCGTCAGATTCACCAAAAGATACATCGGTGGTGTACAAGCTTAAGAGTTAGTCAGTTCATTCAAAGTGCACTTCCAAGAGTCATTTCAGTCATGGCAAAGCGCCTCTTCCCCGCCGCCACATGACTACGTTGTACATGATTTGGCGATTGGATTACCCTATTGTCGGGATACCTATCACCTGCCTGCTGCTTTACAAACCGGTGAAGTATGATATGCAAAGCTAAGGTAGAGTAGGCATTCCCATGCAGCCCTATGACCTCAGCGGGCAGATCTCGATGTCTAGAATGTCTCGGAATTTCCCTCCCTCCACCTTCCCTAACCCATCACAGACACACCTACCGCGGTCCACCCTACCCCGATATCGAATTGCCTGTTACCAAAGTACTGGGAATGAAACAATCACTCATATTTGCTTTACTTTGGTGTGCAGAAAACCGTTTGAAACACCCAATGGTTGGTTGTGTCCAGACCTTTTCAAACTTGAGTATATTTCCCCTGTTTCCCGATCCCCATTGACTTCAGCTTGAAATACCACACAACTCCAACCTTAAAATCCCAGACAAACATGATGATACATATGAAGTATGTACTAAGACCTCGCAGGGCCATTCCCATCCCATTTGCAACTTCTTCCGGTTCACCCATAAATGTCCCATATCCATAAATGCGCCAGAGAAGAAAAACCCCCAGATTTACATGCAAAAGGCGCCCCCTTCCCCCGTACATCTCGTACATAAAAACACAAGTACAACTTTCCAGTCCGCTCTTTTAGACTCCAAAGGCAAGAAAAACAATTGCAAAATCCATAAATACAACCCAGTAAAAAAACAAAAAAACGCCATTGTGAAAACCCCAGCAAATATTTGACGCCGTCCGATGCTCCTGACAAGGGAAAATCGTCATCCCTAAAGGAAAAAAAAAGAACGGATGGTAAAAAGAAAGACTATCATGACACCGATCTCACATATGAAACAGTTTCTACCGGTGGAAAGTCGGCATAAGAAACAGTCGAACTGTGATTCGGCATTCCGTAGCCAGGAGGAGAAGCCGGAACATCATTGTATACTGGCGGGGCCTCTTCATCCCAGCTAATACCAAGTCCACTTCGTCCAGTAACCACCAGCCTGAACTGCATCCGAAGCACTCTGGCCGCACCAGTGGGCGCAACCATCTTGTTGAGACCCGGTTGGTGCTCTTCCGCAACGATCATCTCCACAATTAATACGTGCTCGACCGTCGCTCCATTGGGACTCTCCAGATTGCAGGCGGCATGATTCTGGAGTGGAATGCCCGCGAGTATTTCCATTTCGACCTTTCCATTTGGGCAATCAAAATCTGTCTTCCACCCACGCTTGATTTCACCGAATCCAACAGTTCGGGTGTCCTCATGAACTACACCTTTTCCCTCTCCTCCGAGTTTTGCGCTGTGAAGTTTGCATGCTGGTGATACTGCAAACGTGTTCTCGTCGACCCTCCAGTTGGCCTTGCGGAGACGCCATCGAGTTCCTTTTTCCTTGGATATAATACCATCAAGCCGGATATCAAATACAAAGTCGCCGCCGGGATGTACAACCGGTGGGAGTTTGACAGTCGCCGAGAGTTTTGTCGGAGGAAAGACACGGACGGAATGCCGGTCAGGACCGGGGAGGATAGATCGCTCGACGGTAATTGGTTTTCGGAAATGAAGCTCGTCGCCATCAACACTAGTCGCCGAAGCCACCAGGACGTAGGAAATTTTCATGAGGGTGTTATTAGTAGTTGCAGGAAGGTGTCCGGGGAGCAAATAACTAAATGGATATGAGAGCATGTCCTTCCCAAATCCGGTGGGGGACGTTATGAACGTCCACTTATTGACCACTTCTACCATGGTAGCACAATCTGCACATCCCCCATGAACCGGTCTCCTCGACAACGTCTCAGCTTGCAACGTCATGGTGAAACTCTTCCATTCTCTTCCATTTTCATTCTTGATGTGCATAAGACCGGTGAGCATTGCCCCGGTAGATTCTTTATGAGGACCGTAGAACACTAACGGTGGTGACTCAATCTTAATGTTGATTGCGGATGACCCCACGCTCTTAAAACTCGATTTTGAGCTCAGCGAGGAGTCGAAGTTGGCCTTCGTAATGAAATTCCTCCGTTTGGAGCTTGATCGGGCGGGTTTTATCATCTCGCCGTCTTCGATGTTGAGGAGGGAGGTGGAGGAATTGGTTTTTGTCGACTTGATGTGGTAGCCGATACGCCTAAAGCAAGGTAGCCTGGGTCCTGAAATGTGGGAATTATATATTGGCATAATAGTAGTTCGTTGGTATTGGAGGTGGAGGGGGGATGGGATCGAATTGACGAAGGAGTTTCTGTTGAGCTTTCCCGAGTGTTGGATGGATTGCAATTGCGTTTAGAGTTGGGACCTGAATGATTCTAGAGGAAATATGGCTATAGCTGCGTGCTTAAGAGATCTTCTGTCGGAGAGCTTTTGGTTGCAGATACATAATGTGGCAACCTTTTTAATCTTAAGCAAGCACAAATAAGGCAGAATAGGTGTTGCGTGAGCTGTAAGGTGATGATGAGGAGATAAGTGATTGGAGGGACGTGGCGGATTGTTTGAGCTTATGAAGGGGTGCTGGATGTCTGTGGAGTGAGTGGATCGAAAGGCTAGGGCGGAGTGAGGTGGAACTTCGTAGCTTTTGAAGTCCCCAATGCGTCATGCAGATGTAGACTTTCGCAGCAGCAGCCTTTTTGTGGTGACGGAAGAATTGTGAATATGAACCTTGTCAGTGACTTTCCCAACTTCCAACTTTCTTTTCAAGCGCCATGCGGACTAGGGTGAATTTGCGGTGCGGCTTTCCTTTTGTTTTTTTGTTTTTTTTTTTGCTGTCTTTTTCGGACTTTTTCCTATTATTGCCTGGCTGGGGTTCGGTGTAGCATTTCATTACGTACAGGCGGCAGGAGCTTCTGTTTTTTTCTCGGCGCATGATCGTACTCGACATGACCCGCTAACTTTAAGGCGGGAATGGAGGCATGCTACCGATATTGGTCTAATAGGTCAAAGCTGTCTCATTCGTTGTTTCAGCCTCACTGGAGATCACGTCAAACCAACAGCTGCGATTACTGCTCTACTCATCATCAAATAGCACCCTCAATATTGACGACTGGTCTAGAGTTGTAGGTGTGCCTGGCACCGCTGTCTGCCATCTCCCTTTGCTTACTTCTCTCATCAGCGATTGAGATGCGTGCACATACCAGCCATTTCCATCCCTGTGTGGTGGGTTGTTTGCGTGCAGCCATCTTGCTTGGTTTCTCTTTCGCTCGCTTGTTTCCCGATGGCTGGATGGATGGATGGATGATGCAAGCAATCCCCAACCTAGCAGACCAACCAGCTCCTTCCCTCTTATAGCCGTTATGGGATTGTCCTTTAAATGGACATCGTGCGTTTTTCCATCACACCATCGCCATATTACGTTATTTGGAGGCAAATTATGTCTATCACGAGGCCAAAAATGGCATTCCTACAAGTTACAAGTTATTACCAGGACGCCCTTTTTTCTGTACGAGTACGTTGCATCCGAAGCCCAGTGGGCCAACTTCAAATCAGCAAACGTAATATTTGTACCTGAACTTCACTGTATATAACTCACGGTTAAGTCAAAGGGTAGTAGTGGTACACATGCCCCAGCTCTACTATACACCGCTGGCACCACTTCACGGTGTCTACAGTATGTTTACGCGTCCGCGGTCGCGGTAGCGCAGTGAGGAACGTGTACCCAAGCAAGCAGCAGGTACCCTCTCCAAAGCCTCTTACCTTCTTCATTTACCCCATACTTTTGCAAGGCGCAAAAAAAAACTCGTACCTTGTACATGAAGCCACAGCCGTCGCGATCGTTCAATCGGCGACTCTCTTAGGTATCAGCCAACCAGTCGAAGTTGGGGTTAGGGTTTGTGGTTTTCTTACCCTGCCCAAAAAAACCCGCAGGTGATCGCGTAACCAAGTAATTCCGTCATTGCTTTCCATAGTAACGGAAGTACAGACCGGATTTCCGCGGACTTATGGAGATACCTCTCAATTCGTTCATGTCCTATAGAATTGGAACATGGCTTCATGAGGCTTGCGGGCGTACAAATTACATAACACCCGTGGTTAAGCGATTCTATGGCAGTCAGCATCAGTAACTCCAAAGCGAGTCTTCTTTCTACAATTTTCTATCACTCGCACGTTGTCTTCGGCGCCGAAACACTTCCCTCCCAACCCCCAACCAATTCTGATAGCAGCCACAGATTACCGATTCGAACATCCGGGGTTAGTCAGTACCTAGCTATGCCGAGTGATGTAGGTAGTCATTCGAGTCCAAAGGGGTTGGAAGAAGAAGAAGCTACTCTACTCGAGGGAGCATGTTGTGGCGAAAAAAGAATGTTGGTGGACCTAAATTATGCAATCTGCACAAAGTTTCCCAGTTTACCGGTAATGCCATCCACGGCGACTTTTCGCCATTCAAAACGGTCTGCAGTTCGCCGTTGGGGTGTGTGTGGGACTTCTGACTCTTTCTCATGCCCATGTCCATGTCCATCTTGGCTTTGCTGTTTGGGCTGGATACATGTATAAGCCTAATTGACCAGCCTCGACGACGACGACGACGACAACAAGAGCCTTGCGAAGACGGGAGTTTGCTTCTTTCCATCCCTCCCGCACCTTACTACCGGAATTGTGGTTTGTTTTTTCTCGATAGCATGTTTTGTTCTTTTCCCATGTTCACTGCAAGCAGAAACCCGCAAACTTATGATTATTACGCTACTACTATGTACCACGAAGGGGGCGGGCATGATCACGTCTGCCCGCATATGTATGTACCTATGTAGCAGGTACATGACTACAATGGCCATCGCCGAGGCAGCCATCTGCATCCGAACTCTAGTTCCGCCTGCACCCCAGATTTTCAGTGGTGATTTTGCACTTCTTGCTTTTTCCCATCCCCATCCTTTCCCATCTCTTCCCCTTCCCTTCCTCTTCCCTTCCCCTTCCCTCGGCCCATGTGGCGCCACTATGACCGTTAAACTATCCCGATCTCGACTTCTTTCCAACGGGCAATCTAGTTCTTTGCGGCCATCCAGAACCCGGAATACCCATCATCGGTCTCCAACCCTCTTTGTTACTGTTACTCGATGGAAATTCCTTAGTAAACTTTACTCGTATGTAGCCCCTAATCGAATAACCCACCAAGATCTAGATCCCCTACCTTCCTCCTTCCTTCTTCCTCGCTGAAGAAATTTTTCCGCGGACCTTCTTTAGCCTCACTAGCTTGAGCACAGACCAAGCCGAGTGCTTGGTTATGACAGAGAGAAAGAGGAAAGAACAGCCTTACTGTGACCTAAGCTAGTCACGGATGAACGTGCTCCGCCGGCGATCTGAAGAAATGTCCCACCCAGGTCCCGGACTTCGGACACCGACGGTCCGGCCTCGCGAAGGGTAGAGTTAAGTACTCTACCTAAGCGGCGGAAGGTTTCAATAAAAACAGGCGGGCCCAAATGCTGGGCGACTAAAACAGCGACGGGCGGTTAGCAATTGGCGGAGACCCAATTGTTGTTTCTCTCAAGGAAGGTCACGTTCTCCAGGTACCCGTATTAGATTTCCTTTTTTTTTAAATTCTCATGTGTAGTGACGATATTTCAAAGCAATTGGGAAAGCTGATCTCGACAATTAATCCTAGCTACGATCGTTATGTACGTTTGAGATCGGAAGGTTGTTCCAATCGTGCACAAGGTTGGGTTTGTTATTCCATGAAGGAACAAAATTGTGATGTTCTAGAGCTTGAGCATAACCCACGTGCCCATCATCCCATCATGAAATTTCGCGCGCGTCATCGTCATACGAACCGCCAATTGAATGCGCATATGCCCCTCATCCGGCTTTCACGAAATAGTTCTTCCCCGTATTTCAGATCTGTACCTTTTAACTATTACACGAGAACATCACTCTCCTCCCCTCCCTTCCCAAAAAAGCACCCACCACCACCTCCACACCTCATAGAACAAAAAAATAAAATAAGGGTATAAACGCCATTGCCAACTAAACATCAAATAAGCCTCCTCCCTCAGCAGTCCATGCTCCCTTCTCCCTAACCTTCCAATAATCCTGCTCCTCACCTTCATCCACAATCCTCCATACCTCCTCATCCGCATACTCCCTAACCTTCCTGAACCACTTGGGTACCCAATTCTCTCCGCTCTCTTCCATCTCCTTCCGTCTCGCTCTCTGCGCCTCCTCCAGTCTCAGTTTCATTTCCTCTGCATCATCCAACTCTCCATTCTCAACCATTCTCTGATCCGGTCTCAATCTACTGTCTGTGGGCGGTAGCGAACCCTTCTCGATCGAGGTTATCTCGTTTAGTTGCGCCGCAAACTTGGTGAAGCCGTATCGACTTGGTGCGCCATCAACGGTAGAGCCAATTCTCCATATCTCATTTTGTTGGTTACCGGCAGAGTCGACGAGGAATAGATGTTCAGTCCATTTCCCTGTCAAGCTGGTAGGGTATGCATCACCGTTCCCATCAAAAGCTTGGACTGAAACTTCTTCGGAGCGGCCTGAAAACATCCCTTTATTCATTTTGAATGTAACCACCGCTTTTTCCCCAGTTGTTTCGTTGTGAATATGCATACTCCCTGTTGGCTCTACATATTTTTCACCGGCGATGATGTTGCGAAGAAAGCTGGTAGCCACGGTGTAAGAGTATCTATCGTTTGTGCTTGGGAAATAGATCCTCACTCTTCCCGATGTTATAAGTTCCGCAGACTTTCCCCAAAATTTCTGCGTGGGTTGTGGAGATTGTGAAAAGGTCCATTTTGCCGAGTCGGCGTGACAAGCCATGATGACAGGTCGGTGAGAAACCTTTTCGGATAGGAAGCGGAAGCCTTTATCTTCGCGTACCAATTCAAATGTTTCACCGAGCATGGGATTGAACGGTTTCCGAATTGCACGTTCCTTGATACGTGCTCCACTAAAGGAACTGATAGCGAAGGCGGTAATGTATAGGATTCTCTCTCCATTGTCTACAGATGCAGCAACGGCTTGGTCCAGTAGTTCCGAATATTCCAACTGTTCCGACAATCGTTGCAGTAAGGATATCGGCTCATTCGCCGAGACAGGCATAGCAATAGTCGACAGGTCCTTGCCAACATTCTTTCTCAAAAACCCAATCAAGCTCGGAGGCAGCATCTTGGCTTCAGGCACAGTCTGTCGGCGGGGAATAAGGTCAAGAGGAAGTGGTGTAAGATCTTTGACTCTCCCATCCTTCGGAGTTGGTTCGTGGCTACCAGGAGTCACTTGTAGTGTTTGGTCGAAGTTGTCGTATTCGAGATCACTTTCTTCGTCATCTGTGGCTTCGTTTTCTTCCGCGACAGATTCTACTCCGTCTCGGTCATCATCGTCGTCATTGTTCAGCATCACTACACGATCTGCCCCATCGAGTGCATCCTCGGCATCAAAAAACTCGTCACTGGCGGTAGATTCCATGCTGATACGCGACACTGTGGCATTATTTTGGGATAGATGCGCGCTTGTGTGGTGGTGCAGCCACCGTCTTTGCTTATTTTGAGCGATGAGTCCCGTGAAATCCGATACCACTGAATCAAGATCTGCTAGCAACGCTTGAAGGTTGAAGCTGATATCTTGCGGTCCATGAGGCGAGAAAGGTTGTGCAACGCCTGCCGCAGCGGACCCCAGCATTGCTGTTGCTGCACCGATCGATTTACGACCATTATCGCGGGGTGGGTTCACAGTTGGAACGTTAGTTGGAGTTGATTGTTTGCGTTTCCAGAAGGGTCTCTTTGTAGCCTTATCCTGTGAGTCCAAACTAAAAGTAGATACGATGGAAGTTGATGAGGATGCCGCTTCAGACACTCCTAGTGTTGAGGCCTCTACAGACTGCGCCGCCAACCGCCTCACTGCGTCCCTGACACCTGCAACTCTGCCAACCAAAGCTTCAACTCCTGCCCATCCACGCTCTTCCATTATCACGTGCTGATCGTTGGCTGCACCTTGCTCCGTATGGTCCTGTGGTGGGCGTAGTCCATGCACATTCCCAGTTCCAGCCTTGGCGGCATTTTGCGCAGCTCGCTCAAGTGCGGTTTTCCACATCTCCCAATCCTTATCGGTATTTGCCCTGAGGTGCCATATCTCTGCTCCGGAGTCAATGCATATCTCTCTATCCTTTTGGCTGGCGCTGATTGCAGCCAGTGACAATGGAATCGCGCCACGGAGCGCCGAAGACTCCCGATTGAGATAGTATGACAGCGTCGAGCTTGTGAAATCCAACGAAAAGAATCGGCGAGCGTAGCCCTGGTGTCGCTTGCGCTTCCGTTTCTTAAGTACACCTGTCTGGAACCCCGACGTAGAGCTGGCCAATTGATCGTCCCGGTGTCCTTCTAGGTGACTGTGTACCGAGAGCGTTTCTTGGGATGAAGCGGTAAGTGTAGATCTTGAAGTTACGTTATTTGGGGTTGCGCCCATCGAGGGCTGAGAATCAGCATGGTGCAAAGCGTGCGATGCCGGCGGAGGTTGGTTGGAGGGGTAGGTGAGTAGTACGAAGGTCGCTGTCTTTGCGACTTGTTTCGAGAACGTGTTGTCAAAGACCTAGCTACTCCTTAGTTCCGTATCCATCTCTTCATATATATAGGATTGTACCAGTGCAAACATCCCGCCCTGCCCCTTCACCTGGTAGGTCCCCGTCGTAACCTTCTCCGCCTCGCATTTTCCGTGCCAGTAGACATCCAGCAGCCCCGCAGCATGGATCTTGTCGATAGCGTCGCCTCCGCTGTTGCGATTCTGTAGCGGTCTCGAACGCGACTCCTTGACCGTCGCAGTTGTGGATTCTTCGGAACGTGCCGTGGGAGGTGGGTGTACCGACGCGGAGGACGAGGAGCCGCTGGTATTGCCAGGGTGTCGGAAGAGTCCAAAATTACTACGCACCGGATAGGGTCCATTAGGTTCTGGGAGAGGTGAGGGAGGTGGTATTGAGCCCGTACAGCGACTTCTTGTGTGGTTTAATAGACCAGTGGATGGTATTACCTGGCGCACAGTCTACCCAACGGATGATGTAGGACTAGATCATCCCCGTCAGTTCCTAAAGCATCCATTAAGAAATAAAGCTGTATACACACTCTACTCGGGACCTCGAGTTGTTCCATTTCTATCTTCGTGTCGCTTTTTTTCGCTTGATGTTTGGATGAAATAAAATACAATAGATGTTGTGAATGCGAGAATCGAGTAATGAAAAGAAAGCAGGAACGAGAGTGAGGTAGAGCAAGTGCTTAGTGGTGATGGAGTATATGACCGGTGTAACTGTCCCCCGCTCCCTGCGTAAGCTGATACCGGCGAATTGAATTCAAATAAGCACAGTAGGCGGAGAGGATGATGCGGATGATATGGCGATGGCGATGGGGAATGAGGAGAAAGGGTTTCACTAACTAACCAGTAAACTACCACGATCCTCGAAATAGATACCTGCCATTCGGTTCCATAGCCCACTGTCTCGGAGTGGAACTCCACTCGCGTCGCCGAGTACCATGCTTGGCACGTGATGTGGGTGCCGTAGCCAGAGACATAGCAGGCTCATAGAACAATAGAACGTTCCTTAATCCAAGCTCTCGCTTGTCCTCTCTCTTTTTCTTCCCTTTAAACACGTTGAGGAACTGACGTGTATCTACGCACAGTTGCTTTTTAAATGAAATATCTAAGTACTTAGAGTTCAAGTGTGTTGCAGTTGACGGGAATAATGTCCACAGGGGCCGAGGGTTTGGGCCTGGAAGATAAAATGACCGGCATATACGGAGGTGTCGGTCATGCAGGTATCCACTTCGAGCTCAACCTCAATGGAAGACTACAACACTTTGGTTCGCTACCCGCGGTGTCGAAGTAGCCTGGCAAACATGGCGTTTATCCTTAACATCTGCTTGGGTATGGAAGCAAACGATCTGGTTACAGTCTACTCAAAATAGAGTCAATGAAGGAAGGATCGCGATTAGCGGTTTCGTATGAGAGCTTTGACCAGTCAACAACCTCGTATTGCAGTGAGCCGTGGAAATACTCCAATTCGTCAATTCTTACGACCTCCATTGCCTAAAGCCAGACGGCGACCCGCAAGCGATTACTACTCGTTTAACGGGTTACGGATTCTCCTGATGAAACACGGGTAGAGCTATTTTGTTCGAGTCTCGGAAATTGGAGGGCATTTACACCAGTCTGGATCATGCATGTATTGGAACTCCAAATAACAATGTGTTAACACTATCGCCGCCGCCTTCGATCTCGAAATACTGATATGAGTGGTTTTCTGTGTTTGAGATCGGAGAAAACTCTCTCTAAGCTCCCAACAAACTGGAGTATGGATGAGTGGAAAAAAGACACCACTCGCTACTTATAGGCTAGTTCCGGGATTTCATGGCTAGATAAACATTAGAAGTAGAGACTGCTGTGGAAAAATTGGGGTGCTATTGAAAAACCAAAGTTGGGCCAGCAGCGTGAATATTAATTGCAAAGGTCATCCTTGGAAACACAATGCATCCAACACCATTGAAGGACTCGATTGTCGAATTTCCATTGCTTTTAAAGTCTTGAATAGGAACTTTCTCGGCTGTGATGCCGGCTAATGTTGATTTTCGTTGACAAAATGCCCCAATACAATTCGCACACTAGCTAAAGCAGTCAGATGAGCATAGTAAGCAAGGTGCCAGTGCAGGTGTTCGAATTTGATATGATAATGGCAACGAGTCTTTGAACCCGTCTCCTACGTAACATTGTTATACAAAAAAAAAACAGCTTAAGTCCATAACTCATCACGCAGTCCTCCATCTCTTTAAACATTCACCCCCCTGTGACAGTCAATGAATATCAACAGCCAGTACTCCAGTCCCTAGGAGATGTACACAATACCACTCAATACAATAATAAAAGTTGACTTTGTAGCAACATTCCGGACTCAAGAGCTATTGTGCAAAATCTGCATGCCACAAAACATCAGTCGTAGCCACACACCGTTCAACTGGAAGAGATTGTCTGGTATTCTTTCCACCCCTCACCCTTTTCGATGGGATTGATTCCATTCGCGGGTTTTATGGCCAGTCCATTATTTCATGTCGTCCAGTCCTTTTCAAATTCCCAAGCTCTCTGATCCCTAGATATAATACTAGAGATTGTTCCAGTTGCAATATGAGGGGCTACATAAAGATCATCCGCCGGATTGAGCTTCTCAGCATGTGGAATGAATCCCTTCCTTTCGGGCTCCATGGATACAGAGGGAGGAATCGTAACAGATGATACAGCTTGTCGATCACAATTAGCTGTAGGTAGTTGAATGACAGCAATGGGAGGATTCTACCTGAAATCTCGCTCTTACCCCGAATGCTCTCCTCATCGATGTTGGATAGAACCTGCCCGTGTAAGTGGCTCTCGTCTGTATCCACCGAACGTCTTTGTGGTATCGGTCCAACTCTGTACTTCCTTAGATCCGGGACTTCTCGAGGGGTTATAGCTGCATGAGAGGTAAATGGTTAGCGGAAAGCTATAGTAACGAAGAGCCGATTGGTATAAACGTACTCGAAGCAGGAGAAATTGATTTCTCCTTTTCATCGATAATGTCATCAATCTTTGCAAGCACCGCTTCACTGTTTTCAATATGACAGCCGTGACAACGATTACAAAAGCTGAGCAGGAACAACACCACTGTCGACGAGATGATGAAAAGCGAGCAAGAGAGTATCCAGAGATAGACACGCGTCCTGGTTCCTTGGAGGCCCGGAAGGAAAGATATTCCTAGCATACCGGCGGAGAGAAGGAATAAAAGGCTCAAAACACTGTAACAGGCTCTCTTTTCTCTCCGACACGACAGCGTTTTGTTGTAGGGGTGGGGTGCCATTATTGAAGTTAGCTGTAGGAGCTGTGAATCGACTTATACCGCAATTAATGGCGTCAAAGTAACTGGAAGAATTGCAGAGTTCTTCAGGGCGTGTGGGGGGAGGGAGGGAGTATTCGGAAGGGATGTAAGTCGTATTGGCTAGGCTCACAGCCTGTCACTCACCAACTTACTGCACTGGTCACAGTGGTTCGGACGCAGGTGGATGCTGATAGGTATTTTCCCATCGGACAGCTATTGCTGATGGCCTTTAAGTAATTGGACAACGTGATGCTGTCGCAAAGCTTTACGGTGGTGTGGACATGGAGAAGCAGCAACTGTTATTGATTGTTGAAAAAGCGGCTAAAACAAGGGTTGTGAAAGATAGACTGGCTGGAAGAAGGAATAGTACCCTTGGGTGTTTTAGAGAGAACAAATACTATTATATCAGTGCTGACAGGTCTAACTCATCGGACATTGGCTTCCTGATGCTGACAAGTACATATATTTGGCCGGACGGACACCCCCTTACCCCCTTCTGACTGCTGACGTCCGAACCACTGTGGCCAGTGCAGTACTTCCGTCATTTCACTCTGATCGTTTATCAAAAAAAAAGGCATTAATGCATCAAGAGAAGCCATCCCCATATCGAATGTTATCGTACAATCCCGACTTTGCTCGCGCCGTCACCAATCACCTAAGTTTTCTTTAACTCCTTTCTCACCAATTCCCTCACCTCTTCTGCAGTGCATCCTTCACTGCCCTGTACACACCTCATAATCATCAAAGTTGTTGCAATATCTCCCGAGTCTACCCAAACCATACCATTCCTCCCCACCGCGCACTCAAACGCAATGGTTTGCCCCAGCTCCTCCAGAACCTCGGCTCCATTCCCACCTTCCCAAGTTTCTCCGGCCCTTTTCGCAACCTGTAACATCTTCTTTCCATCCCCTAGCAACCTCCTGGACAAACCCAAGCTCACAGGGAACATCATTCCACCCTTCAATTCGCCAAATCCAGCACTCTTCCCCGTCTCGGCGTCGAAACACTCCAACTCTGGGTCCATATGTTTATTTGCTAGCGAGATACGCGCGTACACTGTGGCACCGGGATGCAGAATTGGTCTTGTTTTTTTCGTTGCATTTGGAAACGCAAGATGTGGAAGTGTTGCCTGGACACTCGACGGCGCAAGGGAGGCGGAAGACGGGATGGAACAAATGTATGCGTCGCCCGAGGAGCGAAGAATTGTCGCTATCACTGCGTCTTGTGGTGCGGGAGTGTACTAGCAATACCGCCAATCAGCTCCACGAATCCACGTATTAGAGAGGAGATCGCACACGACGAGAGTTGGATTCTATCCAAAGCGCATTTTTGCGCGCGTCAACCACAAGTTGCCCGGCTTTATGCGCTGTGATCGTGGATGGTGGAGTGTGTGTGAGTCCGGGGCCCAGCTTGAGTGTTGCATTGGCTTTCTGCGGTACAGGGAGATCTGTGACAATATCTCCTGGGAGTAGGAGAGGCATCGTTGGTGGTTTAGCTAGCGGATAGTGGCCGTGAAGGTGGAATGTGACGGAACCTTCCGGTTAGGCGAGTGAGGCTCTGCATGGAACGGGAAAGAACTATAGTGAAGAAACATTCCGCCATCGAATAGTATCCTTGTCGACGATTTAAAACATGTACGTGGCTTTGTTTCATCTTGAGAGGTGAGTTCAGTTTGTGCGAATGGTTTGTAAATGTTTCTACGGATAGCTAATACCGATGCTTGGTTCAAGAGTTCTGCTTAAGAAAATCAACGAATCACAGGCTGTGATCTTTCTAGCTTTTGTGCTCACAGAAACAAACTACATTTGAGTCTGGAAACAGACTCTTAATACAGTAAGAAAGTGAGCTGGAAACGCTGGAAATGAGGAGAAGAGGCCCCTTAGGGACTATCCAGTCAAGGTTGAGGAAGAAAACCAACAAGCTATTCTACCTATGTATGCTTGACTGTTCTCGGTCTAAAACTAAATGGCTAAGTCTCGAACGGCTTTGAGTTAACCCAACGACTCATCATGAACTCTCAAGAGAGTCCGATCATTATGATAGTACGACCACCACGAGGAATCATTCACTGTGCATCATCTGTATCCTTCGAAGCAAAGAAACAGGAATTTATATTCTGTCGTTCAGCATCACATCACAGTATGTATATGCTATGCTAGCATTCCGACCTTTTACACACACAATACTCCAATTAACCTTCCTCACCCAACCTCTTCAGCTCGCCATTAACGAACGACTCGGCATTGATTAGTTCCGTGCTGCCATAGACAACCTTCCGCTTGACTCCTGCGCCATTCTGATTGACTTTTCGACTCCATTCTTGCAAGTTCCCATACTCTTCCATATTGCCACCACCCACAGTGAACACTACGGCCTCTGCGAATCCCTGTCGTCTCTGTCCAAAGGTGGGTCCACCAGCAATTGGGCGCCCATCGGGACCAAGTCTAGCAGCTCCGGTAGGATTTCCGGTGGTACCTCGGGCAGATGATGAACGAGGATCAAAGAATAGATAGTTCTCCGTCTTGGCGAGTGCTGACGTAGATGAAGATGTGGGATCCATCAGCGATTCAACGATTTTGGTTATCGTCAGGTCTTTATTCACGGGAAGGAAATTCTTGACTCCGGAGATCAAGTTTTCGAAACCACCACCGAGTGCGCCCGCATCTTTAAGTCTGTCGGTGAGCTGTAGAGAGGTTAGTATATTACCGTATACTAAAGAGATTGAATCATCATACCCTGTTGCTGATCGAGCTAAATCCTCTGAACAAATCGCCTGGCGTTGTTTGTGCCGCAGGCTGATGCGACGGCGCTGATGCCATCATCGTCATTCTGGTGATCTCGCGGACTCTGCAATGCAAATTAATTATAGTGAATTATCTCGAGTGGTACCAGAAGAAGCTTACTTCTTTACGTATGTCAATGGTGCCAAATCACAACCAGCATTCTTTAATGTAGTCTCATATTCAACCATATCAGCCTTGCTAGGATCATTCTCCGAGCTCAGATACCTAGATTCGTATAAGAATAAGTGAGAAAGGGAAAAGATCGGTGATCTTACCATATAATGAATGCTCTCACTTTATCCGTAGCGTTCTTCTTCTCAGGATCATTGATGGCTTCCAAAATTTGTACCTTAGTCTGCCTAGTAATACTCTCCTCCATCTGGTAAAAATTATCAAGCTGGCGTTCCTTGATTCCTTTCAACAGCGCCGTAGCAATGTTCATATGCATGTCAAGGATTGCTTTTCGATCTCGCAGCTCTGGCAGCTGAGTTATTGCAGCCTTGAGGTGCTGTGCCGATGTTCCAGCATCACTACATAAAGTCAATACTAGTCACAAAATTTGAATCTGTTTAGAGAACAAACTTTTGCAGATCCTCTAAAGAGCTTGCACCGGTCTTGCTAGTAATCTCCGCAACATCATCTTTATATTTCGTCAACTCTGCATCAATATCTTCCGCTACCTGCGGGAATGGAACCCCTGCGTTCCTTGCCCAAAAGAAATCGTTCGAGTTCAAGTCATAGCTCCTTTTGCTGACCTTTCCTCCATCTTCTACAGTTTCTACCGTGATGCGATTCAATCGCATGCCCAAAACATCATGGACAAGCGCCTGGTATGTCCACGAATGTGAGAGCATAGGCACAAGATCAATGTTACGGTCGAGGATAATTAGAACCGGTCGAGTCTGCGAACTAGCGGATGACGAGGAACGTGAAGAGAAAAGATTATTGTCGCGGGAGTTGACAACATGATCGCGCAGTTTTCGATCAAGCTTTTGTGCTATTATCTCAGCTGCATTGCCTTTAGGGCATCTAATTATTGGAATTGATCCTGAATCGATATTAGTAAACACTACGCTTCATGCCGAGGAAGTTCTAACCCATGGTCACAGTCACAGAGAACAAGCCACTCACGACTTTGTCGATGGTATGTTCGAGGGCGCTGTCCGCAGCCTGCGCAGAGTTTAGAGTATAGTAGGCATCTTTAAGGTGTAAACTGAATAGATCTGGCTCCGAAACAACAAAGTTAAGGTACTGGTCATAAACCTGTGCGATTTTGTCGGAGGTATTATTTTGGGCCGTCAAAGCCGCAAAGTCCTCCAACAGCGGTCGAGGAACCGATGTTAGGAAGTTCACATAGGCAGTCTCGTAAAGGTTTTAGCCAGGTCGGCGGATATCGCATTGATATTCTCGGATGTGGGCTCAACAAGGTAAACCACAGGAACGTCGGGAATTGGATGACGAGGCGCATGGAGATTCAGGTGGATGGTGACGCCGAAATTACGGAGATCTTGAACTCGAAGCACCGACGATATCACGTCCCGTCCCAGGTTGTCAAATACCAATACCTTCCATATAGGTTCACCATCTTCGTTGAGAAGAGGATTAGAAGTGGGAACTAGGCCATTAGCATCGGGCTCTGGTTTGGGTTGTTCGTGATTGAGGTTGATTATCTTCTCGATGGAAGCTTGGAGACCTGGTCAGCGGATCTGGGTTTGATTAGAAACGGCGGGAGAGTACACACCTACCAACTTGACGATCTCGCAGACTCTGACGCTGAGTTGACATGATGGCGGGCAATTAACAGAAGCAAGAGCTTGTCGATGGTTCTTTCTGTACCAGCAGCCAACAGCTCTGACGATGACGGGAGAGGCCACTTGTGTGTCCAGTAGCGTTTATTAAGCTTGTTCATTTGATTGCGCCTACGCCAAGCCTTGGGGCGCTTTGACTTTGAACGTTCACACCAGTCAGTCCCCTCAGTTGCCAACATTTCCACCCCTTTCCTTCCCTCACATCTCCACCTACTCGTACTCTACTTCTCCTGCAACATCTCCGCAGCATCACCATCTTCTTATCTTCGTCAACTCAGTGCTGGGGTTTGTCTGCTACATACAGTGGACTACAGCCAAATTCTTAAGGGGTAAGCAGAAATCGGGTGTTAAGGACAGAGTAACGTCGCTCATCCCAAACTCCCCACTTTGCTTCACGGCTTTCTTGTAAGAGCTTTTTGAGTTCTGTTGGTGTGATTTGCATGGCCCTACTGTTGCTTTGGAGAGAAAGAGAAAAATTTGGAGGGTCAACCAAGACTTGCGTTCAACGTACTTTCTATTCATCTATCTTCTCTTTCCCCCTGCTTTCTTGATCATCACAAGCACATTTTTTCTACGCCAAATCAATTCTTATCGCGGGGGTCAACACCAAGCTCGCGCTTTCGAGGCACAGTAACAGTACAGACACACGTCTTAAGCAGAAGCGCAAGAGCAGGCTGGCAGAGTGACGGAACAACTGGGAGACTGGGGTGCCTAGATTCTGCTGCTGGGTCCATTCTATCGCCACCGACAGAGCAAGAGCAGCCAGTAACCGCCGCGGCTCAGACACACAAAAGACCGCTAATACAGCCGAAACGGTCCACATTACTTCCTTTTTTTCCAAAACCCTACCAAAATTACAAAGCACGTACACGACTGCTCTACGGTCGCACAGAACCTTCCTTCCTTTTTCTCCCCTAACCCGCCACCGTTCTTTCTTTTCGGCACTAGCGTGGTTTGGTGGTTCGGCCTTGAGTTCTACTTTGCTCTGACTGCTGTTGCAGATCCAACCACTTGAGCTGTTAGCAGCAGAACGCAGTTGCTTTTTGACTACTGAAAACTCTGGGCATCGACAGAGAGACGTGATCTGTGGGGGTTCAAAGTCTTCTTGTCGCGTTTGTCCCAACAGAAACAAAGAAGCGTGAACAAGCAGCAGTGTGCCGTACTGGTAGGATAAGGGAGGGAGAAAGGCGAAGACTGTACTGCCGAGGGCGATAAAATTGCTCTTCGTTCTGCTTTTCTTTCTTCTTTACTTCCTTTATGTCGGGCCTTGGTGGTTCGGCGCAATTGCGCTCGGCCGTGGGCGGCTCGGAACATCATCTCCCAGTCTCGTCATCATCGTCGTCGCTTGTCAACTTGTACGCACCAGCCCATCACCAACCACCGAGTCACCATCACCACAACAGTCAGTTCCTCTATGGTAATGGCGATCTTGCTGCATTACAGTCGTCTCAATTCCGCAACGATATATTCAGCCCCGAACTTAACTGGCAACAGCAGCAACAGCAGCAGCACCATCAGCTAACAACGCAAAGTTACGAACCGCAACACTTTAACCCGTCAACGACCCTGCCCGAACATCACGCCTTCCCGGATCCTTCGAATTCACACCTACAACCATTCACCGGTCAGTTGAGTACAAACGGGTGGCCTTCATCCCTTAATGACCCAGCCGAATTCCCTCAACTCGAAAGCACGATTTCGCCTGCCCAGATCTCAAATAACTTCACCAATGCCCAACCGCTCGGTGACAATGAACGTCCCGTTTCTTCCATAAGTACATATGCGCAAGCAAAACCATCCGGCCAGCTTGTAGATTTCACAAACCCACCCCACCCGGATTCGGGAGTTGCAACTACCTTCACCATGATCAACGGTTGCCCTCATGTCAGTGTCCACTACAGCGACGAGTTTCAGGATGCATTTGGTTAGTGTTCATGTTCCTCTGTTACCTTGTAACGACGATTTACTAACTTTGATCAGAGGCAATCGAGGCGTTAGGCTACCTAGGAGAACCAGCCACATCTGCAGTCGTTCCAAACAAGAAACCCAAACTCTCGACGCCGACTTCCGTACCATCACCAGCCGCAGCATCTCCTGCAGCTACTCCTGGTACATCTAAATCCGTGTCGAAGCCACCTCCTGCTCCAAAGAGCAAGATACCAGTCGAACCACTTGCAAAACTGAAGTATCTTCTTCAAGAGTGCCTTGACACCGATGATGATGATGAAGAAGCAAGTGAAATTGCCTCAAAAGCGTGGGGAATTATTGCGGATGTTACTTCAGAACAGTCTGACATGATCGCGGTTGCTGTTAGCACAATCCTGAAGATTGCAGATGACGAAACACTTGTATACATGGGCAAAATTTTGCAGTTTACCATGCGGTTACGTAAATGGGTCGTTGCTGAGCATAATAAAGACAAGAAGAGTCCAATGATCCCTAAGATGTTGAAAGTAAGTGTGTTTAATATATGGGGTTCGACAGTGATGCTACAAGCGGAAATACTAACCAAGATCGTGTAGCTACTTTCTCAGATCCGACTGCCGTTGGAGATGTATGAGAAACAACAGTGGGATAAGGTGCTCAATGCTATTCATAGAAAGTCGGAACTCGATAAATCACGGGAATTCGCTAACCAGATTATGACTCGCTTTCAACACCTCGAGAAAGAAAGGGCTCGTAAAGAGCGAGAGGCTAAAAAGCTTCGTGGTGCTAACACGGACAAACAGAAGGCCGTTACTTCAGGAGTGGTTAAGAAAGAACCGAGTAGTAGTCTTAATACTGGTGTCAAAAGGACCATCGAAGAGGTTGGGAAGGGGACGACAGCAAGTGCCTCAAAGAAGGTGTCTCTTGGCGAAGTGCGGAATTCAGTATCAAATTCCAATATCCCTAAATCTGCAGGGCCTTCTGTGCCCGCAAAAAATGGAACATCGTCTACATCGTCTTCCAGCGCTGGTGACAAGAAGCCTATACTCTCAAGTGCAGGAGCATCCAGTGGCCCAACGTCATCGAGCACAACGGCTACGGCCACTGCAAAATCAAAGCCACCTGCGAGCTCTGGGTTTTTCAAAACCTTGGGAAAGAGCGCAGAGCCTGCAAAGGCACAGTCAAAGTTTGTGTTCCCTGACTTCATCAGGTTATTTTTCGTTGCCAGTTGAAACACATGTGGGTGTTTAAATTTCTGCGGCTGACTCCAATCACGTGACAGGGCTCCCGAAAAAAAGTCATCCACACAACAAACACCTTCAGCTCCGACCACCTCTTTTACGAGTATTTTTGCTCAACTTCAGCAAAGGCAAAAAGAACAAGACCGCGAGAAGAAGGATGCTGCTAACAAAGCTGCTGATGCTGCTCGAACAAGTGATGAAGACAAAAAGAAGAAGAAAAAGACAGTCAAATGGAAGACCGGTGATGATCTAGTTAAGGTCCAGGTTTTTGAGTGGCAGGAGCCCGAAGGCGAATACTACGGTGGTGGAAGTGGTATGGCAGAGCACGGCTGGGGAGATGCCACCGGAGAAGGAGAAGCACTCAAAAACCGGAACTTCATTGAAGAGGAGGAAGACTTGATGGAATGGTACCAACCGAAACGTGGGTAACCCAGCCAATCCCGAATTTTAAGTCCTACCGATGACGCTAACTTTGTTCCAGCTGTGGACTTCGATGTTTTATACAGGAAAAAGTCAGATGCCAAAGAGAATCCAGAAAAACGTGGTGGCCTTACGGTGATCGAAAGCGAGGAAGCAAAAACACAAGCACAGCGTGAGCTTGTTACCTTAGCTGCCTTCTATAACTCGCCTAGAGACATACCTGCATCACCAAAGGAACCGGATGAGACTACAGATGCTAAATCCGACGAGCCAACTGAAATTCCACTCCCTGACGAAGTAAAAGTACGTCTCGGAATGCCAATTGTACCCGTATTACCCATACCTCAGACTACAATGCCACAAACTACAAACTTGTCCTCGCTTCTTTCCGCAATTCAACAGCCGCAGCATCAGCCTCAATCTCAACAACCCCAACTTCAAGCAAACCCAGCCCAAGACATTCTTTCGACGCTTCAAGCATTTGGGCAGGTACAGCAGCAGCAGCAATCACATATGACAGCACCTCAGCCTCCACAGTTAGATTTAACGTCATTGCTTTCCGCAATGAGTGGTCAGCAACAACCACAGATGCAGCAACCACAACAACAGATGCAACCCAACTTTTTACAGAACTTGATGCAACCCCAAGCTGGACAAAATCCCGCTGCAGCGGTGGCTGATCTTCTTGCAAGGTTGACAAGTGGGATGGCGGCCGCCAACCCTCAAGCCGGATTTCCTGTCCAAGCCCAAGGCTTTCCAGGAATGATACCTTCACAACAACAACAACAATCACCACAGCAGCCGCCTACTGCTCCCAGGGCTTGGAATGGGAACTATGATGCCCAGACAGGCTTTGCGGACCAGAGAGATGATAGGAACGGTGCTCGAGATGTCCGCAGGGAACTGAGAGATGCCGTGGGCTGGAGCGACAATGATATACAAGAGACCCCAGCAGCAAGTGGGGCAGGCGGTAATACTAGCAACGGAGGTAGTAAATGGGGCAGCAAACATGCGAAGAAGGTGAGTCGATACTACTAGTATTGCCATAATTAGACGATTTACACACCCTTGCTTGGACTTGCCACATTTCACACACGTATATCTTTCACTTTAAGCGCTTGCTTTTGCGGGTCCCCTGTCTGCAGTAGTCCATTTACTACATTGGAGGGCAGTGGTTTCAAATGCTGGCGACAATGAAGATTGTACGCTAATGCCGATTTGGGTATTTTCTCGTTGCACAATCATATTGCCTACTTGTTTACAAGAATGATGGGGCTGTATTTGCAAAAGCGAGCACCCCGCGTGTTCAATCATGGAAACCGACGCTGAGTTGAATATCTGGCCAGCGGGCGGGAAGGCGTCGCATCAAGATGTACCCATTCCATTAAACACCCACCCCACCCCACATCTTGCCACGAACAACGCGAAAAGCCCTGGCTGCGTTTGTTTTACCGCAGTCAACTCAGATCCCTACCACATTCACCACTCCCACTCCCCGATTCCTCGTGTACAAGTCTCGGCATCCCACCGTTTATGATCGTCTTTCATTCGGCACATTATTGCTAACATCTATTATTTACAGAAGGAAAAGAAACAAAAACAAGCGGATGCTAAGAGCGGCGTGTTGTGTTTGTTCTTCCAGAAAGGGAACTGTAAACATGGTGACAGTTGCCGATTCTCTCATGATGTCTCTGCCAGCACCGGCACCGGCAGCGGCGGCAGTGGTGGTGGCAGCGGCGGCGGCGGCGGCGGTGGATGGAAGGGTGGCAAGAAACGACATGGCGGACACGTCTCGAGAGGTGTCGATCAGGGCGCAGGACCTGGTGCAGCAGGATGGCCTGGTGCAGGGGAGTTGGAGTATTAAATCTGACTACATCTCGATGGCGGTTTGTTCAAGATACGATGGAGAGGGGTTCTAGTTTTATATTGGTTCAGCCTTTTTTTTTTCTTTTCTTTCTGTTTTATGATCACATTACCCGGTATTTTCCTTTTGGCATAGCATCTTGTCATTTGGTTTTGTTGTATCATGCATGCATCTTGGGGGGGTTGTATCATGACCTTTTAACCCCCCCTATTTTTTCATCAAAGGGTTATTTTGATCCTTTCCTTTGTTTTGTTGTATAGACTGAATTGGTTGTAGTATATATAGCCCTGGTTTTTTTCTTCTATGTTTTGGGTGGTTTTTCTTGATTTATGATCTGGTCTGCGTTGGGCGTGTGTTTTTGTGGGTAGTACTTGTTGATGGCGTATATAATTTGCTTGCTGTTTGGAGGGGTCTGTCTGTAGATGCAAAAAGGCGAGAGAGGGGGAAGATAATGAAGGGAAGAGTCTATCTTCCAATATATGCCATGGGTAGTGGGTCTACCCGAGTTCCTGCCAGGTTCCCGCTTAATCACCACGTGGATAGGGGAAATAAATATCCTTGTGCACATCTTCAATCAAAATGTCAGCTGCATTGAGGTTTTGAAACATACACATCTTGTTTCTGTGTGGAGTAACATTAGGCAGAGGGTTGATGGTCCCTAACAAACGCAATCCCCAATAGTTAGCCGCGAACGCTGGACCAGTTCGAGAATCGCTTGTTTTCCCTCAAATTGACGAGAGCACCCCGAGTACACTGCTCTAATTAAGATCTTGTCTATTTTATATATATATATATATATCCAAACAAACGTTTAAGCATTGGCTTTGTACTAGTAGCACTAAACAATAGGTAAATTCGCCACGAACAAGTATCCTAGAATATGGAGAGTCCTATTGAATCGCAACACCAATCATTCATCCAGTTACATACACCACCAACTCCGGATCCTCTCATCAAAATCATTCTTCCCAGACAGTTCCAAAGTGTTGAATCGACATACTGATAGTCAATTCCTAATCCCACTAAATCATTAATATCATATTACTTAAGCCCGTGTCGTCAATCAACAATCTGTGAGCCAATAGGAGAAACAATAATGAAAATCATCAGCAACACAAACCTCCATCCGCATATCGTGACTAAAATCGATATCTGGCGGGGCGGTGGATATTCATAACTATTACCGGTATTCGTGCAGTACTAGACCAGCCAAATTAAGACCCGCAGAGGGTTTCAAAGCCGCCCTTAGCGTATCGCGCAACCATCTTGTATCATCCTTCTTCATATAGCCATGCCACCCAACCCAGGCGAGAACGAATTTCTAGCTGATGGCGGAAATATTCACAGGCCCTCGGTAGTGAGGGACGAGATTTTTTATTAAACGAATTGCGTTGTCGGCGTTGAAACCTCGCTCAATATGCTTGAATTACTGCCACTGAGATACAGTGGGTATTCTTACAAACACGGTGGACATAGTGACATCAACGGGTAAGGGCTATCGGTGTTGAAAGTCCTCAGGCACACGATACCAGAGAATGAAAAGCAGACTGAAGTGAGGCCATGCTGAAAAGGCCAATGCCCGCAACCTACTCGAGTTGAGGAAACGAACGAAGGGTGGAGCGAGGGAAGGACGTCATTGCACAAGAGCCTCACTGTCCAACTTCACATAAATCGGTAAGTGAAGCAAAGTTAAAAGTCGATGATGATAACTGGACGCGCTTAGCGCCGACTAAATCGGTCAGCCTAGGCAAGCCGCATCCAAAATGGTCGTTTTCCCTTTTTTGGAGATGCACAGCCCCTCCCGGAGGAAGCTCCGCGTGTCGACTCGATTCGCCCAAAGACTTTACTATCTAATCTAATCGGATGGCGTTATATGTTTCGTTAACCCATTTGCGTCTCAAAACAACAGCCCCGGGGCTAACGGGTGTGTTTCGTGTAGCGCCGAGCATCCATTCGACTTCACCGACGCTATGCCCTACAACTGCATTGGCGATATGGGTGGAGCTCAGCCGTCAACTTGGAGTGTCACGTCGCACGAAAGCCATGGATGAGCCATATGTAATCCCCCTCCTCTGTCGCTCAACTTTTCCTTTGTTCGCTATTCTCATCCGACTCAGCGCTCAACGGCTTTTTCATCACGACTCTTATTGTGCAGTCCTTTGTGAGTCCATCTCTTTCCTCCATTCCTCAGAGCCCTGCTCAGCCCTGCTGCTGCGGGGTAGTATTACTCCCCCCATCCATGGCAATCACCACGGAAGACCGTCAATGCTTGATACCAGTTATGTTAACCTCACCACACAGCTCGTAATCCACAAAAATGTCTGGCTTCCAAGGTACTCCAACACCACCTCAAACGCAAGGAAATTACTATCCTCGTACGCTCGTCTCCATCTCCCCCCTTGCAGCCTTGTACCAACACCTTTCTAGCACCCCCGGAGAAGGCGCAATACGGCCAGCAGCAGCAATACCCTCCTCCTCAACTACAATCGCCAGATCAAAAAGGATACTACCCTCCGCCCCCACAGCAGGGTGGGTATCACCCGCCACCTCAAACCGCTGGTGTACCGCCTCAGCCACTTGCTTCACCAATTCAACAGACTGCATTTGATCCCACCCGCCAGGGAGCTCCACCAACCCCGCAGCCTGCACCTGCTTCTGGGGCGAGCATGGTTACAGATACTTTGGGGAACTTTAATGGTGGGAATTATCGGATCGACCATAGAGATACCAATACACTCCTTACGTTACAACTTGCACATGGATGTCCTATCACTGCCAAACCCGGTTCGTCCTTTGCTTCTTCTCCCCTCGCCTATGGTGTTACTGACAGAATGCAGGTGCGATGGTGGCAATGGCTCCCTCCATCACGCTGAAAGGTCAGGTCAAGTTCTCATTCAAGAAGCTCATCGCCGGTGGTGAAATGTCGCAATCGACCTACACCGGACCCGGTGAGCTTCTTCTCGCCCCCGCCGCACTGGGCGATATCGTTCCGATCCGTCTCGATGGCCAGCAAACGTGGTCTGTAGGACGAGACGCATTTTTGTCCTGCACTCAGGGAGTGAATAAGGATTACAAGAGCCAGGGATTGGGTAAGGCTATGTTTTCAGGAGAGGGATTGTTCGTGTACAAGATCTCAGGACAGGGTATATTATTTGTTACCTCCTTGGGCGCAATCATACAAAAGAATGTGAGTATCTCCCCTCTCACAACCAGGCCAGGAACTGATGTGCGATAGATGGCACCCGGTGAAATGTATATTGTCGATAACGACCACCTGGTTGCGTGGAATTGCAAATACACGATTGAGCGTGTAGCAAGTGGAGGTGTACTCAGTGGAATTGCTGCAGCTGAAGGACTTGTGTGTAAATTTACTGGTGTTTTTTTCTTTCCCCCTCCCTTCTAGCCTATCGCTTTTACTTACATTACCCACACAGGTCCTGGAACGGTGTTTATCCAGACTAGAAATCCGAAATCTTTTGGAGCCTGGATGGCACAACATATGACGGGAGCCACACAGTAGATTTTGGTGTGGGGAAGGAAGGGGCTTAACCACTTTTTTTTACTGTAGTACGAATTCTAAGATGTAGGCAAAATTGTCCAATCGTAAGCTTGCACGAGTGTGTGACCGTTTGATGCCTAGGTGACACGTTCCACTGCGGGGGGATACGAGCATAATTTCCGGGCTTACTAGCTTGTCTTTTGCATGGATTGTCACTCATGAGCGACTGAGTGAGATGACTCGAAAGAAGACTTGGCTATGGAATCTTACTGCTTATTCCACTAGAGTAGGACAGCAGGTTTGAAGTTGCATGTCCAAGCGCAGACGGAGCTTTCCGCTCTATAGGTAATGTTGAGAGCGGGGGTATAGCGGTGCATACGATATCACTCGAAATACGTAAATCTCCGGATCTTTGCCAGTCAGGAAGGTTTGGTTTGGTTGATATCGTGTACGTGCAGGCAGTGAGTTGTCCCCTAGGTGTGATGGTGTTTTTGCGGGTTGTACTCTTTTGATTCAACTAAGTGATAAGAGGAGCACTACCACCGAGGTAGATGAAATGAATGTTAAAGGTGGAGGATGGGTACTTTGGGGTTTAAGGTAGTGATGATAACTCGACAGTAACTGGAGGAGGAGAGGGGTGGGAGGGTTCGTGGATATAAATCTATGCTAAGAATTGCTTTAAAGATTATGGAATGTTTTTTTTTTGTTTTATTCATACTGTATGCACTTTAAGCAGAGTATGACAGAGCCCATATTCCCTCCGCCTCCAGGAGGGTCAGCTAAATGGCGGATTTTCCCACCCACTACCCTTCATCCCCTTCACACTGGGGGGCTGACACTGGGATTTGAACCCATAGCATTGTGGCCGTATACCCCGCCTATATTTTCAGGAGCGATACCACTGCGCCACGGGGCCAACCCCTTGAGATTATGGAATGTTGTTTGGTGGCATCGACAGTATGTGTTATCCATCGATCAGGGCAGCAATGGCAGTGGAATCCTCGTGAGCGGATTCAGGAAGCCGCAGATGACTATGATCCAAGAAGGAAAGACTACCATCGGGCAGATAACTTAGGGCTTGGGGGGAAGCACATAAATAGCTAGCCCCCATTGCTGACAGGATGGAGTTCTACGTACTGTCGCTAGAGTCAATGACACAGGCCAAACAGGATGAAGTTGCTAGTACGATGGTAGAAGTTCGCAAGCACTATCAACTTCGGTTCGTAAAGTATTGTGGTACGAAGCGGATGAAGACGCAGGCCCAAATCTGACCAAAAGACCAAAGAATTGCACACCTATCCATACCTTCGGGTGTGACTTACGCACATGTGAGGTCTATAAGGAAGACCAGCCCCCTCGCATATCTCCAACAAGTAAAGCTAGATAATTTACAGTTAACACCACGCCGACCCTAGGGCAGGATCGCTGGTCAAGCCGCCAGAAATTCTACAAAGCATATGAAGTTAGACCGAAGGAGTGGATTCAGAGAGGTAAGTTTCTTGACAGTTTAAAAACAGATGCGTCGTCTGTTTCTTAGCTACCGATGGGCAGAGATTTTGAACAACGGGCGGACTATTGTACCATGAAGAATGTGGAAATCTCGGTTGGCGAAATGAAGCATCGAGCGCTCAAAGACAAGACGTAACATGCCAACAAGGACAATGCTGATAAGCAAATTGTGCTTGATATGGGTCGAAAAGAAGCCATTCAATCAGTTGCCTTCGGCAACCGTGAGATACCTGTCCAGATATAACTCAGTTATTTGCGGTTCTTCGGGAGACCTGTCCAACACTCTTCGCTGGATCATTGACCTAAAGTCTAGAAGATTATAAAGTTGAGCAGAGTCTCATTGGTGCGGGCTTACGACTATGTTCTGACCCATTCGTGGAATCAGGGCGGTTCCATGAATGGGACAAGCAAAAAAAAAATTTCAAATTAAATTTGCACCACTAAGAGGACTATTAAGAACCAGTAATTTAATGGCTGGTAAAGTTAGCAGAGTAAAATAACTACAGATAAAGTCAGCGAAGCAAGTGAAGCAAATAAAGCCAGAGAAACCAGAGAAACCAGTGAAGCCAATAATTTTCCACTGTACTGACAGATTTATAAAAGCGAAGTGAAGACAACTAATTTTAAAAGAGATGTATAGAAGCGAAGCGAAGCTAACTGACTTGTAAAAGAGATTTGTAGAAGCGAAGCAAAGACTTGTAAAAGAGATATCTAGTAGTAGTTATTTTTTAATAGGCAAAGCTATTTAATTTGTATATTTTCACTTGTCCCATTCATGGAACCGCCCTGTCCAGGATGGGCGGCTACCATGAATGGGTCGCAACTACGATGTTGGGTAGCGGTAACCGTGAGAGACCCGGCAAATACTAGATCCGATGGCAGGCTTTACATCTTGCAATTTCTTTCATGTCTCACACACAAGAAACTTCTCAAACTCTGCCGTACAATAACTCGTCCACACAGTACTCAGTTCAAGACCCGTTTTGGAAAATCAAACTTTTCATATCGAGAGCAAACGGTCAAAGATGAGAAGGATGGTATTCGCAGCGACTTTTGGACTAGCGGCAATCTCTATAAAGATTTGAAGAATAAGGGTGTTTCCAAAACTCACTGATATCGGTCTCTCACTCAGCTGCTACTAGGTCAAAGTGTTTAAGACGAGATCAGCTTTCAACATTTGGCCTATAATGTTGACGTTTTCTCCGCCGTAATATGATACAGGTCGAATTTACCCCTGGATCAAATAATCCAAAAGACCTTGATCTATTTCTTTGGCCACTAGTTTAGGAGATGTAGCGCCTTCCCATGGTGTGGAACGCAGCCAAAGAGTAATATTTACATGCCACATTACCATTGTCACAGCTGACATGCCTGGTAGTGAAAAACTGACGCGGATGAAAGGTAACCGAGCATACAACTATCGCAACTATTGCCACTATCGAGGATGCTATATACTGTCCATTTTCTCCGCCTCTGGATGCCCCGGGACCGGACTTGGAAACATACAGTTGGGTCAATTTACTAATGCGAAATGATAGTAAATTCCCGCGTTGATACCGCTCACATTGAGAGAATTAATCAATAGGATGTGGCCAGCATGACTGGTATCGCTGGTCAAGCAATTCTTTCGAAGCTCTCTTCTATTGATTTCCCTCGTTCTTCCCTCTTGGTTCAATGCATCTTTTCTTCGAAAATGTTATCCCTGCTCTTTTATGGCACCACAGAGGCATCTTCTTCAACAGCTCAGTTCTTGCAATGTCGAAGCTATTGTAATAGCATCCAAATTTTCTTCAGGAGCTACCGGTTTCATGGAATCATGTGGATTGACATTATTACCCCCGGCTCTTGCAGTACCACATCAAACCTATCATTCCTCCTTTGGCCGCTGACAATACCGAGCCTATCTTTCTTCTTGTCGACAACGTCGTGCTATCGACAATACCGAACGTAATCGTCGCTGCAGAACATGTCTATTCATTGATTGGAAGAAAAGTAATATTGGAAGCATGGAGGTCTTCCGATCAGTCCTCATCTTGATACCACATCCTCCCAGTTATAGCGGGCAGTAAGTAGTATATCTACAGCAGCCGCCTTCTGTATACTTATTTGTTTTAGTAGGGCGGGGGCTCAATTTTACAGAGTGCTGCACTCTGTAGCAACAAAGTGCTGTCACTTTTTTTTTTTGAATATTTAACTAAGATAAACTATCCACCTCTATCTTCAAGTAGATGAGGTACTATCCCCAGACTTGATATGATAAGGGCCTCCGGGTATGCCTGATGCCCAAGATGCCGGAGGCTTTGTCGGTTGGAAATTGAAGGATAATTATGAGTTTCTTGTCGTAAGAATGCGATTAATGGTATTGAATGAAACAGATGGGCTGCAGCAAGGGAGGCATCTTCTACCAAATATCATGAGCAGTTGATTGCCTTTGCCGTTTTAAACCCTGAGATGCTCCATCTGTTGGGGTAGCTGTAGATATCGTGGTGAATCTTTTTTGTCGCTGAAATCCCACCCATAGATAGCAGTGATGTACCATGCAGCATATCTCTTCCGAGCTAAAGACTGGGCTTGTCCTCTGGACTAGAAATTCTGGAGATGAAAGTAAGTGAAAGTTAAGAGGTTTGATGTTGAGAGAATAGCCAATAGAAAACTAGATTAAGCCAAGCCTTGTCTAGTTAAATCTTTGACGTCCGTGCAAGAAGCTTGGTTTGAGCCTCAACTTCTGACCATCCGCATCCTCCAAGACGGCAAGTGGAACTTCTCGTTTCGGTACTCCCAAATTATTTATTCGGAGTCCGTGGTGGCCTCATTTGGACGGCCATTCCCCGACGTTATTACGACCATCCACAAGTTCGTCACCCCCAACTTTTATCGGCTCGAACGCGGTCATCAAAGGGCACAGCAGTACTCTCCTGGGACCCATATAACGACAACACAATTGCTCAGAAGTACGCAGTAAAAGAAGCTGATAACCATAAAGTACGTCGGCATCAACTCCGCCGAGGCCTTCTTGAACCTTAGGAACACCGCTCACGCCACCGTGAGCTAGCTGCTACCAGGCGTATCAGGAAACTTTCTACATCGATGCGATCCCGGAAAATACGTCGAAGAGCTATAAATCTCCACGCGGAGCTCAATGTATCCCCCGAAATCACGTATCGGTAGAGAAATCAGGCCAGGGTTTCTGACGAAACGACTGGCATGTTCATCACAAATGCACTCTTCAAACTCCATAATTCTAGGGATATCCATACTATAATAGCACACATCCCATCAATAATCTAGACAACCCATCCTCCCCAAAAACCCCGCACCCCGTTGCTCACCACCACACAGCTCCCCTTTTTCAGCTCCTCCTCGCTGATTCTCACCACGCCCTCCTTCACCAACCCATTCTCCAGCGCCCACCTCCTCGTAGTACCCTGCTGCCCACCGCTCTCAACAACGGGCGTAATCCACTCCTCACCCTGCGGCACATACACCGTTGTGAAACTCCCCTCCATAGCCTCATTATTCTCATTCCACAACACCACTTCCTTCATGTCCGCCCAACTCTTGATCCCTCCCCGTTCTCTAGCTGCATTATAGATATCTCTTGCCGTAGTTTTGAAGTTGGTAAACGACGATGGAGCAGTAGGTTGTGTATCAACAACAATCTGCCATTCCATCGACGCGGGATCAGGAAGGAGGGACTGGGGGAAAAGCTGGGACAGTGGCACTGGCGGCATCGGCGAAGTTTCAATAGTGAAACCTCCCTGGCGGGTGAGAATTGGTCTCAACTTCCCTCCGTGTCAGCAACTCCTCCCCCAAACATTAGAGGTAAAACAGCACACCTTTAGTGGCCGCTCCCGCCCGTAAGTACATGCATCTACCGCCTCCTGTAAGCGCTGTGTATACGCCTCAAGCGAGTGTAAAATCGAAATCGCAACTAATGGGTATGAAAAGTGTATGGCCGCGGCTAGCATGCGATCTCTATGGTGTGAGAGGAGATAAAACGGGGTCGGAGCCGAGAGGGAGGAAGCGGTGGTGTTGGCGGGGGAGGAGAGAAGTTGTGGATCGTACCGAAGAGATGTAAAAATGGAAAAGTCGCCCGCTTCTGAGGGGTCGGTGGGGTGAGGGAGCGTATAAGATGACATTGCGTGTGAATTCGGCGTGTTCGAATTGATGGTGGAGTCAGTCGGGTCGGAGTCACGAACGTTGCAGTGCGCCGGTTTCACTCGTGCTTGATATCATATTCTAGCACTCGCATTGACTTCCACACTAATACAGGCAATACAGGTAACCTCAGAAACTCAAAGATGGCTTCAATTCTGCGCGCACATTCACGACCCTATTCTATTCCGTCCGTATCATATCAAGAGAGGTAAATTAAGCGATATTATAATGAGAGAAACAGCGAATCAAGCATATATACATTTGTGCGTATAGAAACCAACATAGTTAACAATCAGTGCATTTTATCGAAGTTCCATCCGCACACCAACTCTCAGCCCAATGCAATGCCGTATTTCCCTGGCGGTCTTCTAAAGTGACATCTGCACCATACTCCAAGAGCAACAGCACAATCGCCTCTTGTTCAGTCATAGAACTAAAGGCCTCCACATTTCCCTGTTCCAAAACTGATAGTGTTTCCTTGTACGTTCCTGCAGCTTGCAACATCGAGACCACCCCCGAGGTTACTGGGCGATTGACCGCTTCGATCAATGGCGTTTCCAAGTTAAGACCGCGCGCATTGACGCCTGCGCCACTCTCTAGTAGCAGCCGTGTAATCTGGTAGTGGTGGAAGTCAGGTGCCATGTAAAATTCCGCATAATCTCTAACCTCCATTGCCACAGACAAGTGTAGTGCTGTGTAGCCCAGATTTTTCTCTTTCGCCTCAGTGTTGGCTCCTTGCTCCAGTAATGCCTGCACCACGTCCACTAGTCCAAGAAACGAAGCCGTCAGGAGATTGGGATGCTCATCCGAGGTGAATATGTTGAGCCTCGAGTGTTTGAGTGTCGGCATCCACATTCTAAACCGCGTGTCTCGGGCCTCGCAAAGTTTCATTGCTGACGCCAGAAGTTCATTTTTATCGCTTATATTGGCACTTTGAGCGTGGGCAACCCAGTACTGTGCAGCATAATTCAATAAGTCATGTTCACCGCAAAAGTTGTATCTTCCTTCCTCGTCAATATCTGAGACATCGAGGAAGTCCAAAGGGATGTTCGCCGGAATGTATGGCGGGGTTTTCCCGAAATCTTCAAACAACAAGTACGTCATGCAGATAGTCGAAAGAAGACGGTTTGATTCAATCGGATGAAACGAGTATTTCCACGGTCCCTGGGTTTGGGCAGGCGAAGATGGGGCAACAGCATTATATAGGTACTCTTTTGCAGTTTGGTGGACAAGAAAGATCTTGGAATCGATGACTCTAACGAATAGCCCACAAAGATCTCTGATAGTGCTACTGATATCAGGCTCGAGATCAAGATCGTCGTATGATTTGTCGGATAGCTTGATAGCAAAGGAGACAGCCATCTCTTGGAGGGTCAGCGGTCTAGCAGCTGCAACTATAATGTGCAGCATTTTCCTGGTATCTTCGATATTGGGGCTTTGGGCCAGAATAATATCATAGACAGCGTCCAAGGAATTCGGCATGGTGCTCACAAGATCCTCGAATGCTTCTGTGGTCAACTGGACATTCTTCTCGATCATTTCGAGCACCAGAGAGACCCAGAGAAAAGAGCCTTTAGCGTTCTTGTTGAGGCAAGTTTCCAACTCGAACCGGGAGGAGACTGAAAGATCTCGATCTCTTGCAATACGTCGGACTTTTTCCGTGATGACAAGCGAAACATCGGCAGCTATAGCTTTTGCCTCCTCTTCTGCCTTAAATCGGATTGACGAAAAGTTCGAGAATACTCTCTCAATCGAAGTGTAAGGACGACTGGTAATAATGCACTTGAAAAACGACTGGCTTTCACGTCCAGGATTTTCTGTAGAGAAGTACTCAACCAACGATCTGGTGAGCAAGGTTCGGGTTTTGAGTTCGCACTCGTCTAATCCGTCGACAATAAGAATCACTTTTCCACATGCCGGGTCAGCCACGGATTTTATAAAGATACCCCACAATGTGTGGAATCCTCGAAGTATCTTTTGTCCCTTATTTTGATACTCTAGCATTCCATGTTTGACTAGGGCACGGTTTTTCGTAAAAAGCTGGTGGAGTAAGGCGCAAATGGCAGACGTTGCACTTTGTTTTTCATTATCATCCTTGAAAAAGAAATGCAAGACGGTTCCAGACTCCTGTTTGGAGAGCTGATCAACCAGGAAAGAAGCCAGAACACTCTTCCCTTTAGGATGGTTTAGCATCCACATAGTTAGGAAGCTGGGTCTCGGGGGCTACCAACCACATCCAGGATCCGCTGAGACCCATAATAGACTCGAGTTCTGCTCCTGCCACCAGGATCGGTACACCGAGTGATTAAAAAACCATTTGCATGTCCCACCTACAGGAATGGGGTTTCTTTGCTTGTAAGACATGTAGTTTGAGGTTGAAAGACTCTGCAGCAATCCTTTCTCTCCCCCAGAAAGAGGTATCGAAGCTAGCACATCTCAGATACAGATATAATTGGAGGTTGTGATGTACGTACATGGGTTCTGACTGACAACAGCAGAATTCACCAGCTTCCTTATAGATTTCTCCACTAGTGCATACTTTTTGCTTTCGAAATTCCCAAATCTACATATATTTTTGTAGCCGGAATTAGCGATAGGGACTGCTATCTCGTTCGGAAGACCAAGGCTCGCTGAATCTTTGTCGACAGTCTAGTGCAATCAGCGTCGGAAGAGCAGCTCCTGAAATGGTCCCATACTAGTTGGTTATAGGCCTTCTTGGTTTCATAAAACGTCCTTATTTGAAGTGAAGAACTACATTCAATAAATTGCTGAGATATGTTGGCAAATGCTTCCGAATTCTTCTGCAATGCTGCAACAAATTTGGCATTTGTATTCCCCAGCAAAGGTATCTTGAGAAGATTTGCCGCAAAGTTTGCCCAATAGGCTACTTCTGATCCCCGATGAGGTACTCCGAAAAATGCAGCTCCGTGCACACACTTTAGTAGGTCGCCATACAATAATGACCGCTCATGAGCGATTATCATTGCCTTTCCCGTAATCAGGACCAGCTACAGACGGATAGAGGACGATATACCTTCTTCAAAACTATTCCTCCTAGACTATGTGCAATAAACACGACAGGTCTTGCCTTCTCAATCGGCTGTTGCCGCATGTCATCCAACCTATCGAGTAGATCGCATGATGCATCCTCGATATCGCTCACAGCTTTGGTAAAGGCGGTTTTCGAATTATATCCGAAGCACATGATTCTGGCGTTCGGAAGCTGCCCCGAAAGGAAATCTTGCAGCCAGAACTTTCCGTTGGCATCGGTCCATGTCTTCTGCCAATGACCACCGAGCCCATGAATCGCAACAATGCTAATTACTGTCAATGTTCCTATCCAGAAAAGTATTCCGGCTGAAATTCTCACTCAATATTATATTCTTCTGCAGGATTCTGGGTTCCGAGGACGAAAAGTCCATAATTCTCCAGTACTAATTGGGTAGTCTGTTGACATCATCAGTATTACCGTAAATGATTCTGCCATATAACCTACCACATCCGAACTCATATTCTCATCCCCCACAAGGACCCTTACCTTCTTCTTCCTTCCCTTCTGTTTCCAGCTTGTCTTCACGGATGACCACATTCTGACGAAGATTTCTACCGAACAGTTCTGGCAGAGAATACAATGTTTTAGGTAGAATTGTGCACCGAATAGATGATTTCACACCTATATTTAACCGCGGGAAGTGCCACGCATTTACAAGTCATGCATGCTTTACTGCGACTGAAAAGCAGTCCAAAAATGAGACATGCAGTAGCCAAGAGCTTTGTTAAGTCCGTTTGGCCAAAATGAATCCGATTTGGTGTATCCACCCGTTCGAACGCTACACACTCTTCCCCTAAATTAGTCCAAAAAATTGGAGACTCTCTGAATGCATTAAAAAGCATGCTAAAGCCCCTGTTTTCCAGATGGTCATCTAAAGATCTCCATTCGTCCGTTGCGACACATGGGGTGCGGCTTGAGCGGAACGGAACAGGTCACCTAAACGGGTCTTAAGACTAATGGTACTCGAACGAAGTTAGGAAAGTAGCATCGAGTAATGCTCTAATAATTGATGCTAAAACGTGATGAGCTGTTCATTATGAGCTGTTCCTCATGGTTGGTGAATCAAGGAAGATGGATGGAAAAGGAAACTTATGTAGAAACACAAAATAAATCCATATAATCTCGAGTGACAATATGTGACCAGAAACAAACTTGTATAGTCATTTAGATGTCCTTAATCTTAATCAAACTCTCCATTCTTAGTATTGATATTTTACTAGGATATCCAGCAGAAAGAAACCAAAAGACACAAAAAGAGTCGCCGCTCAATAAAACACATACCCAACACAACACAGCCAATTTTGCAACCCCCACAAACACCGTACAGCTGAGCCATGCTTGAGTCCAGCTATCTCCTCACCCGATATCACAATGTTGGTAGCCAAAGCACGAGAAGACTGGAACCCTCCATCCCAAAAATTCAAGTTCAACATACCCAAGAATTGAAGTAATCTACTGGTGCATAGCATCCAACCCGCCAGCAAGCACGTCTTCGAGTTCCTGGCCATGATCGCCGTGTGCCTCATGTGGTCGAGGGGCCTCGTTCCTCTGTTGTTGCGCCCACTGGTGCTCCGGAATTCCTATGCTGTCCTTCTTGGCGATATTCGGATCCACCAAACTGCTCGGGAGAGGCTGCCGTCTAACCTCATGTCTGAATTTGATGACCTCTTGTAAGATCATCTTCCTCATTTGAGGTACATCTTCCACTACCTCAAAGCTGAAGTCGAATGTGGTCTCGCAGTCGGGCTCATCACTTGCGTCATGCCAAATGCTGAGATACCTGTGCTCAAGCGCTTTCTCCACGGAGACGCGAGAGCTGGGGTCAAATGCTAGCATTTGGTCGAGGAGATCGAGGGCATCAGGGTTGGCATTAGGGAAGAGTCTTTGGAATGGAACCTTAGGCATGAACGGGAGGTTCCGAACGTACTCCTGCGCTCTAGGCGACCCAATTCGGGAAAGCGTCTCCTCGTTGGGAGTTCCGAGGAAGTGAAGAATTTGATTGAGTTGATCGACGTAATCACGCCCTTTGAAAAATGGCCTTCCTCCGAGCAGTTCAGCGAGAATACAACCGACAGACCAGACGTCAACTATGGAACAGAGTTAGTACGCGACACAAGCTAGATATCGTAGAATGCAGGATTGCGCGATCCGTCTATGCACCAACCAATCGGGGTGCGGGGTACTCACTAGCTTTGGTGTAACTCAAGAAACTCAACATAATCTCAGGAGCTCTGTACCACCTTGTCGCAACATACTCCGTCATATACCCCGCGTTCTCCTCCGGGTCGACTGAGAACCCTCTTGCGAGGCCAAAATCGCAGATCTTAAGCTCGCAATCGGCATTGACCAGCAAATTTCCAGGCTTCAAATCTCGGTGGAGAACGTTTGCGGAATGGATATATTTCAAACCACACAATATCTGGTAGATGAAAGACTGAAAATGCGCATCCGTCAATGGTTGACCACTGTGTTTCTCGCATGATTAGCGCCGATATCCCAGCACACGCCAACGGGAATCGAGCACCTTCGAATAATAGCAGCCAAGTCACACTCCATGAGCTCTGTTTAAAGGTATCAAATCTAGTTCCATACAACCTAAACACTCAGAAATAACGCACCTTCATACAGATAGACCTCGTTAAAGTTATCAGGTTTAGGGATGTCCATATCGTACAGACATGTGATCTAATGATGCGGGGTAAAGATGTTAGTCAATATGTAGCCACCCTTCCTGAACTGAAAATCTCCCTTATCCAGTGATGCCCGACGAGATCGGCCGAAGATGAGGTGGGGAACAAACATTACGATGGCCTATCACATTGTTAGTCCGTGCTTGAGTTGGGTGGGAGCTGCGAGGCTTCGCACATCGCTAGACGTAGGAAGGCTATCGAACATACCTCGGAAGTGCTGCAAGAGCTTCAACTCTCGCAGAGCTCTCTTCGCGAGAATCTTCTTTGAAAAAACATTGGTGACCTTCTTGATGGCAACGCCCTCTCCGTTTGCTGAATTGGTTGCAGCACTAGATTCGCCACCCAAGGTCAGCTTGATCGTTTGAATGCTAGCACCCTGAGACAGCTCAGCTGGAAACTTCGAATCCACAAACATACCAGACGATACCGTAGGCACCTTGTCCAAGCTCCTTTGTGACCGTGTATCGCTCATCCACAACGAAGTCCTGGTTGAAAACCTTAAAAGACTTGCGACCAACGAGTGAACCGTCCAATGCCATTTTGACGTTGCCGAGTGTTCCAAACCTGAAGGTGAGATAAGGTAGGAGTTAACGCGTCGGTTGTGTGTAAACCGTGTCGATTATCCGAGCGTTCTTCGGCGATTCGAGATTTCTGGGGAGCCGATGGGGTCGTGAGCGGTGATGCGAGGCGAGAAGAAAGTTGAGGATATTATGTCTATTGGAGCACAACAAATACAACGACACGAAAGACCAAAGCAATGGCAATTACAATGCACAGTTGACGCGAGGATAAAAGGGGTTGAGAGTTATAAGTTAGATGATAGATAATAATCGAAACAGCTGGACAAGGCGTACTCCAAGAGGGTAGAAGGGTGAGGATGAGGGAGGATTGGTGGAGATCAGAGCCGTGGTCTTTCAACTGTCAGGATAAAGGCTGAACCGCTGGCGAACGAGAGAAGGAAGCGGTTGGTAGAACGTGAGATGGACTGATGGAGGAAGGTAAAAGAGGATAGAAGAGGCAGACAGGTAAAAAGAGGGGAGGAGGGAAGAATAAGATACGCAAAATGGAGGGGTGCGGGGCATCACAACATCCGAACCTGGCTGCATATAATGCTCTCGAGTCGCTCACAAGCTAAGCTCCGAGGCGCTCGCTCCCCAAACCTCTAGGCAAACAATTAGATGGCTGGTCAATCTACGAGAGCACCTACATTAAGAACGAACGAGCGAGCGAACTTAAGAAGTGTTTAGTGCTCGCACTATATGAACTACCAAACAAACGACTAGAAACGTTCTTCGACTGTCGTCGTGCTCATAAAGTTATACATGAATCACATCCGTGCCGGACGCACTCTGCTGCCTGATGTTGCCTGCGACCTTATTCTACACCCCAAGTGGAACGATCCTAAGCGCTCAGTTTGAGATCCGCCGCACTACCATCTTCTTTACATTGTCACCCGCCCTCATGCCCAAACAGGATTTGTTCCCTTCTCAAACACTTCTGGCGCCGGTCCATGAGTAATTTCTTGACGCTGGGGAACTACCCTGCAAATTGTAGTTACATGCCCTACACTGGTTGTATCTCACTTCACCACTTCATTTCAGCTCTCTACATCTGCTAATAAGTGAAGAACCATGCGAAGACAGATTCTTTACTGAATCTCACCACATCAATTATGTGATCCCCCACTTTGTGTGTCAGCCATCGCATGTTCTTCAAACATGTACCTGTACAACTTGTTACTTCAGCCCTACGAACTTCCGGGATGCATTCTTCAAAGGAGATCGATCTTGGTTGGATCGATAACAAATCTGACACAAATCTTGTTATCGCCGAAGCCATAAATTGTCGTCGTTTGCCAGCTCCTTCGCACCGCCATCCGCCTGACGCACTTTTGAACTTCTGAGTTGTGAGGTATATAGAAGGCCGCTGGTGGGAATGGTGTCGTACCTATTTATCGCACTAGATTTGCAATCGGGCTTTCTCAAACCCCACAATACACTAACCGTCACTCATGGCATTTTATGTCGAGGCATGGCCAACTTCTTTATTTCCTCGCGGCCTCTAGAGTACCTGAGCTGGATTTGACGCATACGAGTATCCTGACGTCATTTGGACTGCTCGTTATTCATTGTGAGCACGTGACGGAGCATTGATAAGTATTCTACGTGACAGTGAAGTGTTATGTATTACTGTATGAAAAAAATTGGGTTTTGACGATGGACGCAAGTTAGTCTATTGGGATGAACGGTTTTTGAACTGTTGTCGTAGAGTTCAAGGACGGCCAAAGTGCCGTTTCTCGACTGTTTTGTCCCAAAATTCGACTTGCATCTATTTGCAAGAAGTACAATTTTTTCTTACGATAAGGAAGCGACTTATGACCTCTTTATCAACTCCATATCACATTGACAATTTCCCAGGCGGATACAGTAATTAAAACGAGTTGATCATTTGGGTTGGGTCAATTACTCTGTAATTGGGCGACCGAAAGGCTCGCCACGGTATGTGAAGAGTAAGCGCTCAGACATCACTCGGCCCATACTTTGAAGCAGCAATTTAGGTACGCAGTAATCAGTATATGGTCAACATATCAAATCAAAAACACCCGTTTATTCCATCCTCTTTTCTATCCTCTCATCTCAGTCAAATATTCCATCCTCCGCATCACAAGCAAACGCCCCAACATATTCGTAGAAACAACAAGAAACTAGTAAAACAGTAGAAGATCTAACAGCAGTAATAATGAGGGCAACGCAGAACGTATCCATCATATACGTACAAATGCCACCCTCCTCCTCCCCTCAACTTTTCTCCCAAATGCAATTATTTCTTCTTACCTTTACTCGTAGTACCTTTTCCAGCGCCCTTTGCACTACTCTTGGTCTCCACACTACTTGCTCGACTCGTAGCTGTGCTATTGCCACGACTCTCAGCAGCGCTTCCATTTCCACCTTTCTTAGCCTGTTCTACTACCTTATTCTGTAAACATTATTAGCATCTTTTCATCTATCATCTAGGGAGCACAAACATACCTTCGGTTTTCCGTTTGTCACCACTGCAGTGCTTGTCTTGCCCTTCTTTGTTGGAGGTGCCTCACCATGGTCTTCCTCCTCATCTTCTCTGGCGTGTGTTACTTTCTTCTTTAAAACGCCCACACCAGGAATGTGGATGCCAAGGTCTTCAAACTCCCTCTGTACAGTAAGAATGAGGGTATTGCATCTTCTCGAAATTTCCAGAGAGGTACGGGAAAGGAAGAACCAATCGAAGCGAAATAGCGGAGATTCACGAATTTCATCTCGGATGATGTCGTGAAGATTCTCAGCGTCAAGGCCATATTTGTCGAGCATAACCAGAAGGAACCGGTCCTCCTCCTCGGTGTAAATCTTCTTGTTGGTAGTAGAAACCGAATAATTGAGTCTCATCTGCTGAAGAGGGACTTTATACATCTCCAATTTCTTCTTTAACATCTTCTTCTGTTGACTAATTTTTGCAGCTTTTTCCTCACCAGCTTCTATCTGGTGAATGTATTTCTCCCAATTTGGCATCTCTTCGTATCGTGACCAGAAGACTTTGGCGTAATCCTTAACCTCTTTCTCGGTTTTACTTTCGAGATCTGCGGCGATCGCAGCAATCGACTTGCGTCCGTATTTGGCTGACAGGGAAATAAATGTTAAAAAGTCCTTGCGAGACCAGTTGGAGAACCCTTGTTCTGCGAGCTGTGCTTTCTCTTCGTTCTCAGCTTCCGTGAGCGGCTCTGCTTCATCAATTATCTCTTGTTCCCCCTCGCGCTCGGCCTCACGAACGGCAAGGTCTTCCTCTCCATCTGGAAGCGGCACCTTGTAACCTTGCTGTTTTCTGAAGTAGGCTGTCTCACGTTCCTGAAGCTCGACCAATCTAGGGGGGTAGAACTGGTGCTCTTGGACGTTGACTTGCTTCGGTGCACGAGGCGCCTTGGGCTTGTTTTCGGCTTGCTTACTTCCTTGCGTAAGAACCTGGCGATAATAGTTGTCAATACCGTAGCTCTGTTCCTTTCTCTCACGCTTTGCGGGGTTGATCCAGGTCTGTATAATGCGCTTATGCTTTGCAGCGGCAAAGTTTTCACCATTCCATTCATAAGCCGAATCGGATGTGAACTTTTGAAGGTCATCAATACCAAGTGTGGCGTACTTGGCATTCAACTGAGCCGTGCGCTCTTCGCCGTGTTTCAAGAGTTTATCGATAGCTTCCTCATCCATATCCTGCGTGATGCGTCCTTCTGCCGAAGCATCGCTGAATACCTTCTCGGCACCGTGTTGAATCATAGATAGAAGCTCGTCTTTGTTTGCGGCAGCTTTCGCGGCAGTCTGAGCTCGTCCCTGCTGAATGACAAGCTGATCGAGCCGAAGCTTCTGAGCAGCACGCTCTAACACTTTTTCTTCAATGGCGTTCTCCGTGACGAAACGATAGACCACTACTTGCTTGGTCTGTCCGATACGATGGGCACGATCCATTGCCTGAAGATCGGCCTGAGGGTTCCAGTCAGAGTCATAGAGGACGACAATGTCAGCAGATGTCAAGTTGATTCCCAGTCCACCAGCACGGGTAGTGAGCAGAAAAATGAATTTCTCGCTATCCGGCTTGTTATATTCGTCTATGGCGGCGATACGGTCTTCATGAGCAGTCGATCCATCGATACGGCAATATTGATACTCGCGGAAGACGCAATAATCTTCAAGGATATCTA